>CM076579.1:65688132-66283661 GCA_034641835.2 Pinus albicaulis
GGGGCTAGTGGAAAGGCAGGGGTATTGGAAGATTTCAGAGCGTTAGAGTAGGTGCACAGTGAGGAGGATCATTTTGCATGCCAAGCTGAGAATGGCAACAAAATAATAGATGGAAAAGCATAAATCCTGACAACTAAACAATTATTTAGAAACATTGGTGGGAGTTACTTGGAGCGATAGTGTAAAGAGGCAGCAGTGAAATGTGTATGGGAAGAGCGTATGGAGTGCACTACGTATTATGCAGCAGATTAGGCACTGGGGAGCAAATAATCTGACGGTTTGTCAGGAAGGACCAGTGCTATTCAAGGCAGCGAAGAGCGCAACCATATGTTTCACAATGAAGAAGAAGAAGGCCACTCATCATGGCTCTGATACCATGTTAAACAATGGCATGGTGAACACACACAAGGAGAAATATAAGCATGAGTTGCTATTATCATTAACATGACGTATATTTATAATACAATGTGGTGACCTTTAGATTCCACATTCCAATGTCACTTAGACTCCTCTTTGACTATTCTGCTTCCACACATACCCATAGAAGATTAGGTGTCCAACAAATCTATAAAAAAAAATCACTAAAATATTTATTATTAATTTTTCCTATTCTAGATTCTTTAGTTAGTTGATTTTCTACTTAATTAATTGAGATAAACAGAAAATAGAAAAAAAAATACACACGACATCCACAATAGACACAAAATTTTCCCAGGAAACCCTTAAAGGGAATACCGAGTTCTGTGTTTTTTTTACTGAAATTTATTTCATGACAGTTTTTAAAAACCCAAAAAAATTGAACTCCTCTAGCATGTATCTTGTGGTTGCAAGCATTTCCATTGTTCTGGGACATTTATGTAAGTCAAACTTTCTTCTTAAATTTAACCGACTCCTACATTCTTTAGCAAATATAGAAAGTCAAATTTCCATTATATTTCATTGTCAATATATTTCACTTCTTTATTTGCTTCCATATAAGTCCTTTTGCGCCTCTTAGTACAATTGCTAATTTAGTCTCCTTCCACATAAGTCCTTTTGCACCTCTTAGTGCATTTGCTAATTTAGTATTAGATTTATTTGTAAGAGGTAAGAGTTATTAACAAAAAAAACAATGAGTAGATAAAAGAATGGATTTCACATATTTTGGCCAAACTTTTAAGTTGTGGGAAACATTTAGACATTATGCTTAGTGGTAGGTAAACACTTAGGTAAACACTATCCATTTGAACGCATCATTAAAAATTGCTAAACAAGTTTATACACTACAATGGTTTTGATGATCTATATACCATTCATTGCAATATTCAATGCTACATAGCCAAATGGATAGTATTTTTTCTAGCTGTATTAAATAAGAACTCTAGTGGAACTCACTTTCTTTAGATAAAGGTTTCTCAAATATTTATGAACGGATTTTTTTAATCTTGGTGATAAATCTTTTGTAGATCAAAGAACTTTACCACTATTCACTTTGTTTGATTAACTTTAAGCTTGAATGTACCTGTACATCTATGATTTTGGTGGCAGTATTTCTTTGTGGCTGGTTCCTTTCAAAAGAGTGCCAGCCTCCAATATGTTTGACTTTTAAAATTTTGACAAAAAAAGACATTATAGCTAACAAAATTCATCCCATCAAGGAAAGTTGTTAAAAATATCATATATTATCATAGAAAAAGTAATGAATGAATATGTTTGACCTACACAGTTGCAAATTTCAAGCAAGACCAAAAGCACCATTATGACGGTGAAAAATATTGTTCAAAGAGGAATTGTAGAAATAGAGCTTTGTCCCTTTCCAATATGTTGAACACAATTTGTAATAAAATGGTGTGAATGAATACATTTGACCTCCACAATTGCAAATTTCAAACACTAGACCAAAACACCATTATGATTTGTAAAGATAGTTCATAGGTAGGAAGTGTAAAAATAGAGCTTTGCTCAATGCTTCATTTCGAAATAGTACATACAAAACACAGCAGCAAGTAGCAGTGCTGATTATTAATTTCAATAATGAAAAGAATGAAGAGGAACCAAGTACCCACTGTCTGCAAGGGGTTTGGGCTTCAAAGTGGAAATCCTCGAGACCCTTTCACGGACCAGGGTGTTGTTGGGTCCTTATTCCCAAGAGAACAGTCTAACCGGTGATTCATCAGAAACAAGGGGCAACCGAAGTTAGGTTATGACATAGAGGGCTGTTTGGTGAGACAACCAGACATGGAGATAAGAAATACCCTCGTTTTGGGGAGAATACAACCACTGTATTCCAGCATGCATATCGGTTGTAACATCAGTCCTTGGCAGAGGAAAGTTCTGCAGCAACTCTGTGACTAGTATATTTAAACAATTCCTCCGATGCTCATTGAAGTAGAAACCAATAAACCCTAGCTTTCAACTATCCTTGGCTCTGGGATGGATCCCCTTGCTCAATGCGAAAATTTCTACCATCATCTGGACTCGGTGGAATGACCTTCTTGCCTTTGCTCAAGAGACTTTTGAATGAACGGAGACGAATGCCGGGGGATTTAAGTGATTGCCCAGTTGGCGAAAATATCTGTTGGTCATCGCTGCAGAGTAGCCTGGGAGAAGAAAAACTGTCCATTCTTCGGGGTATATCTATGATGATTTTGTCGAGGGTTTTACGAGAAGTCGAAGTCGCCCCTTGGTCGAAGACCTCGGAGTTCGACACGGAAGAAACCCTCTTTTGGGTTGCCCTGAAAAGCTTGTGGGTGGGATAAGTTGGAGACTGCAGAACCTCTTCATGTCTGCACGAACGGCAGATGTCGGGTTCCATGGAAATCGATGCGTTGCCCTCTGAAACAGTGGGCAGAGACACCTGATGGTTTGTTTCAGAGGCGCCCCCCGACGGTGTCTCCTCGTTGCCTACTAGAACCACGACAGAATCGGCGGCCGTGTCGGGCAAGGCACTGGTTCGACACAGCGGGCAATTCGAGTGCGATTGCAGCCACATGTCGATGCAATCGATGTGGAAGCTGTGGTGGCATTTGGGGAGCAGTCTCGCCTTCTCCTTCTCCTCAAATTCGCACAAACAGACGGCGCATTCAAGCCCCTCTTTGTGATTCTCCGACTGATACACGAACACGGGAATCGCTTCTATAGCCGACTTGGTGAGGCCGACTCTTTGGAGCCTCTGGGTATCCTGCTGTTCAGCAAATTCAAGAGGACGGCGGCGTCGGAAAGAGCCCCTGCGCCACAAGAAGTAGCGCGAGTAGATCTGTAAACCGAAAACGAAGAGAATGACAAAGAACAGAAATAGAATGGCCATAATCATGATTTTGCTGCCAATGGCCATCGCCGTCGAGTAATTCGCTGCATTGTCCCCGTTATAGTTATCGTTCCTGGTGAAGTTATTCTCAGAATCCATGGCCAGATCCGAACTCGACATTGAAAGTTTTCTCGATGATTGCTGTGATTCTGTAATGCTCGAGCCGACTCAGAGACTGCCTTATATGCAAAAGAACATGCGATGAGCAGGGGGGCCCAAGGCGTCTGGAGTCAGTAGGTATGAGAAGGCGGAGAGAAATTCCACGAAAGAAACATGCGATGAGCAGGGTGACCCAACGCGTATGGAGTCAGTGGGTCTGAGAAGGCGGAGGGAAAGTCCACGAAGGCGGCTGTGAGCTGCGTGACATTTACCATTCTTTTTCTTCGATCCCCGCGGACCGATAAGACCGGCCGGCACAGGATCTTACTTGCCTGGACCGGCGCAGTCAGGACCAACCCAGTAAGGCCGGCCGATGATCATTGTCTCATCTTCCTGGAAAGCAAAGCATCTTCCTCATCTTTTTGTGGTTTAAAATGTGTCTTTTTTTGGATTGGTAAAATGTGTCTTTTGTGTTTTTATTTGGTTTGCATTCAAGAGAGTTTTGGAGTAATGCTGCCAGAAGTATTTATTGAAGAAATAACTTATCAATATGTTTTTTAAGTTATTTTGAATTTATAAATTAGTTTAGATTTATGTAAATTATAAATTAAATTACTTAAGATGTAAATTTATATTTTAGTGAAAATTTTCAAGAAAAAATTACATTGAATCAATCTGAAATTAAAATGAATCACACTTTATATATATCATTTTATTTTTATTTAATCAAATTAAAATCTTTTCTTAATTTAAAAAAGATTACATCTTTTTCATAGCTTCTCTACCCACAATGAATTTATTATTATCAAGCACAATGAATTTATTATTATCAAGAGCAATATAATAATAAATTCATTATAAGAAAATTATACAATTGAAATGTATAAATAAATTTCAAAATTATCAAAAAAAAAAAATACCCAAAAAGTTAAAAACATCACAATTAAAATATTGGTCAACTCAACGAAACTCCCAGGATGTTGACATTCCTGAGCGCACTCCTGATGAAATAATGAAGCAGGCTCTGATATTTTTTTATTGACGAAATATTAAATCCGACAATGGCACACGATTTTGAACTAAATTTTTGTGCTGAGAGTCAGACAGCCTTCGGCGTAATGTCAAAGATTTGTGGATTTCTTAGGTAAACCTCGCGACCGTGTATTTAATGAGGTCCTTGATGTAAATGTTGGATCCGGATTCAATGTTGGATGTAAATGTTGTATTCTTTTTCTTTTTTTTTTTCTTTTTTTTTGGTTTTGGGACGCTCATTATTCCACAGAATAGTTGAAATTTTATTTTTTATAATTTTGGTTGTATTTAAAATAAATTTTAAGTAAATAAGTAAAATAATGTGAGTGTTTGGATATGGAGTATGTTGTAAAGAGATATTAAATTAGTGTATGAGATTTTTTGTTTACAGGAAAGCATACATACTCTACCACCTTATAGTTTTGACAGTGTAACCTTTTTAGAGGAAACACATGCTTTTAACCATTAGGCCCACTTAAGCTGTATATCCAAATAGATAGTATTTAATAGTAGCATTCAATACTACATATCCAAGTGGATAGTATTCTCCCTAGTTATGTTAAATAGGAACTCTTATTGTGTATAGTGGAATTCACCCTCTTAGGATAAACATTTCTCAAATAAGTATGGATGGACTTTTCAATCTTGGCTATAATTTAGTCTTCTCTATAAAATCAAAGAACTTCACAACTATTTAGGAACTTTCACTTTGTTTCATGACTACTTGAGAACTTTGAGAGTTAAAGTCACATTGCATAGTATTTAAATGGAACTCCTATGGTGTCGGATGGAATTCACTTTCTCGGATGGAATTCACTTTCTTGTGTGGATGGATTTTTTAATCTTGGTGATAATTTCACCTTATGTACATCAAAGAACTTCACAACTATTTGCAAAATTTCAACTTGTTTCACTATTTGAGAAATTTGAGAGGTAAGGTCACTTTTCACAGTATATAAATAGTATCAAGACAAGAGAGAGGAATTTGTTATAAGTGTTTGAAGATGATATGCTTTTATATTGTTTCTTTACACACAGTCACTCACTCACTCACACTTTATTTAATGAATAAGAATGTCAACAATTTATAAGTTTGAATAGAATATACATCTTTGATTAAGGGGCATCTAAGAAAAATTGAAGTATTAATGTAGGTAGTACAATAAGAAAGCACGATAAAAGGAATACGTAAAAAAGCATGAGCATGACAATATAATGCAATAATGATTTAAATGCAGTGATTGATATCCAATGCATTTTATGTTGTAGATATGCAACTACTCATGAAGTTTTAATCACAATCATAAGACACAAACCTTCTCTACTACTTTGCAGACATTAATTCACAATTTAGAACAAAAATTTTAGACATGTAACAAGAAATCACACATATGCAAATGGTATTTTTCTTGGGGAAAGAAATTTTCCGAAAACCCCAATGCCTAATTGCATTAAATCAAATGAATAGAGATGTATTACAATTTCTTTGCTCAACTAAGCACAATATGCAAGTGCATAGCCTATCTCTCTACTCCCTGAAAGGCTCTGACCCAGACTTAGTCAATTTTTGTCTCTGCTTGAGCTCTTATTTCCTAGTGTTGTTCCTTGAGAAATTAGGCCTTTATTCTTTAGGAATTTCTCCAAAATGGATTGCACAATTCCTTAGGTTGATCATCTAACTGCATGCAGCACATTTACACTCAAGAGTAGTCTACAACTGATGTTACACTGCCTTGGAATCTCCAGCAAACTCGGGGAACTCGAATTCTTTGCATGCACTAGATATTTTGGGTTGATTGATTAGTTAACTGGATGCTCACTAACTTTGACTGAAGTCTCACTGCACAACTGACCCTCCACTAGTTCCTTCAAAAATTAGAACTAGTTTAACTTAAAACAACCTTAGATAACTGACCTCGATTGCTGCAAACTAGCAATCACACATTCTTAACTGAACTCTAACTCCTCTAGAGTGAATTCAATTTTTTTCAATTTAATCATTACTTCCATTTGGTTTCTAGATTTGAGGAACATGAAATCTCAAAAAATGCATAGGAACTGGTATTTCCTGCTTGGTGGGGACCTCCCAATCCATGGTGAGAACATGGGTCACAAGTCTTGAGCTTTGGAAACTCAATGGCCATGTATAAGATATCTATATTATTATTCTTAAAAATAGGAAGCAAGAAATGTTGTGGAAAAACAATAAAGAGACTTTCAATGTCCGCTTCGGTCTTACATGAGAGACTATCATCTAAATACCACCACTAAGTAGCAGGGCTCTTCCCCCCACCTATCGATGATATCAATCAATACAAGGTTTGAAGCTACAAGAATAGCTCCAGTCATGACAAACAAATAGAAGGAAGCATCTGCACGAAATCCCAAACTACCAGAAAAAAAACAGGGGCATAGAACAATATGGAATTGATTCTAGTCAATATTTGAAACATGGGCATAAAGATACATCCTCTCTAAAATATTCCTGAATGGATTCTTGATGGATTTAGCCAGTGCGGTTGCATCGACCATATCATCGTACTCTTCTTCTACATTCCTAGTGCCCCTAATCTTCTCCACGAAAACTTTGCCTTTGTCCATAGGACTACACTCTATCATAATGTTGGGGGTATGAGGAAGGAACATCCCTCCAATGGTCATCAAAAGTGCAGGACGTGCAACCAAACCGAGTGAAAGACTCCATCCCCAAAGTTTCATATGGTTCATTTAGGGTGACGACAACTTCTACACATAACTCCTTCAAGCAATGAACATCTTTAGGAAATGATACATCACCTAAAAGAAGAAACTGGTCAATCTGATCCTAGCACCTAAAGTCTCGCTAAAAATTATTACGCACAACATTATATAAGAGTGTTGATTAAAAGAGAACATGTGCACCTGCACCAACAAATTCCCTTTTTGCAATTGCCTCCTTTAGATCTAGACGGAGACAATGAGGGATTCTTCTTCAAACCGTTCCAAAACATAGCTCGGGCTTTCCCTTTGCACACAATCATCCTTCTCATGGCCTGTGCATAGGAATCAAACTTCATACAACAAATTCCAACGTGACAAAGATAGGGTTACTCTCGGCCTCGTCATAGTGGGAGTCAAAGAAATGATTCCTATCTTCCACAAAACACATAGTGGAAAAACTCGTCCACACTTCCCAAGCTCATCCCGAATGAATGGAGAAACCAAAAAATAATGGACAAAGATACATTCACCAAACTTTTTATTTCCCTTAGCCTAGAAGGGGCCAAGGGCCCAGGCCCATACGAGATCTGATTCAAACTTAAATTGAATAATGCTCTCTATATTACATTGATCAAATAATATTACAAATATACATAAAATGTTGTCTCAAGATAGTGAAACTTTCTTGGATACACAATCATTTAGTTGAGAGAATATCTCAACCATACACCAATTTAAGAATCAACTAGATCTAAACAACTCCTAAGAAAGAGGGACAAACTCTTTTACATAGAAATAATCACAACTGAGACAAGTAGGAATTATTTTCTAAGTAAAATATCTAAATAGATTCAATTGATCTTGTAATGTACCAAAACAAAATACTGAATCAATTCTACAAATTGTGGAAACCAATTACGATCGCACAATCACATAACCAAGTAAGAGAAAGAATTTAAATCGCACAAAACAAAGTTGTATCTGGGGAAAGCCTCAACTAAAAACCCCGCTATCTGTATATTGCATAAAGTCAAGAAAATGAAAAAATACAATGTTATTTCTCTTCCTGAGAAACGTCTGCACTCTGCCAACTATCTCCCTCTGATCTAAGCAAGTTTGGTCAAATATTTAACCACTTCCTTACCTCTTCCTGACCAGCCTTGCTCACGCATTCCTGGGCTAATTCAGCCCATATTAATTAGGAAATTCCCATCAATTTATTACACAATACGTCCAAGGCATCTTGATGACCTCATGCATGACCTGTACAATTTTCTAATTATACAACTGATAGATCTCTTCCCTTTAAATCCAATTTCAACTGGGCCTTCCTTAGCACTGACATGCAACAATTATTTATAGCGAATTATGAGGTATCTGATTGATCATTGCTTGTGAATTAAATCATATTTAATTCACTAGACTGATCACTAGCTCATCTCTCAGTTAGAACTAATTAAACTGATTTTAACTCAAATAATTGAGTTAACTAATTACAACTCAAAATACACTGCAACTGGACCCCCTAAAACTTAGAGAGAACTCTACATGCCTGCAGTTTGATCCCCAACTTGAATTAAATAAGCTAACTAAGTCTTCCTGACTTAGTTAACACTTACAAGTTGTCATGTGATGTGGAATTAAAATTTACCTATAATTTAATTAAGGGAAAATCAAATTAGAAGCCCCCTTCGGGTGTCATTCTTGTTGCCAATTTCAACACTCCATCTCAACAAGAAAGGGATTGTCTTCTACCCCAATCCTACCTTTGTGGAACTCGATATTGCTTCTTGACAGTGCCTTCGTTAAGATTTCTACACCCTGCTCCTCTGTGGGAATGTACTCTAATGACATAATCCACCTCTGCACACAATCTCTGAGATGGTGATACCAGATATCAATATTTTGGACATGTGGTGAAAACTGGATTAACTGAGAGTTTGATGCAACTCTAGTTATCATAATAAATCATCGTCAAATCCATATGTTGACCAAACAAACCAACAAGTATCTTCCTCATCCACATGGCCTCACATGTTGCCTGACTTGCCGCCATGTACTCTGCCTCTGCTGAACTGAGCACAACTAATCTTTGTTTCCTACTGTACAAGGAAACTGTTATTGATCCTATGCTGAAGATGCCCCCTGATGTGATCTTCCTATTGGATGAACTCCCTACCCAATCTGTACCGGTGAAGCCTTGAAGCTTCATTCCCTCTATCCTCCTATACCATAGCCCATACTCTGTAGTGCCTCTGAGGTATCTCAACACATGCTTTCCTGCCTTCCAAAAGTGCTTGGTAGGCTTAACCATGGCTTGACTAGGTTGGTTAACCACATAGCATATTTTTGGTCATGTTTTCACCGAATACATGAGTGCACCCACAAGCTACATATAAACAATATCATCTACTACTTCGCCTTAAGTAGCATCCTCCTTCCTTCAGTTTCCTGCTAGAGGAGTCTCCATGGGTTTGTTGCCCTCCATGTGGAACTTCCTGAGAATATCGTTGGCATAATTTCTCTAAGATACAAATAGCTCCCCATCTCTTTGCTATATTTTCAATATTAGGAAATAGTACAAGAGCCCCATGTCCACCATCTCAAATTCTCTTGCAAGATCCTTTTTGTAAGACTTGATGAGTTTCTCATCACCTTTCAGTATCAAATCATCAACATAAAGTACAATGATCAAAAGTTTACCTTCTACCAAAATATTGTAAAGGTTCGCATCTGCTTCACTCTTGGTGAAGCCCAACCCGGTGAAATATTTTTCGATCTTGGTGTACCAAACACGAGGTGCTTTCTTTAGCCCATACAGTGCTCTCTTGAGTCTACACACACGCGACTCTCTATCGAAGGTCTCAAAACCTTTTGGTTTCTCAATGTACACCTCTTCCTCAACCACCCCATTAAGGAAGATTGTCTTTACATCCATCTGATGTATCTGCCATCCCATCTGCGTTGAGATAACAATGATTGGATTTGATCAATGTGTGCTCCCACATTCTCTCTAGCATCAAGCAACAACTTGTCAGCCTCTCTGATGTGCTTCATTCTATCTTGGGATGTCTTTTCATGAGTGGGTGATTCCACGCTCTACACCTCTGCTTGTCAATCCTCCACATCTTGGTGTTCCTTTCTTGGAGCCAAGGGCTTCTCAAATGCATGAAACTAGAGCTCCCTCTCAAGGGAAATTCGCATGGCTTTCCCTTCATCAAATTTCACATCTCTTCTGACCACTGTCATCCTATGTATTGGCAAGTACACCCAATAGTTGTGAGGTGTATCAATGTACCCCAAAAATATCCCCAACTCAGTTGTTTGCTTTAGCTTCTTCCTCGCATCTTTGGTCACATGGCAATAAACTAATGGACCAAAAAAATTAAAATGCGACACATCTGGTCTCTTACCTGGAAAATATTCCTCTGGTGTACTCATCCCAAGTATCCGATGAGGACTTCTGTTATGCACAAATACTATTTTATTGCATGATTTTTCCCAGAGATCCAACAATAGGCCATGATTATGCAACATAGATCGTGTTTCTCCCACAATAGTTATGTTCTTCCTTTTTTCAACTCCATTATGTTATGGGTTATGAGGTGCTATCAATTCCCTTCAAATTCCTTCTAAAACACAAAAGTTCTTGAATTCATTAGAGACATATTCTCCACCAATGTCGCTCCTTAGAGCCTTCACCTTCTTCCCTGTATCTTTCTTGAAAATTTCCTTGAACTCACAAAACTTGGAGAACATCCAATCTTTCTTCTGCATGAAGAAAATCCAACACTTGTGTGAAAAATCATCTACAAAAATCACATAATACATGTGTTTTGCTGTGGAAGTTGTCGAGAATGGTCCACACATGTGTCAGTGAACTCTCTCAAGGATTGCCTTTGCTCGGCTTTCCTTATCATGAAAGATAGATTTGGTATACTTCTCCAATGTACACCCTTTTCATGTATCTCGCTACGCAAGTGAACCCTTTGGAAGTCCTGTAGAAATATGTTGCATGATCTTCAAAGTGCCATGGTGTAGATGGCCCCTATCTCCTGTGTCATAATTCACCGATGTGTCAGCTCTCCACCTTCTCTGCTTTCGTGCTCAAGGCATCATAGTATTTTACATCCAATTTGTAAAGGTTATTTACTCAAACCCAAATATTTTTCACCTATCCCAAGGCTTTTTGATGAAGGGACACCTTTCCTTCATTGAATATCACATCATAGCCATGGTCTTCCAAGGTAGCAACATAAACTAAATTCACTTTAAACCTGGAACATACATGACATATTTTAATGTGAGAGAAGTACCTGACTCCCTCTGAAAGGTAATTGTGCCTATGTTGGTAGCGTTATACCTCTCGTCATCTCCCATCTTGATGTGCATCTAGAGATCCTTCTCCTCCAAGTTACTAAAGAATTATTTGTTGTCAGTCATATGGAACGAAGCTCTACTATCTAAGTAACACACAGAACCCATCACCGATGAAACCATGCATGCGATGATGGTGAAATCCAACTCAAACTATGAAGCAAGTGCTTCACCTACCACCCCTCTTGAGGACTTCTTACTGGTCATCTTCTGTGTACACTTCGTAGCATTGTGTCCAAGCTCATGACGGTGAAAACATTTTACCTTTGATAAGTCTCACTTCTTTCCTGCCTGACCAAAATATGATTTGGATTTGGATGCCTTCCCTTTCCCTTTCTTTGCATTTCTAGCTAAGGCACACTTCTCCTCATCATCAGTATTTGATGAGGATCCATCTCTGGTGTTCTGCCAAAACTCTTCATGTACCAAGTCAGACCACAGTTGATCCCACTTTGGTAGCTTCTCCCTCCCATTTACCAAGTCTTGGTAGCTATGCCAACCCTTGGGAAGGCCTAGAAGTGTTAGTCTCACCAGATCATCCTGGGAAACTGTCACACCAACACTTCCAAGCTCATCTCGACATTGAGTGAACTTCATCAAGTATTTTGGTATCTTGTCTCCCTGCTCCATCTTGATATTTATGAGTTTGTCCTTTAACACCAAATTCTTGTGGTCATTTCTATTCTGAAACATATCTATTAAGGCCTTCCACATAGCAAATGGAGTTTCCTTTCCATGGAGGTTCGATACGATATGATCTCGAACTCCTTCTAACAAAATCCTTCTTGCCTTTGCTACATTCTTCTTCCATACATCAAGAAGTTGAGCATCTACTGCTGCAGGCTGGGGAATATAACTGTCTATGAATTCCTGAAGTCCATTGTCCTCCGACACTACCTCCATCTTGTCCTTCCATGCTATGTAATTCAAATTACCCTCAAGGGAATATTCGAGTCTCAATCTAGAGAAAGATAATTTGCCACTGGTCCTGAAGAATAAATTTGCAAAATTCGATTCACCTGTTAAAAACAAACTCTTGTTCTTCTCTTATATAGTGATTCATGCTCCAATACCATGTAAAAATATCTAAATAGATTCAACTGATATTTTATTGTACTAAAACAAAATACTTAATCAATTCTACAAATTGCGGAAACCAATTACGATTGCACAATCACATAAACAAGTAAGAAAAATAATTTCAATCACACAACAAAAAGATGTATTTGCGGAAAGACTCAGCTAAAAACCCATATATATTTATATTGCATACAGTCAAGAACATGACACAATACAATTTTATTTCTCTTCCTGAGAAACCTCTACACTCTGCTAACTGTCTCACTCTGATCTAAGCAAGTTTGTTCCAATACTTAACGAATTCTTTGCCTCTGCCTGACCAGCCTTGCTCACGCATCCCTGGGCTAATTGAGCCCCTATTAATTAAGAAATTCCCATCAATATGTTTCGAAATACATCCAAGGCATCCTGATGACCTCATGCATGACCTATACAATTTTCTAATTATACGACTCATAGATCTCCTCCCTTTAAATCCAATCTCAACTGGGCCTTCCTTAGAACTGACATGCAACAACTATTTATAGCAAATTATTAGTTATTTGATTGATCACGGCATGTGAATTAAATCATATTTAATTCACTGGACCTATCACTAGCTCATCTATCAATTAGAACTAGTTAAATTGATTTTAACTCAAATAATTGAGTTAACTAACTACAACTCAAAATAAACTGCAACAGGACCCCCTAAAACTTAGAGAATACTCTACATACCTGCAGTTTGACCCCCAAATCGAATTAACTGAGCTAACTAAGTATTCATGACTTAGGTAACACTAACAAGCTGTCATGTGATGTGGAATTACAATTTACTTCTAATTTAATTAAGATAAAATTAAATTAGAAGCCCCCTTGGGGTGCCATTCTTGTTGCCAATTTCAACACTGCAAATGGTGATACCAGATATCTATATGCTTGGATCGATCGTGAAAGACAAGATTCTCAGAGAGCTTGATGCAACTTTAATTACCACAGTAGATCATTGTTTAGTCCATCATCTAACCAAAGAATCTAACAAATATCTTTCTCATCCAGATCACCTTACATGTTGCTTGAATTGCAACCATGTATTTTTCTTCTGCCGAGTTGAGTACCATATATCTTTGCTTCTTGTTGTACCAAGAGATAGCTGCAGACCCAACACTGAAACTTCCACCTGATGTACTCTTTCGATTTGATGGACTCCTTGCCCAATCTGCATCTGTGAAGCCACACAACTTCACTCCCTCTTCCTTTCTGTACCAAATTCCAAACTGGGTAGTGCCTCTGAGGTTCCATAGAACATGCTTTGTTGTCCTCGAAAATAATTTGGTTGGCCTAACCATAGCTTAGCTCAGTTGGTTGACTACATATCACATATCTGGTCGTGTTTTCACAAGGTACATCAATGAACCCACTAGATGACGATAAATGGTAATATCCATGTGGAACCTCTCTAGTATCTCATTTGCATACTTTCATTGAGAGAGAAACAATTCCCCATCGCCTTACCATACTTCCAATCCAAGGAAGTAGTGCATGAGAACCATGTCCTTCATTTCAAATCCTCTTGTAAGGTCCTCCTTGCAAGATATGATTAGTTGTTCATCACTAGTTAAAATAGAGTCATCAACATATAAGAAAATAATCATCAATTTACCTTCTACCAAGATATGATAGAAGTTTGCATCCACTTCACTTTTGGTGAAGCTAAAATTGGTGAGATAGTTATCGATCTTGGTGTACCAAGCACAGGGTACTTTCTTGAGACCATACAACGCTCGCTTGATTCTCCACACATGAGAATACTGATAAAAGGTCTCAAAGCCTTTTGGTTGCTTGATGTACACCTCCTCAATAACTTCATTAAGAAATGTTGCTTTTACATCCATCTGGTGGATCTTCCACCCCATCTCTAGAGCCAAATCAAGAATTGGTCTAATGGATGAGTACTTTGCTACATGATCAAAGGTATCCTCATAGTCAATCCCTTGAACTTGAGAGTACCCCTTTACCCCAAATATGACCTTGTACTTTTTTATGCTTTTTCTTGTTGCCTGCTTTATCTTGAAGATCCATCATGAACCCACAAATGATTTATCTGTTGGTATTGGGATCACTTCCCAAATATTTTTCTTTACAATGGATTCATATTACTCCACCATTGCATCAGTCCATACAGGTTCCTCCACTGCTCCCTCGAAAGAGGATGGCTTAGTCTCTACAAGCTGAGTCATTAGAACCATGTTGCTAGTGTACTGATCTGGCGACCTTCTTTGCCTACAAAAAATTGAAGGAGTGCCCACATTATCCCTCGCATCCTTCACAAGTCTCTCAGCTTATCTGGTCCTTTTTCTTCCTTCTATGTATGGGTCTGCTTTAGTGTTGGTCTCCACTCTTTTCTCCTCAATTTTTGGCTGCTCCACAACTTCTTGAGGTTCCTCCTTTGGAGCTAAAAGTTACTCTTCTGGTGGGATCCGAAGCTCCCTCTCAAGAGAGCACCAGATCAATTTCTCCTCATCAAATTTTACATCCCTTCGCCCAACTGTCATTATGAGGGAAGGAATGTACACATGATAGTTATGGGGAGTTTATGTGTAATCCACAAATACCCCCAATTATGTTATCGACTCTAGATTTTTCTTTGATTCTTTGGAGACATGGTAGTAAACAGAGGCTCCAAAAATCCTAAAGTCCAACACATTTGGATTTCTCCTTGAGAAAGCCTCCTCCATTGTAATCATGCCCAAAATTCGATGAGGATATCAGTTCTTCAAATAGACTATCATGTTGCATGCCTCGACCCACAAATGTAGAGGTGGGCCTTGTTCATGCAACATTTCCCTCGTTGCTCCCATAATGCTACGGTTCTTTCTCTCAGCCACCCCATTATGTTGTGGGTTGTGGGGTGTTGTCAACTCACATCTAATGCCTTCTTTCGCACAATTGTTTTAAATTCATTCGACACTTACTCACCTTCATTATCGCTCTTGAGAGCCTTCACCTTCTTTTCGGTTTCTTTCTTAACCAATGTCTTGTATTCTATGAACTTGAAGAATGTCTCATATTTCTTCCACATGATAAATATCCATCAATTTCGTGGGAATTCATCAATAGAAATGACAAAATATTTGTTCCTGCTAGTGGAGGCTATCGAGAAAGGTCCACAAACATCAGAGTGAATCCTTTCAAGAACTGCATGTGATTTTTTGTCCGGCTCATGGAATGTGGATTTTGTGTACTTCCCCAAATACAACCTTTGTATACATAATGTTGTTGTTGTCTATGATAAATATAGGTTAAATAATTATGCCAGAGCATCTACAATATTTTGTTGTTTTAAAAGGATTTTTTGAATGACCAATATTATGAGAAAATAATAGACAAATGTTTTAAAATTTTGATAGTATTGAGTATTAAGAAAGGGTTGTTCTTTACTTCAAAACAATGATTTGATTTTGCATATGTGAAAGACAGAAAATGTAAGAATTATGATCTAGTAAATTTTCAAATAGAATTCTTAGTTTATCATAAGAAAGAAAGGTCGACAAACAATGTTTGCAACTGAACAATCTATATCCAACCTTATGAATATGACTGAAAATTAATAGATGTAGATGGAATTATACAAACAAATAGTCTAATAAATAAATCTCTATAGTAGATTATAACTTCAAAGGATTTAAGATAGACTGATATTCAATTTTCTCTTACCTATTTATCTACATAAAACTTAAATATATGCAGAAAGCAGAATGAAATGTAAACTGGAAATACTTACAAGGAGAAAAATTGTTTGAAATAAATCTAGAATCCTTTCATTAATAATCAATGATCTTAGCTCATACAATTTTTCTTTACAAGTGCTCATCCAAGGGTGCAACCATTAATAACTCGAATGTAGATTTCTTTATGCTAAATTCTATCTTTTAGAAGCATCTAAACAGATTACAAAAATAGTATCAAAATATAGGAATACAAAAAATGTTGAGTTGAGCTGTCACTGTCTTCAAGGAAGTGGTTGATTATGTGGACCTAAAATGTGTTGCTTTGCTGGCATGTTGTTGAAAATGAAATTTACTTGATATTTTCACATAAGTGATCCTATCTTTCTTGACTTGGTATATCTAGTTTAATTAATCTTCGGAAAACTTCATCCACTTTGTTATATCTTTCAAAAGTAGGCTTATTGACAAAAATATGTTTGATTTCATGTTTGATTATTAAATCAAAATATATAGCCTCTAGAAAAGCCTTTCCTGTCATATGACCTTTAATTGCTGCAAATTTAACTTTGTCAATTGGAATTGTATAAAGCTTCTTGCAGTACTCCCCCAAACTGATTAACCCGTCATTTGGTGCTACTAATCCTGGAAATCCTCCTGATTCAACAAGTTGAACTTGATGTGAAATCTTTGGATAATAGTGTCGAAAGCTTGGCACTTGGTTTCCAACTGAGTTAAACATTTCTTCTTCAGCAGAACTTTCTTTATTTCTAAAATGGTTTCTGTTCTTTCTATGATATGAATCTGCTCTAATCAGCCCTGCTCTTTGAATTCAACACTTTAATCATATCTGAAGCTTCAACTGGTTTTTGTTTAAGTGTTGTTTTTTCCCGCTCAATGATTGTTTTGCGTTTTGCGTTTGTTGTTTTTTTCCTCTTCTCGTGGGATGCTTATGTTGCTGGAAGGTGCAATCTTGGCTTTTGGAGGAAATTTGAACTTTGTATAGCTAGTGGAAGCAAGGCGTAGCTGGTTGAGGCATCGCACAACTGGATGAGATATTGCATAGCCGGCAAGTCAGCGTAGGAACTATTTCATCATACTTCTCTCGTCTTGGGTAGCTCTTGCATGGGAAGAGGAAGCATTGATCCATTTTCTGTGGCGATGTATGTAGCATACAAGTCTATTATGTTGGATAACTTCACAAGTAGTAGACACAGGAAGAAAATCATTCACAACAACATTCAAAAATTCATTCCTGATCTCAATCGAAACCTTCGTGTGTGCGTGCTTGATTGCAATAGCCAGTATTAATATTTGTAATCCTCCAAGAAGTGTCAAATTTCTACTTAACGATGTGGAGGAAGCTCCTTAATGAATTTGCAATGGTGGTACTTGAGGTCATCAGCACACACAACGATTATCTTATCATCTTCACAATTTCCATAACACAATTGAACACTGAAGGAGCTTTCAATTATAATATCAATCTTCCCATGCAGATGAGAAGACAAACGTGTCCGAGATAGAGAGTTTAGTTGCAAATTGTTTGTAAATAAAGATTGCTCGAATTGATTTGCAGGTTATGTTGGAGGATTTGACTGCAGATTGTTTGTAAATGAGACATACCTAGATTGAACTGCGGCATCAAGGTTATGGTCAAGTGAAGCACATGCAATTTCCTTTCTACCTGTTAGCCCCCTATAAATTGTTTGACAAGCAAAGTAAGGGGCTAGGTCATTTTTTAAGCCTTCAAGGAATGCATCTCCTCTGAAGACACATCATCCTTGAAGCCTTTTCATGTTCCCTGCCCTTGGTAAATTCCCTCTGCTCACTTCCTTTATAAAGTCCCACTAATGATTAAAATTTGTGCTCCTGCCCCTTGCACCCCTGCAAAATCCTCCCTTAGTCCCTCTAAATCCCCCCAAAATCCCCTTCAAATTCTACGATCACCCCTTGTTTGGTCTAATTCCCCTTGTTTTCCCCTATCGTTACCTTTTCCCGGCCCTGAAAATGCATTAAAATGGGCCACAAATCCATTTTCTACCCTATAATGGTCTTGACCCCCTTCGGCCAGCCCCAGAACCGTATTTCTCCCCATGTAGCCTGGTGCTAGAACCACCCGCCAGCCCACAAGAGCACTTAACACAGATATGTATCGGGCGAAATTTGAACCGTCGATCTGTATAGATCAGATGGTTATCGCGAGCTCCACAGTGCCCATGGCCCAATCCATTCATCACATCTTAGCCGTTCATTTACCCGCCAGATCAACGGTCAGAGTTTACCCGCCCGGGTGGTCCCCGTGCACTGTTCAGAAACTAGCGGTATCCATCACACCGCCTTTGTGAGGTGGGTGGTATTTCCCATTTGGCCAGTGATTCCACTCATCAAACGACGCATGACAGCGGCACTGTTTGAAAACCACCGTCTCATCGTGCATTTGCCGCAGTGCGATATCGCTGTGCGCCGTCAGATCTGCGATCGCCCATCCAATGGTTGTCGCTCCACGAAGTTGCGCGCAGGTTAATCAGAGGCATCCATACCCTTGGCCCACTGTCCATCGCCCTCCGACGTGTTGTCCACCGTCGATCTCCTCCCGAGATCCGACGGCCCAGATTTATTCTCAGTCCCACCGTAACCCTGTCTCGCCATGTCATCTGTCCACGTGTTTCCATCGTACATTCACCCATCCCTTGATATATATTCCATTCCAAGGTCGATATTTAAGGTTTTTTATTGGATTTTCCATCTGCGCCACCTTCCAACTGCATTTCCCACTGTTTCCACCACACTGCAAGTCTGCCACAGCATTTTTTGCCATCTTACCAGTCTGCACGGCCATTCTCGTCATCCCCGTTGCATCCCCCACCTCCATATGTGTTTTTCTTAACAAGTTTTCGTGTTTTGCACGATTGCAGGTAGGCAGAAAATCGCCATGACTCATATGCGCTGTTGTAATGACACAATGCACAAAAGAAGTTGAACTCAGAGCCTGAAGATGTTCGGAAAGGTGTTTGCAACATAAATTTCATCAAAGGACAGAGTTCAAACTCTGCAAACCCTCTCCGGTGCCATTAAAGCTCGAATTGCATAAACAAAGACGGTACGGGAGCAGTAAAGAGCTCGAGGAAAGAAATGGAAGATTTTTTGAGCTTTGTCAAGGATTTTAGAAGGCGAAGGTACCATTTCAAAGACATCATAGATTACAAGAAAGGTCCAACACGCAGAAAACAATACTATCAGGCTTTAAAATCAGCAGAATGTTTCTTCCTAAGCAAGGACACGGTACACATTATTGTTTCAGTCTATATTGTGTCTAAGTAAAGTTCCCCCCCCCGAAAATAGTCCTATGCTACCAGAGCATTTGATTCACAGTATGGCAGACCCTAGCATTATTTATTTACCTTTTCGATTATTCACCAGAAGTACTATAGAATGCTGCAGCAGAGTACATCAGAGACATACTTGGAGTAAATGGAAACCTGACAAAGACCGCTCTTCCACCCAAGAGTGCCACAGATTAATGCATAGGATTTATACAGAGTGGGCTTCGGCCTTCTTCCTCTTCTGAGTTTTTAATGCTGCATTTAGTTTTTCACCTACCTTCTCCACCCCTCTGGAGCTATAAATTCACAAAGAAACTCATTGTAATGTTGTTGATCAGTTATCAGAGAATTGCAAGCTATTTCTTTGAGACATAGTCTGTGTGTAAAGTAGTAAGATAGGCTATGGAGGATGATTTCTGGCTGATTATCCAGCTATTGGCAATGTTGTACTTGACTGGTATTGCTTTTTAATATGACAAGCACATTTATTTGGATCCTGATCTAAAGCAGCGATGATGTTTTCCTACCTCTGTGTTTTAATTCATTTCATTTCGTTTCTGTTGGCTTGCATCAGAAGATTGACATAGGATTTACCCTTGTTAGGTACCTTATGTTTCTGCTCTCCTTGCCTTTGATGTTTTCTACTAAATGTGTTATCTAAGAATTGATTTCAGTTAATTTAACTAGTGTAGTGGATGTTATTGCCTTCTCTCTGATGTATGAATTAAATGAATCAGTTCTTAGATGTTCTTATTAGGATTTAGCTGGAAGATTTTGGAACACTGGGGATTAGAGTTAGTGTTGTCCACTAGGATCCTTGTGCGACCAGCTGGTATTTAACTTTGTGTTCTAAACCTTCATTGTTCCTCCTCCTTTACCATTCCATACCACACTATCATCTTTAAAATCCAATGTTTTAGATGACTAGCCCAATTGAGAGCCTGCATATTGATTAGCAAGCAAATCCTTTCCTGACTCCATTACCCAATGGTCTTGAATGCTCCCTGAGACGCTTCACCTCTGCCTTGAATCCTCTTTGCTCATCCTTGTCTTACACTGAACCCTTCTTTCCTGATAACCAGCAACCAACCAACCAAATCATTTTTAAAACCCCCTTTGTGCTTCATAACTAGCCTAACATCTCATTTGAGCTTTCAAAGGTATATCATTCTTTGTTTTATAGAGAGATCCCTATCTGGACCTAGGAGGGCTAGATCCTGAACTCTAAAATTGGTTCTGATGTTGCCTCATCTTTTGGTCCTGCTAATCTGGCTAAAACATGGGAACCCCAACATAATGGCAACTCCGCTGGGTAAATTCTGAGTAATTTCACCTTACTACATTATAAGAACTTCAGAAGCCTACAATCTCTGGTTAGGTTGGAATTTAAACATTCCTATTCACAGATCAACCTCTATACCATTTTTTGTGTTCTCCCACACTCTTAGACAGAGTCTGGAAAGGGCCAGGTAGCCTCCAGATCTCACACTCTTTCAAAGGTGACACATCTGGTAAAAGCCCTCCCAGTCAATCTCTGGTTAGAGTTTGTCGTGTTGTGAAGATATCCTTGAAAAGGGGCATCTCATAAGCACTGTGGAGGATAGTGTACCCTCCAGAAGCATGTTAAACCCTCCACTTGGCGATTCCATAATTTCTAAATGATTTAAAGACTCCACTGGTGATCAGTAGGCCGGCTGATTATCTTGGTTTCACACAAGACTCCACTGGGAGACCAGCCTCCATAGCAACATCAAACACAGTGGAAGTAACAAGTAGGGTTAGGCTGCTTGGTTAGAAAAAAACATTCTAGCTTCAAGAACCATTCATACAAGAGCTTATCCTAACCCAGACCCACCTGAAATAGTTGACAACCCTGAGAGCATCCTCAAGGGATCTCCTACACCTAAAAAATCAACTATTTCCAGCCACATCCATAGAGCTAACTCTACACCAGAAAACTTTACAGCTCTATCAGACTCATTTGTTGACCTAGGCACTCAAAATAGTTTACTAAGAACTAGGTCATTCAGTGTTCTAGACCAGCCAGATCTTGAGCTTCCTGGTTCACCACCTCAGAGTGGTAAACACCCTGGGAATAGACAGACCCCTCCATCTACACCTCCTGATATTCACTTCATCCAAAACTTGGGGCTCAATCACCCTAGATCTGCTCATCAGTCTTCTGCTGGTCATAATATCCCTGTCATCCATATACCAGCTGCTCAAGTTAACCCTTTGCCTCATGAGAACATCATCATGGCAACCTGGTATGCACCTCTGGTTTTACCTCAACCTCTAGTACCATTACCCAATGATTATCAATCAAATATCCCACACTTCACTACAAAAGAGTCTACCACAGCCCAACACCATGTAGATATGATGGAAGATTCTTTTAACTACATGGAAATAGATGATGAAACAGTCAAAATGAGAATCTTTGCCCAGAGCTTAGGAGGTGATGCGAAAAAATGGTTTAAGGGCCTACCTCCTAATAGTATCCAAGACCTTCCTGCTTTATATCAGACTTTCATAAACAAATGGGAAGTTAAGGCTAACCCTCTCCAAATCCTAGCAGAATACCAGAACCTGAAAAGAAATGTAGGAGAGAGTGTCCAGGCCTACTCTACAAGGTTTAACAGCGTTTATAATGCTCTTCCTCCACACATGAAACCTCCACTAGGTATGGTCCTAGTGAAATACCCTGAAGGCTTAGATGCCGATATGGCCTACCATCTTAGGGAGAGGGAGTACAATACATTGGAAGACATGAAAAAGGGAGCAGTGAGTGTAGAAGAAAATCTGATTGAGAAAAAAGTAAGATTGAGAGCTGAGAAAAGGGTAACATATAGAGATGACAATGTAGCTTCCACATCTGACCCAAATTACGACAGTTTATCCAAAAATGTGGAAAGGTTACAACAAATGATGGAAAAAATGGTTGTCACAGTTAGTAGCCAAAACAGAAATCAAAACCATAACCAGAACCAGAACTTTAGAAGAAACAACACCACTCCCAACAGACAAAAAGAATCAGATCAGCAAGTTATCCCCCCAATCCAAGAGAAATTTTTAGATGAATATGAGGGAATCATAGAAGAGTCTGAGGGGAACACAATAAACATGTTTGAAACATAAAATTCAATCCACAATTGTTACATGGAAGAAGATCAGCCCTCACCCTCATATTGGGATGAGGAATGGTTAGAATCTGAGGATTACAGGTTAGGATTTAAAAATGCCATGATGCAGGTCAGAGAACAATATGAACTTCGAAGCAAAAAGAGCCTAGACACTGCCAAACCAAAAGCTTCTAAGGTTACCATCAAGAAAAGGCCTGAGAAAACTTCTAAACGGACTGCTGAAAGTAACAAATCAACAACTGAAAGTTCTGGGAAGAACAAAGAAAAAGACAACCAAAACACTGATAAATAAGGTAAACCAACTAGCAACACTAGCAATGCAGCTAGTGCTCCTGATAAAAATGTCACAAACACTATACATAACGAGAATCGGCACACTGATTCAGCCACTAAGGTGGTGACTAACAAAACAAAGTTGAGCATCCCAAAGAGTTAGCCCACTTTCAATTTTGAAAGCGAGATTTCAAAAATTAAAATCTCTGTCCCACTCTCTGAGCTGGCCACTCAGGATGTATATAAAGGCCAAATTTTGAAAGCATTAAACTTAGGTGAGAAAAGTGACACTGTAAATCTGAATGATGATCAACCTGCCCTTATGTTTGGTCCAAAGATAGAAGTAAAGTTTCAGGAAGGGGTAGTGCCCCCTTTTTATATCAGTCTTAATATCCATGATAAGATTCTCCACAATGCAATGCATGATTCTAGGGCATCACACAACCTAATGCCTAAAGTAGTGATGGAAAGATTAGGCCTAAAGATAACCCGTCCCTATAAAGACCTATATTCATTTGACTCTAGCAGAGTAAAGTGTCTTGGCCTGATCAAAGATCTATGTGTGAGCCTTACCCAGATTCCCGCAAAATGTATGGTCATGGATGTGATGGTGGCAGATGTGCCACCCAAGTATGGCATGTTATTATCAAGATCATGGGGAGCCAAGCTGCAAGGAACAATGCAGATGGATGGGGATTATGCCACAATCCCAATCTTTGGCCAACTTAGAAGACTATACAGGGAAGCACAAATGAAATTCCTGGTTAGTAGCCCTGAAAAGCCTGAAATTCTCCTCTATACTCTGTACATACAGACCTGGATTCCTTTATCTTCTGTAATGATGAATCTTTGGGGGGACCAGAATCTGAAAACATAGATACAAGCAGAGGTACACATGATGAAACAGAGCCAATGGACTTTAACATAATGGCTACCCTAGACTCAGAGGAGGAAGACGTAGAAAAATTTGAACAGTGCACTGAAACAACAAAGCAAAGTGAACCAGAGATAGAACGAAATCAGCCGGCTAGTCACCCCTCTGAAAAACAAAACAACCCACAGCCTTGTGCAGCTCCTATAGTGAAACATAATGGCGAACCTAGCTGTAAGGGAGGAAGTGATGATAAAACGAAAAATGAACCCTTGTGGGAGATGAATTTCGATGGGTCTTGCACCAAGAGAACTGCTAGAGCAAGAGTGTGGATACATAACCACGAGAGTGATCACACAGAGAGCCATGCCTACAACCTGCAATTCAAATGTACAAATAATATTGCAGAATATGAGGCTCTTATCCTAGGCTTAACTCTGTTGAAAAAACTAGGAGCCCGTAGGATAACTATGCGTGGGGACTCTGAGATGATCATTAAACAGGTGAATGGTGAGTACACAACAAAACATCTTAGATTGAGAGCTTACAGGAATGACACTATGGATTTATTGAAAACATTTGTTGAATATGAATTAGTGTTTGTTCCTAGGAGTCAAAATTCCATTGCAAACGAATTAGCTTGCCTAGCTAGTTCATACCCTAAGACTCCAAGCGACCAACAGATCATCATTCAGACCAAATTCAGACCTGCAGTGGCAGATAATGAAAAATATTGGCAGGTTTTTGAGGGAGATAAACAGATTGAGGATTTCCTGGTAGGCAGAAACGGGTTTGAATTTTTTGATTCAGACTCTAGATCTGACAGTAGCTGCCTAAGTGAAGACTCCTCAGATGAGGAGGGACCATCCTATAACATAGAAATAAACACTTTAAACGAACAAACTGGAAATCCAAGCGAAGAATGTAAAAACGCAGATAGTGACGAATTAGAGGTGCTGTAGACCAAAGATAAGAACATACCTCGAGGTCTAGCACCTTTAGAGGACCTTTTTTACTTTGATGATGTAGCTAAAAAGCCCACAATAGAACATGCAGACTCTGATGTTGAGGAATGCAACATAGGCACTGAAGATAAACCTAAAATGATCAAATTGGCTAAGTCCTTGCCTGTAAACATGAAAAGGAAATACATAGACCTATTCAAGGAATTCATTGATGTGTTTGCTTGGAGTTATCAGGACTTAAGGGCCTATGACACAAACATCATACAGCATAAAATACCCTTGAAAGAAAATCAGAAGCCCTTCAGACAAAAACTTCGGATAATAAACCCAAAACAATTGCCTGCAGTGGAAAAAGAGATTAATAAGATGTATGAGGCAGGTATAATTGTGCCTGTGAGGTTCTCTGATTGGGTATCGAACCTAGTGGCTGTGAGAAAGAAAACAGGGGAGATCAAATTGTGCATAGATTTCAGGAATCTTAATAGAGCCTCACTCAAGGACAATTACCCTTTGCCAAAAATGGAACATATTCTTCAGAGGGTAGTAGGCTCTAAAAGGATCTCCCTGCTAGACGGTTTCTCTGGTTACAACCAAGTCTTAGTAATCCCAGAAAATCAACTCAAGGCAGCCTTTACCACTCCATGGGGTACCTTTATGTATGTTAAAATTCCCTTTGGACTGATGAACGCTAGTGCAACCTTCCAAAGAGCAATGGACATAGATTTTTCAGATGAAATAGGACACTTCATTGTCATCTATCTGGATGACATAACAGTCTACTCCAAGACCGAAGAAGAACACCTAAAACATCCGAGGAAAGTGTTTGAAAAATGTAGGAGGTTTGGTCTGTCATTAAATTCCAAAAAGACTGTATTTGGACTACAGGAAGGTAAAATTCTTGGCCACATTATATCTGAGAAGGGAATTAGGATAGACCCACAAAGAGTTGAGGGAATACTACAAATCACACACCCAAGAAACATCAAAGAGTTACAGTCCTTCATTGGGAAAATCAACTTCCTAAGGAGATTTATTCCCAACTTAGTTGAACACCTTAGAAATATGACTAACATGCTGAAGAAAGGTGTAGGAGTTAAGTGGAATGTTGAAGCTAAGAAATCTTTTGAATCAGTAAAACTTGCACTCACCCAGGCTCCTGTCCTAATCAGCCCAGATTTCCCAAAAGACTTCATGATTTTTTCATTTGCCTCGAATCACACAATAGTTGTAGTTCTACTACAGAAAAATCCAGAGGGAATGGAACAACCCATTTCTTTCTTCAGCAAAGCACTCAGAGATGCACCCTTGAAATACAACATTATGGAAAAATAGGCCTATGCTCTGGTTAAGGCCTTGAAAGACTTTAGGGTGTACATACTGCATTCCCACACCATAGCCTATGTGCCAAATATAGTGGTAAAAGATATATTGTCCCAAGACCCAGATGGGAAAAGGGGCAAATGGATTGTTGTGATCTTAGAGTACGACCTTGAGATAAAACCCACCAAACTGATCAAAGGTCAGGGCCTAGCTCAACTAATGGCTGAATCAAATCTACAAGCCCTAGACATTAACATAGTAAATACCCTGGATGAGCAACAGGGATTGCCTGATCTCACTGTTGAGGAAAAGTTTTAGATCTCTCCTTGGTATTCTGACATTTTGTATGTGCTTACACACCTCAATGCCCCTCCTGAACTATCAAAGACCAAGGCCAAATTCTTAAAGCTAAAAGCCAGAAGCTATTGTATTCTAAATGAATGTTTATACTGGAAGAGTACAAATGGCTTATTGTTTAAATGTTTGCCTGAGCCTGAAGACGAAAGGATTAAACAAGAATTCCATGCAGGAGAGTGTGGAGGCCACCTGAACTGGAAAGCCACTGCAAACAAAATACTCAGAGCAGGCTACTATTGGCCTACACTTTTCAATGATATCCATAAGATGATAATTGCCTGCCACAAATGCCAGATTTTTGAAGGCAAAAGAAAACTCCTTCCCTTACCTCTACAACCCATCGTTGTTGAGGGTCCCTTTATGCAATGGGGCCTAGATTTCATAGGAGAAATTCATCGTGCTTCTTCTGCACAACACAAATGGATCCTAACAGCCACTGATTACTTCACTAAGTGGATAGAGGCCATACCTACTAGGAATGCCACATATTTCGTCATCATTAGGTTCCTAGAAGGTCATATCCTCTCTCGGTTTGGCTGCCCAAGGAAAATAATCACTGATAATGTTGCTGCCTTTGGATCCAATAAAATGGTTGATTTTTGTCACAGGTATCAAATAGCACTCGTTCATTCTACTGCCTATTACCCTCAGGGTAATGGATTAGCTGAATCATCAAACAAGAGCCTGGTGACCATCATCAAAAAGCTGTTGGAAGAGAACAAAAAGTCATGGCATAACAAGTTAGTGCATGCTTTGTGGGCCGACAGGCTTACAACAAAGAAATCCATTGGCATGTCACCATATCAGCTTGTCTATGGAACAGAAGCAGTGTTTCTCACCAGCCTTGGAATACCAGTGATTAAGCTTGTTCAAGAGATACAGACAGAAGAAGACATCATGGTGAGGAGAATAAACTAGACAATTCATCTCCAACAAACAAGGGAAGAGGTCTATAACAGAGCTGTCAAGGTTCAGGAAAATATAAAGAAGTTATTCGATAAAAGGACTAAGGCCTCTGATTTCAAAATTGGAGATAAAGTTCCGAAGTGGGACTCAAGGAGAGAGGACAAAGGAAAGCACAGCAAGTTTGACAGTTTGTGGCAAGGTCCCTACATCATCCAGGCCACTGTGCGTCCAAATGCCTTTTTTCTACAGGAGTTAGATGGTACAAAGCTATTTTGGGGTCTTGTCAATGGCAGGATGCTCAAACACTACTTCTGCTGATTTCCAATTTCCAGTGTCCTTTTCCATTGTACATACCATTGCAGTGTTTGTTTTCAAGAAAAAGAGAAAATGATCAAAAAAAAAAAGGGGGGGAGAGGTTTAGACATGCTCAAAACATGAACCTCTGAAGTGCAAAGATTGGCTCTAACATGATCAAAACCTGAGCCAAAGAAAGTAAAGAAGAAAGAAGAATCAGCTCTAACAAGCCCAAAACCAGAGCTGAAATAAAAAAAAGGAAAGTGACTCTAACAAGCTCAAAACTTGGGTCACTAAGAAGGAAGGATGCTACAAAACTTCAGATTTCAAGCCTTCGAGTTTTTTTTTCAGTTTTCTGCAAAGTTCTATCCATGTGCAACGGTCCTTGTGCCTTGGATTCACAGCAAACTAGACTGTCTAATCCTAGTTTGACTGTTTTTAAATTTATGTTGTAGAATATAGAGAAGAAATCTGTTGGACAGTTTAATCCCAACATATATTAGAGTAGGTAGAGAAACATGTGAGACCAACAGTTTAATCTGGTCTCATGGAGTAATAAGGGTAGAAACAGAATAGGTTTATTTTCTTGTGTGTAAAAAATAAAAAGATGCAAAGGGTCTGCTAGCTCAAATGCACCCTAGAAGAAAAAATGCTAGGATTGTAGAATGGGTTGGTAGAATGATTGGGAAAGATTTTCTGCTAAACTGATGTCTTCACAATTGTGGCAGCTGAAAATCAAAGAAGAAAGGCAGCTCAAGCAGCAGGCATCTAGCCTAAACCAAAGACCATTTTTTGAATTCTTGACTCCTTCAAGAAGAAGCCATCCCCATGTGGAGCCACTGTTAGCCCCCTATAAATTGTTTGAAAAGCAAAGTAAGGGGCTAGGTCATTTTTGAAGCCTTCAAGGAATGCATCTCCTCTGAAGACACATCATCCTTGAAGCCTTTTCATGTTCCATTCCCTTGGTAAATTCCCTCTACTGACTCCCTTTATAAAGTCCCACTAATGATTAAAATTTTTGCTCCTGCCCCTTGCACCCCTGCAAAATCCTCCCTTAGTCCCTCTAAATCCCCCCAAAATCCCCTTCAAATTCTACGATCACCCCTTGTTTGGTCTAATTCCCCTTGTTTTCCCCTATCGTTACCTTTTCCCGGCCCTGAAAATGCATTAAAATGGGCCACAAATCCATTTTCTACCCTATAATGGTCTTGACCCCCTTCGGTCAGCCCCAAAACCGTATTTCTCCCCATGTAGCCTGGTGCTAGAACCACCCGCCAGCCCGCAAGAGCGCTTAATGCAGATATGTATCGGGCGAAATTTGAACCGTCGATCTGTATAGATCGGATGGTTATCACGAGCTCCACAGCGCCCATGGCCCAACCCATTCATCGCATCTTAACCGTTCATTTACCCGCCAAATCAATGGTCAAAGTTTACCCGCCCGGGTGGTCCCCACGCACTGTTCAAAAACCAGCGGTATCCATCGCACCGCCTTTGTGAGGTGGGTGGTATTTCCCGTTTGGCCAGCGATTCCACTCATCAAACGATGCGTGGCAGCGACATTGTTTGAAAACCACCGTCTCAGCGCGCGTTATCGTTCGGGGTTTGCCACGGCGCGATATCGCTGTGCGCCATCAAATCTGCGATCACCCATCCAACGGTTGTCGCTCCACGAAGTTATGTGCAAGTTAATCAGAGGCATCCGTACCCCTGGCCCACTGTCCATCACCCTCCAACATGTTGTCCACCGTCGATATCCTCCCGAGATCGGACGGCCCAGATTTATTCTCAGTCCCGTCGTAACCCTATCCCACCACGTCATCTGTCCACGCATTTCCATCGTACATTCACTCGTCCCTTCATATATATTCCATTCCAAGGTCGATATTTAAGGTTTTTTATTGGATTTTCCATCTGCGCCACCTTCCAACTGCATTTCCCACTGTTTCCACCACACTGCAAGTCTGCCACAGCATTTTTTTCCATCTTACCAGTCTGCACGGCCATTCTCGTCATCCCCGTTGCATCCCCCACCTCCATATGTGTTTTTCTTAACATGTTTTCATGTTTTGCAGGGTTACAGGCAGGTAGAAAATCGCCATGACTCATATGCACTATTGTAATGACACAGTGCACAAAAGAAGTTGAACTCAAAGCTTGAAGATGTCCGGAAAGTTGTTTGCAACATAAATTTCATCAAAGGACAGAGTTCAAACTCTGCAAACCCTCTCCGGTGCCATTAAAGATCGGATTGCATAAACAAAGATGGTACGGGAGCAGCAGAGAGCTCGAGGCAAGAAATGGAAGATTTTTTGATCTTTGTCAGGGATTTTAGAAGATGAAGGTACCAGTTCAAAGACATCATAGATTACAAGAAAGGTCCAGTGCATAGAAAACAATAATATCAGGCTTTAAAATCAGTAGAATGTTTCTTCCTGAGAAAGGACACGGTACACATTATTGTTTCAGTCTATATTGTGTCTAAGTAAAGTTCCCCCCCCTCCCCCCTCTACAGCAGTCCTATGCTACCAGAGCATTTGATTCATAGTATGGCAGACCCTAGCATCATTTATTTACCTTTTCGATTATTCACCAGAAGTACTACAGAATGCTGCAGCAGAGTACATCAGAGACATACCTGGAGTAAATGGAAACCTGACAAAGACTGCTCTTCCACCCAAGAGTGCCACAGATTAATGCACAGGATTTATACAGAGTGGGCTTCGGCCTTCTTCCTCTTTTGATTTTTTAATGCTACATTTAGTTTTTCACCTACCTTCTCCGCCGCTCTAGAGCTATAAATTCACGAAGAAACTCATTGCAATGTTGTTGATCAGTTATCAGAGAATTGCAAGCTGTTTCTTTGAGACATAGTCTCTGTGTAAAGTAGTAAGATAGGCTGTGGAGGATGATTTCAAGCTGAGTATCTAGCTATTGGAAATGTTGTACTTGACTGGTATTGCTTTTTAATATGACAAGCACATTTCTTTGGATCCTGATCTAAAGCAGCGGTGATGTTTTCCTACCTTTATGTTTTAATTCATTTCATTTCGTTTCTGCTGGCTTGCATCAGAAGATTGGCATAGGATTTACCCTTGTTAGGTACCCTATGTTTTTTCTCTCCTTGCCTTTGATTTTTTCTACTAAATGTGTTATCTAAGAATTGATTTCAGTTAATTTAACAGGTGTAGTGGATGTTATTTCCTGCTCTCTGATGTATGAATTAAATGAATCAGTTATTAGCTGTTCTTGTTAGGATTTAGCTGGAAGATTTGGGAACACTGGGGATTAGAGTCAGCCCTGTCCACTAGGATCCTTGTGCGACCAGCTGGCCTTTAAATTTGTGTTCTAAACCTTCATTGTTCCTCCTCCTTTACCATTCCATACCACACTATCATCTTTAAGATCCAGTGTTTTAGATGACTAGCCCAATTGAGAGTCTGCATATTGATTAGCAAGAAAATCCTTTCATGACTCCATTGCCCAATGGTCTTGAATGCTCCCTGAGACACTTCACCTCTGCCTTGAATCCTCTTTGCTCATCCTTGTCTTACACTGAACCCTTCTTTCCTGATAACCAGCAACCAACCAACCAAATCATTTTTAAAACCCCCTTTGTGCTTCATAACTAGCCTAACATCTCATTTGAGCTTTCAAAGGTATATCATTCTTTGTTTTATATAGAGATCCCTCTCTGGACCCAGGAGGGCTAGATCCTGAGGTCTGAAAGTGGTTTTGATGTTGTCTCATCTTTTGGTCTTGCCAATCTGGTCAAAACATGGGAACCCCAACACTACCCACTTTATTGTAGATGCCAGGCTGAACTATGAAACACGTAGATTTAATATGTATGCTTCCGCTCTAAGTAATTCTTGCAAAATGGCCACACATGCAACCATACAAACCATATATAGATGCAGAAACTGTCTCAAGGAAAGGGTTCTGATTGCTTGTAGAAAATCCAGGACTTGTGGAACTTGTGTGAATGCTGCTACTATGGAAATTTCTTCCATTATGAAAGTGACTATTCATATGTTCTATGGATGAGCAAGACTCGAATTGATCCCATACGTTCATGTTCAGAAATGGTTTTCAGTGGAATATTCCCCCGATGATAATTCATTCACAAAGCCGAATTTTGCCAAACGGTTTTTGGGTTATATGAAACATGGTGCTCTAAAAAAAACCCACGTCTCTGAATTTAGATATTCTGCTCCATTTGGTTTCAAAATTTATATTTTCACCTACATCAATCTCATACTCAACTACCCAGCTGCTGCTTTTATGCATTTTCTGGCAGTAAGGTATCATGTTCCATTCAGAATCTTCCCTGCTTCATTGTGCTATACTGCAGAACTCAATGGAGAAGGTTTATCTTCTAGAAGGTAATTCACAGCATAACATATTTCTTGGCAAAACACATATTTCTGCTCTTGTGCATGGATCCGTGCTTAAATGTAGTTCTACACTAGACTTATTCACCTGCTACCAAGAAGGCATCTATTAATAAAATTTACACACAAACACTCACCTATTTAAATAATAAGAAGAATTCATAGATTAACAACTATTATCTCTAAATGCCTCTAATCATCGTCTTAAAAGAAGAAAAGCACTAGGCACAAGCATATAATGATGTGATAAATATCGTGAAAATTTTGGCAAAAGTGAGGCTCAACAATCCTCTTTTGGGCAAACCTATAATAAGTTCTAGCGATAATATGGATTTGTATATTTGAGGACCTGTAGACCTCTGTAAACAAATCTCATTTTTGCGCAGTGTTTTGTTAAAGTTTTACTCTAGGCAAATCTATAAATTGCAAAAAGTGTTGGCTTTCCTCATAGTAAGGGATCTGGACTTTTAGTTTTTTGAATGAATGCTGTGATAATTCTTGTTTGAGACACAACACTGTGATTTGTTGAGTCAAAAATGTTCTCGCTAGTCTAACCCTTGTAACCTCTCTTCATGATGCTTTCATCCAAATAAAAGGTTGTGGCGTGTGAGCTGTGGCAGTGTTGTTGAGCACTGTGACAGGTCATGCTTCATATACAATGCCTAGATGTTATGGACAAGAAGCTCTCATGGGCTGAATTTTTTGTTCATGGTGTTTTATACATAAGGGAAGATTGTAGCTTTATTTTGTTAACTCATTAACATGTGATCTGTGTATTCATTTCATGAAATCAACATTACATTTATAATTGAATTAATAACTGATCTAACTGATCATAACTAACTACCTAACCTAACTGAAAAGAATCTCATAGGATCCCGTAGGATTACAACATTGCCCCCCTTAATTCGAAGGGACATATGACATACCAAGTAAGGATCTAAATTTTTCGAACTTTGCATGCCCTAATGCTTTGGTAAAAATATCTGAAATTTGTTCAAAACTTGGACAATGTGTCAAATGAATTTTTTTGGCATCTACATGATGTCGAATCAAATGATACTTGGTGTTGATATGTTTGATTCGATCATGAAACTTTGGATTCCTAGCCAACTGAATTGCAGAAGAGTTGTCGACAAATAGAGGAGTTGAAGCTTTTTGTTTCTCTTGCAAATCTTCAAGTATTTTCCGAAGCCAAATCATTTCCTTAGTGGCTTGAGCTGCTGCAACATATTCGGCCTCGGTGGTAGAATCAACAGGAACAGATTGCTTGCGTGATCTCCAACTGATGGTTGTTGATCCAAGATTCATCGAATATCCAGAAGTTGAGACCCCATTTTCTTTATCTCCATCAAAATCTGAATCTGAATAACCAGCAAGATGGACGTCTAAAACTTTGGAATATTTGATGCCATAAGTTTGAGTTCCTTTTAAATATTTCAAAACTCTTTTTGCTGCTACCCAATGCCCCTCACAAGGATGATGCGTAAACCTGGAAAGCATTCTGACAATAAATGTTATATCAGGACGAGTAATAGACAAATAAATCAAACTTCCAACAAGTTTCTTGTACTTTGTTGGATCTTCAAATGACTTTCCTTCTTTGGAAATGAGTTTCAAGTTCTGCTCCATTGGAGTAGCAACAAGATTACATTCTTTCATACTATATCTGTTCAATAACTTATCAACATATTTCTTCTGAGAGATGAAAATATGTTGTGGTTTTTTATCAACTTCAATACCAAGATAATAATGAAGTAAAGCTAAATCTGTCATATCAAAAACCTTTTTCAATTCCTTCTTTATAAATGATATATATTCATCATTGTTTCTTGTGATCATCAAATCATCAACATATACAACTAGATATACAACTAATCTTCCAACATTCTTAATGAAAAGAGTTGCATCATCTAGGTCAAAATGTTTATAGTTTAATTTAAGAAGATGTTCAGTTAGCTTCTCATACCATTCTCGTGACGCTTGTTTCAAGCCGTACAAAGACTTCATTAGTTTTCAAACCTTTTGTTCTTTCCCTTTAACGAAAAAACCTTTTGGCTAAAACATGTAAACATCTTCTTTCAAATCTCCATTTAAAAAGGCAGTTTTGACATCCATATGATGAATTTCCCATTCTTTCTGAGCTGCAATAGCAAACAAAGATCTAATAGTTCCCCATTTAGTTGTAGGAGAAAAATTCTTTGTATAGTCGATACCCTCTTTTGGTGCATATCCCTTCGCTACAAGTATTTCTTTGTGTTTGTCTAGCGAACCATCAGCTTTATACTTAGTTTTATAAATCCATTTGCAACCAATAGGTTTGATGCCAGCAGGAGGATCCACCAGCCTCCATGTACCATTTTTTATGAGAGCATCATATTCCTTTTGCATTGCATCTTTCCACTGTTCATAGCTAGTAGCTTCTTCAAAGAAAGTAGGTTTACAATCCACAGAAAAATTAAATTCACAATGAGAATAGTTACCTGAGGAACTTCCAGCCTTAAACTCATCATATTTCTTGGGAAATGTTCGAATACGAGTTGACCTTTACAAAGGTTGTGTAGGAAGTTGCTCATATTCTTCATCTGGCTCAGCTCTTTCCATTTCTGTCATTGTTTCTGTAGAAACACTTGCATCAACTAATTCCTCATCAGCAACAACGAAATTATCATCATCAACCACAACCAATTTCTCATCATTGAAAGAAGGTGTAGAAATTTGAATAATAGCTGAATTATTCACTGAGATTATCCTGATTACACACTATTTAAGCTTCATGCATAATACATAACCTCTTCTACAATTGATCATCAATTTGCGGAAATTAGAAGCAGTCGCATGCGTACATTAAAACATAATCAAACACACATACAACACAGTATGTAATGGGGAAAGATTACAACTGAAAACCCCCAACTATTTGTATATTATAATGATAGAGAACATGTAACAATACATAGCACAAAGCTCCTCACAGCTCTCAGCACTATCTCACATGCTACACACAAACTAGCTCAGATATGAACAAGTCACAAGTTCAAATCTCTTCCACCTGTCTGCCTGCCTCTATTGCGCAATCCAAGATGAATAATGATGAGATCCAAGTTCGAATCCCACTGGCTTGTACTGCGTAATCCTCATTGGCAATCTCAATCAATGTGTGTGCAAATATCATGCACAGCTATAGTCACAACTGATAGTAGACTCACCCTTTCACCTACCTCTAACACTGGTCTCCACTGAACTGTCCATGCACTGCAGTTAACTGATGTATTCTTTAGTTGATTTATGAGTTAATAATTAGTGAATTAATTAATAATTAATTCACACCACTCATCACTAGTGTATTTATCAGTTAGACTAAATACGACTAGTTCAACTAAGTTAAACCGAACACAACTCCACCAACTGTCTCATCAACTCCACCAAACTCTGCCACATGAGTTCTAACTGAAGTCAACCATGCAATAGCTCAACTAACCCTTATGAAAAGCGTATTTCCTTCTGTCAGCTGCATGTGCCACATCCAAGCATCAAACTGAAGTGCTCCAAGAGGATAAGATAATGTTTATAGTCCAAATATTATTAAGGGCTAATAATATTTGACTGATCTATTTTTAGACTGGCAGTCTAAAAATAGACTTCACCCAATGTCTAAAAATAGAGGTCCATATATTTTTACCAAATTGACCAATCATCCATAAATAGCATCCTGCAACTCATAGACCATGATCCATATGTCTAAAAATAGACATAGTCTAAAAAATAGACTTTGCGCCAAAAATAGCCTGCGGGCCCACTTAGTGAAGGCGACTTCTTTTCACTAAGCTCCATCATCTTGTTGCATTTTCAACACTCCCTCTCAACAAGATATGGATTATACGCAACCCCTATCTGCCTACTGTGGTATTTAGATTTGCTCTGGTGGCGCCTTCGTGAATATCAGCATCGATCCTGCGGCCAGAGGAATGTATGAAAGTAACATGATTCTCGTTGCACACTTACAATCTGCGATATATGATGGTACACGATGTCGATGTGTTTGGATCTATCTTGAAATCTTTGGATTAGCCCAGAGTTTGATGCAACTCTGATTATCACAATAAATCACAGTAGGCTCTAAGTGTGAACCGAACAACCCGGCCAGGATCTTCCTCATCCATATAGCCTCGCATGCAGCCAAACTCGCTGCCATATACTCGGCCTCTGCTGAACTGAGTGCCATGGATCTCTGCTTCCTGCTGTACCAAGAAACTGCTCTCGACCTGATACTGAAGATCCCTCTAGATGTGCTCTTTCTGTCCGTTGGGCTCCCTGCCCAATCTGCATCCGTGAAGCCACACAGCTTCACCTCATCCGACTATCTGTACCATAATCCATATCCCGATGTGCCTCTGAGATATCTCAATACATGCTTTCCTGCCTTCCAGTAGAGCTTGGTAGGCTTAACCATAGCTTGTGAAAGCTGGTTAACAACATAGCATATGTCGGGTCGTGTATTGACCAGATACATAAGCGACCCCACCAACTGTCGATAAACAGTGGCATCCACTACCTCCGCCGAAGTAGCATCCTCCTTCCTCCAGACAGCAGGAAGAGGAGTATCAACAGGCTTGCAGCCATGCATGTTGAACTTCTCCAGTATCTCCTGGGCATACTTACCCTGAGAAACAAACAGTCCATCACTGCGCTGCCAAATTTCCAATCCCGGGAAATAATGAAGGAGGCCCAAGTCCTTCATCTCAAACTCTTTTGCAAGATCCTCCTTGCATGAGAGTATCAACAGCTCATCACCTGTCAAAATCAAATCATCTACATAAAGTACAATGATCGGCAACTTACCCTCCACCACAATCTGGTATAGGTTAGGATCCGCCTCACTCTTGGAGAATCCAAGTCCGGTGAAATAACTGTCTATCCGTGTGTACCAAGCACGAGGTGCTTGTTTCAACCCATACAACGCTCTCTTGAGTCTGCACACATGCGACTTGCTGCTGAAGATCTCAAAACCTTTGGGCTGCTCTATGTACACCTCCTCCTCAATGACTCCATTGAGGAAGTCTTCACATCCATCTGATGAATGTGCCACCCCATCTGTGCTGAGAGAGCTAGGATCGTCTGTATGGAAGAATACCTTGCGACAGGTGCAAAGGTCTCCTCATAATCGATCCCCTCTATCTATGAGAAGCCTCGGGCAACAAATCTTTCCTTGTACTTCTCCACACTCCCGTTAGCTGCCTGCTTCACTTTGTAGATCCATCTCGAACCCACCACTGATTTCCCTTCCGGTCTCGAGATAGTCTCCCATGCACTGTTTCTGACAATCGAATCATACTCTTCCACCATGGCATCTACCCATGCGGGGTCCTCCACAGCTTCCTTGAAAGAGGATGGCTCTATCACGACACATTTGCTCACAAGAGCCATGTATCCAGTGTACCGGTCCGGTGACTGTCTTTGTCTGCGCTGTGTTGTAGGTGGTCCTACAACCTTCTCTGCATCTTGAGCCAGTCGCTCAGCTTCTGTAGTGCGCTTCCGCCCTCTGATGGTTGGCGCTGCATGAGTGGTCTCTTCCACTCCATGAACTTCATCTTGTGGCTAATCCACATCCTGAAGCTCATCCTTAGGAACTAATAGCTCCTCATCTGCATGCGAGTGTGGCTCCCTCTCAAGCGAACACTTCATGGCTTTCTCCTCTTGAAATTTGATATCCCGTCGCACAACAGTCTTGCGACTATCCGGCAAATACACATGATAGTTTTGGGGCGTATCAGTGTACCCCACAAATATCCCAACCTCTGCGGTTGGCTCCAACTTCTTCCTGGCATCCTTCGTCACATGAATGTAGACGGGTGAACCAAAAATCCTCAAATGGGAAATATCAAGCCTCTTACCAGAAAACGCCTCCTCGGGTGTACTCATGCAAGTATCTTGTGAGGACAACAGTTTTGCACATATACTGCAGTATTGCATGCCTCCGCCCACAAGTGAATGGGTAGGCCCTAATCATGCAACATCGCCCGTGCAGCACCCATGATTGTTCTGTTCTTCCGCTCAGCAACCCCGTTCTACTGTGGGTTATGAGGTGCTATGAGCTCTCTTCGAAACCCTTCTGCGCTGCAAAAGTCCTTGAATTCGCCAGAGATGAATTCACCACCATTGTCGCTCCTAAGAGCCTTCACCTGCTTCCCCGATTCCTTCTCAACCAGCGCCTTGAACTCACAGAACTTTGAGTATGTATCGCTCTTCTTCTGCATGAAGAATATCCAGCACTTCTGAGAATAATCATCAACAAAGATCACATAGTACCTGTGCTTTGCTGTCAAAGCTACTGAGAAAGGTCCACACACGTCTGTGTGAATTCTCTCAAGGATCTTCGTGGCGCAACTATCCTTCTCGTGAAAGGTGGCTTTCACAAATTTTCCCAAGGTACATCCCTTGCACTGATCTGACTGCGCAAGAGTACCCATAGGAAGCCTAGTAGAAATCTATTGCAGTATCTTCAAAGCTCCATGGTGAAGGTGGCCCAATCTCTGGTGCCACAGCTCGCCATCATCCCGGTTCACCACTCCTTCTGCCTTGCATGCCATTGTTGCGCAACCATCTACTTGCAATTGATAAAGGTTCTTGACTCGAACCCCTATCTTCCGGGTTTCTCCAATTGTCTTACTGCGCAAGAAAGCCTTTCCCTTGCTGAAAACAACATCATATCCCTTGTCTTCTAACATCGCCACAAAGATAAGATTCTTCTTCAATCCTGGAACATGCATCACTTCCTTCAATAGGAAGGGCTTACCAGACTCCCTCTCAAAGGAAATGGTACTGATACCGGTCGCACTGTATCTACCATCATCGCCCATCTCGATGTGCACTCCATGATCTTTCTCATCCAGATCAAAAAACAAATCTCGATCTCCTGTCATGTGAAAAGACGCACCACTGTCCAAGAACCAAACTGAACCCATCACACTTGATACCAAGCATGCGATCGGTGAAAAATCCAGCTCAAACTGCGAGGCTAAGGCCTCTCCCGCTGCAGATCCAGCAACTTGCTTATTTTTCTTCTTTTGCGGACAATTTGTGGCATAATGTCCATGCTGGTGACAGCGAAAGCACTTCACCTTGGACATGTCCTGCTTCTTGCCTTTCGCACCGGAATGAGAAGATTTCTTACTCTTCCCCTTCTTTTCTTTGGCATCCAAAGCGCAATTTTCTTCATCAGATGCCTTTGATGAAGATCCGTCCCTGGTACTCCGCCTTATCTCCTCTTGCACAAGATCCGACCAAAGTCGCTCCCATCCTGGCAATTTCTCCCGACCATTGACAAAGTCCTGATAGGAATGCCAACTCTTCGGAAGCCCAAGGAGAGCCAAGCTCACCAAGTCCTCATCATCTACAGTCACCCCCACACTTCCCAGCTCATCCATGCATTGGATGAACTTCGTGAGGTACTTGGGCATACTGTCGCCTTTCTCCATCTTTATGTTTCTGAGTTTATCCTTGAGCGCCAACTTCCTCTGGTCGCTCTTGCTTTGGAATAAATCTGTCAATGCTTTCCACATCAAGTATGGAGAAGCTTTTCCATGCAGGCTGGATACAATGTGATCCTTCACGCCCTCCAACAGAATCCTTCGACACTTTGCTGTCTTCTTTTGCCAAGCCTCAACTTGAGCAGCATCAGTAGGCTTTGAGACTTCAGCATCTACGAACTCCTTCAACCCATTGTCATCTAACACCGCCTCCATCCTATCTCTCCATTCAATATAATTCGAGCTGCCTTCAAGAGCATACTCCAATCGCAATCCGTTGAAAGACATTTTGACTTCGACACCAAGAAAACACTGCTGCAAATTCGAATTCCACCAGCTCAAAACTCAACTGCTTCTGATCTGTGAGAACAAAGTATTTCTAGCACAGAGATCGACTGTAGGGGCATTTACTAGATATATCACCTTTCAAAGAAAGGATGGATCCAGAGGCTACCTGGCCCGCTTACAGACTCTGTCTACCGAAATAAATTGTAATCACTGTAATAGATCCGATGATCAATTCTCGCTCCGATACCATGTAGAAATTTGAATAATAGGCCAGATTATTCAGAGATTATCTACGATTACACACTATTAAGCTTCATGCATAATACATAACCTCTTCTACAATTGATCATCAATTTGCGGAATTATGAGTCACATGCACACATTTAAAACATAATCGAAGCCCACACATATAACACGAAACCTGTAATGGGGAAAGCTTTGACTGAAAACCCCCAACTATACGTATATTATAATGATAGAACATGTAACAATACATAGCACAAAGCTCCTCACCGACTCTCGGCTATCTCACATGCTACACACAAACTAGCTCGGATATGAACAAGTCACAGTTCAAATCTCTTCCACTGTACGCACTGTCTTGCGCAATCCAAGATGAATAATGATGAGATCCAAGTTCGAATCACGCTTGTACTTCGCAATCCTCATTGGCAATCTCAATCAATGTGTGTGTGCAAATCTCATGCACGACTATAGTCACAATCGATATTGAGCTCACCCTTTCACCCACCTCTAACACTGGTCTCCACTGAACTGTCCATGCACATGAGTTAACTGATGTATTATTTAGTTGATTTATGAGTTAATAATTATTGAATTAATTAATAATTAATTCACACCACTCATCACTAGTGTATTTATCGGTTAGAATAAATACAACTAGTTCAACTAAGTTAAATTGAACACAACTCCATCAATTGTCTCATCAACTCCACCAAACTCTGCCACATGAGTTCTAACTGAAGTCAACCATGCAATAGCTCAACTAACCCCTAGGAAAAAGCGTGTTCCTTGTCAGCGTGTGCCACATCTGTAGCTCAAACTGAAGTGCTCCAAGAGAGTAAACTGCTGTTTAGAGTCCAAATATTATTAAGGGTAAATAATATTTGACTTCCCTATTTTTAGGAGAGGCAGTCTAAAAATAGATTTCGACCTCTTCGACCTAAAAAATAGAGTCTCATCTATTTTTACCAACATGACCAATGCTCCAAGAATCTCAAACTGGAATCCCCGAACCATGCTCCATATGTCTAAAAATAGACATAGTCTAAAAAATAGACTTTGCGCCAAAAATAGCCTGCGGGCCCACTTAGTGAAGGCGACTTCTTTTCACTAAGCTTCATCATCTTGTTGCATTTTCAACAGAAGGAAACTCCAAAGGCTGATCTAATATAGCAATCCCCCCTTCAGGATGGGGAAGTATATTATCTGATTCATAATAAAACTTTTGAGGCACAAACTTTTCTATTTGATTAAGTTGTCTATCAATAGTGAGGGAATCTTTATCAGTTTCAAGAAAAATTACATCTCTTGACAAAATAAACTTTTTGTTCGTTTCATCATATAATCGGTATGCCTTAGAAGTCATGGAATACCCTAAAAATATGCATTTTCTGCTTCATTCACTCAGCTTATTCCTCTGATGTTTGGGAATCAAAGCATAACATTGAGAACTGCAAATTCGGAAATGTTTAATAGTAGGAAGACGATTGTACCACATTTCATATGGAGTTATGTTGTTAATGTAGAAATTAGTATACAATAAGCATGCATACATCCATATTCCACTGATCTCACAATATTTAACTTCTTTCAAAATACAGAATCATTCCACTATTAATCTTTTGCGGAAAATTAATTGCACACACATGTGAAGCATAAATAAAAAAAATCGCACATAACACAGTTGTTTAACGAGAAAGCCTGAAGCTGAAAACCCCAACTATCATATATTATGTATCATGGAGATCATGTAACAATCTCATACAAAGCTTAGTACATCAAGCTCTCAATACAATCAATCGTCACACACTAATTAGAAGAAATCTGCAAATCCATGCAACGATTTCTTGCCACCTGCTAGCCTGCCTCCACTACGCAATCCCTATTGAAGAATAGCTCTGAATGAATTCAAATTACCCTTGCCTTGACTACACAATCCTCATTGGCAAATCCAATGTGTGTGTGGTGCAATCAATGCATCACTATAGTCACAACAGATAGTCTATCTTGCCCTTTCACCTATCTCTCCACTAGTCTCCACTGAAACTGCCATGCACTGTAGTTAACTGTTGTATTTTTCAGTTGATTAATGAGTTATTATTTGTGAATTAATTCACTCCACTCTCACAAGTGTATCAATTAGTTAGACTAGATACAACTAGCTCAACTGAGTCTAACAAAGTTAAGCTGAATACAACTCCATAACTACTTCTTCCAACTGTGTCATAACTCTACCACTTGAGTTCCTGAAGATTTACAAATAATGCAACGAAAAAAGTGCTCCAAGAGAATAAGTTGTTGTTTATTGTCGGATTATTATTAAGAGCTAATAATCGACACTTCTATTTTTAGACCAATGATCTATAAATAGATTCCGCCCAATATGTCTAAAAATAGAAGTCCATCTATTTTTCCAACTTGACCAACCATCCACAAATAGCATCCTGCAACTCATAGAATATGATCGACATGTCTAAAAATAGACATAGTCTAAAAATAGACTTGCGCCAAAAATAGCCTGCGCGCCCACTTAGTGAAAGCGACTCTTTTCACTAAGCTCATCATCTTGTTGAATCTCAACACTCCCTCTCAATAAGATAGGGATTATTCTTCACCCGGATCTTACCTCTATGGTATTTGAATTTTCTCTTTGTGAGTGCCTTCGTCAGAATATCTGCATCTTGATCTTCCATAGGAATGTACTGAAGCAACATGATCTTCCGCTACACACAATATCTGATATGATGATAATGGATATCAATATGTTTAGATCTATCATGAAACATAGGATTAATCGAGATTTTAATGCAACTGTGATTATCACAATGTATCACTGTAGGATCTAAATGTGAACCGAACAAACCAACCAAGATCTTCGTCATCCGGATAGCCTCACATGTAGCTTGAATTGTTGCCATGTATTCTACTTCCGCTGAACTGAGTGCCATGGATCTTTGTTTCCTGTTGTACCAAGAAACTGTCGTAGATTTGATACTGAAAACCCCTCCTGATGTGCTCTTTCAGTCTATTCGACTGCCTACCCATTCTGCATCTGTGAAGCCATGCAACTTCACCTCATCCGTCTGTCTATACCATAAAGCATACTCAGATGTGCCCCTGAGATATCTCAAGACATGCTTGCCTGCCTTCCAAAAGAGCTTGGTAGGCTTAACCATCGCTTGTGAAAGCTGGTTCACCGCATAGCATATGTCCGGTCTTGTATTGACTAAATACATGAGCGAACCCACCAACTGTCGATAAACAGTGGCATCCACTACCTCTGCTGATGTAGCATCCTCTTTCTTCCAATTTCCTGGAAGAGGAGTGTCGATAGGCTTGCAGCCTTACATGTGAAACTTCTCCAGTATCTCCGATACATACTTGCCTTGAGACACAAATAATTCACCTTCCCACTGCCATATTTCCAATCCAAGGAAATAATGAAGGAAGCCCAAATCCTTCATCTCAAAATCCTTTGCAAGATCTGCCTTGCATGAGTGTATCAACTGCTCATCACCTATTAGTTTAAATCATCAACATAAAGAAAAATGATTAAAAGCTTACCCTCCACCACAATCTGGTACAGGTTTGCATCCGCCTCACTCTTGGTGAAGCCAAGTCCAGTGAAATAGCTATTGATCTGAGGTGTACCAAGCACGAGGTGCTTGTTTCAGCCCATACAACGCTCTTTTGAGCCTGCACACATGCGACTCGCTGCTGAAGATTTCGAATCCTTTAGGCTGCTGAATGTACACCTCCTCCTCAATGATTCCGTTGAGGAACGCAGTCTTCACATCCATCTGATGAATGTGCCAACCCATCTGCATTGAGAGAGCAAGGATGGTCCGTATGGAAGAATACCTTGCGACAGGTGCAAAGGTTTCTTCATAGTCGATCCCCTCGATCTGTGAGAAGCCCCTGGCAACAAATCATGCCTTATACTTCTCGGCGGCTATTCAGTAAACTTGCTTCACCTTGTAATTCCATTTTAGTCCTAAAGGCAATTTTCCCACCGGCTTTGCAACAATCTCCCAAAAATTATTAGTAAATGGAGGTCATACTCCTCCCACCATGGCATCTACCCATGTGGGCTCTGCTGCTTGCTTCTTCAAAATAAGATGGATCTGTCATGATACACTTTCTCATAAGAGCCATGTATCCGGTAAATCGGTCGAGTATTTGTCTCTGTGCACTTGCTTGTGATGTAGGGACTCCTGCATTTTTGTGCCGCATCAAAGCTTTAGTCTCGACTACGTGAGCTGCTTTCTAACTGTCGATGTTTGGTTCTGCATGAGTGGACTCCTCCACTCCATGAATCTCCTCCTGTGGCTGATCCACATCTAAAGGCTCATCTTTGGGAACAAGAAGTTCCTCCTCTGCATGCAAGTGTAGCTCCCTCTCAAGCGACAACTTCATGGCTTTCACCTCATTGAATTTTATATCCCGTCGCACCACATTCATCCGACTGTTTGGAAAATACACACGATAATTATGGGGTGTTTCTATGTACCCCACAAATATCCCAACTTCTGCAGTCAGCTCCAGCTTCTTCTTGGCATCCTTTGTCACATGAATGTAAACAGATGAGCGAAAAATATTCAAATGAGAAATATCAGGCTTCTTACCAGTAAAAGCTTCTTCAGGTGTACTCATGCCAAGTACTCTATGAGGACAACGGTTTTGCACATAAACCGCAGTGTTGCATGCTTCCGCCCATAAGTGCATCGGTAGGCCCTAGTCATAGCATCGCTCGTGAAGCACCCACGATCGTTATGTTCTTCCTCTCTGCAACCCCATTCTGTTATGCGTTATGAGGCGCTATGAGTTCTCTTCGAATTCCTTCTTTGATACAGAATTTTTTGAATTCGCCCGAGATGTATTCACCACCATTATCGCTCCGTAGAGCTTTCACTTGCTTCCCCGACTCCTTCTCCACCAATTCTTTGAACTCACGGAACTTTGAGAACGTTTCAATCTTCTTTAGCATGAAGAAGATCAACATCTACAAGAATAGTCATCAACAAATATAACATAATACTGTGTATTGTTGTTGAAGCAAACGAGAAAAGGTCACACAGAAAGGTCCACACACATCTGTGTGAATTCTCTCTAGGATCATCGAAGCATGGTTCTCCTTCTCATGAAAGGTGGTCTTCAAAAAATTATCCATAGTACATCCCTTGCACTGATCTGACTATGCAAGAGTACCCTTGGGATGTCTAGTAGAAATCTGTTGCAAAATCTTCAAAGCACCATGGTGAATATGGCCCAATCTCCTGTGCCATAATTCGCCCTCATCCTGGCTCACCGCTTCTTCTGCTTTTCCCACCATTGCAGTGCAACCATTTACCTATAGCTTGTAGAGATTCTTAATTGAACCCCTATCTTCTTGGTTTGACTCGTTGTTTTATGTCAAAGGAAGGTTTTTCCCTCATTGAAAACAACATCATAACCCATGTCTTCTAGCATTGTGACTGAGATCAAGTTCTTCTTCAGACCTGGAAGATGCATGAAATTTTTCAACAAGAATGGATTATTGGACTCCCTCTCAAAGAATCTTGAAAATTCCATTATGTGTATGGGCTCATTGTTACTCATATCTATATGCATCAGGAATCCTTCTCCTCCAAGTCACTAAACAACTCCTTGTCTCCCGTCATATGGAAAGACGCACCACTATCAAGATACCACACCGATCCCATTGCGCTTGAAACCAAGCATGCGATCAAAGAGAAATAAAGTTCAAATTGTGAGGCTAAGGCCTCTCCAGCTGTAGCTCCAGTAGCCTTCTTGTTCTTCTTCTTCTGTGGGCAGTTAGTGGCGTAATGCCCATGTTCGTGATAGTGAAAACACTTCACTATGGACAAATCCTACTTCTTTCCTTTAGCTTCGGATTTTGAAGGAAATTTCTTCCCTTTCCCTTTCCTTGCTTTGGCAGCCAAAGCACAATTCTCTTCATCTTCATTCTTCGATGAAGAACCATCCCTAGTACCCCGCCTTATCTCCTCCTGCACAAGATCCGACCAAATTCGCTCCCATCCCGGTAGTTTCTCTCGTCCATTGACAAAGTCTTCGTAGCTATGTCAACTCTTCGGAAGCCCAAGGAGAGCCAATATCACCAAGTATTCTTCATCAAAAGTAACCCCCACACTTCCCAGCTCATCCTTACAATGGACAAACTTCGTGAGGTATTTTGGAATACTGTCGCCCTTCTCCATTTTTATTTTTTTGAGCTTGTCTTTAAGCTCCAACTTCCTCTAGTCACTATTTCTTTGGAAAAAATATGTCAAAGCCTTCCACGTTAAGAATGGAGTAGCTTTCCCGTGAAGGTTGGACACAATATGGTCCTTCACACCTTCCAATAGAATTGTTCTCGTCTTTGTTGTCTTCTTTTTCCATGTGTCAAGTAATGCAACATCGCTAGATCCTGGCTTAGGAACATCGCTATCGATGAACTCCTTCAGTCCATTATCCTCCAGAACTGCCTCCATCCTGTCCTTCCAGGCTATGTAATTTGAGTTGCCATCAAGGGCATAATCCAATCGCAACCTATTGAAAGACATTTTATGTATACTCAAATTTTGCACCAAGAATCTTCTGTAGCAAATTCGAATTGTCCACCAGCACAAACTCACCAATTTTTCACAATTGCAATCTTCAAGAATTAACAATGCTCTGATACCATGTAGAAACTAGTATACACTAAGCATGCATACATCCATATTCCCCTGATCTCATAATATTTAACTTCTTGCAAAATATAGAATCATTCCACTGTTAATATTTTGCGGAAAATTAATTGCACACACATGTGAAGCATAAATTAAAAAAATCGCACATAACACAATTGTTTAACAGGAAAGCCTGAAGCTGAAAACCCCAACTATCATATATTATGTATCATGGATATCATGTAACAATCCTCATACAAAGCTTAGTACATCAAGCTCTCAGTACAATACAATCATCACACACTAATAAAGAAAAATCACCCAAATCCATGCACGATCTTTGGCCCCACGCTGCTTTACCTCCAGCATAATCATGTGAAGAATAGCTCTGAATGAATTTGAATTACCCTTGCCTTGATTGCGCAATCCTCATTGGCAACTCCAATGTGTGTGTGGTGCAATCAATGCATCACTATAGTCACAACAGATAGTCCATCTTGCCCTTTCACCTATCTCTCCACTGGGTCTCCACTGGAACTGACATGCATTGTAGTTAACTCTTGTATTTTTCAGTTGATTAATGAATTATTATTTGTGAATTAATTAACTAATTAATTCACTCCACTCTCACTAGCGTATCATTAAATTAGACTAGATACAACTAGCTCAACTGAGTTAAACTGAATACAACTCCATGAACTACTCTTCCAACTTTGTCATAACTTTTCCATTTGAGTTCTAACTGAGTCCTCCATGCATGAACCACCAGTTTCCCTTGGGAATTGCGTAATTCCCTTAGTCCACTAATTTGATAAATACGTACCCGGGGAAACAAAGTGCTCCCGAGGAATAAGTCGATGTTTATTGTCAGATTATTATTAAGAGCTAATAATAATCAACACTTCTATTTTTAGATCGACAATCTATAAATAGAATTTGCCCAATATTCTAAAAATAGAATTTCATCTATTTTCCCAACTTGATCAACCATCCACAAATAACATCCTACAACTTTTGAAATATGATCGACATGTCTAAAAATAGACTTCCGCCAAAAATAGCTTGCAGGCCCACTTAGTGAAGGCGACTCTTTTCACTAAGCTCATCATCTTGTTGAATATCAACACTCCCTCTCAACAAGATATGGATTATCCTTCACCCCGATCCTGCCTCTATGGTATTCGAATTTGTTCCTGGTGAGCGCCTTCGTCAGAATATTTGCATCCTGATCCTCGTGGAAGTAATACTAAAGCAACATGATCTTCCATTGCACAAAATCTACGATATGATGATACCGGATATCAATATGTTTTAGATCTATCATGAAACATAGGATTAGCAGAGATTTTAATGCAACTACGATTATCACAATGTATCAACGCAGGATCTAAATGTGAACCGAACAAACCAACCAGGATCTTCCTCATCCAGATAGCCTCACATGCAGCTTGACTTGTTGCCATGTATTCCACTTCCGTTGAACTGAGTGCCACAGATCTTTGTTTCCTGTTGTACCAAGAAACTTTTGTAGATCCGATACTGAAAATCCCTCCTGATGTGTTATTTCTGTCTGTTGGACTTCCTGCCCAATCTGCATCTGTGAAGCCATGCAACTTCACCTCATCCGTATGTCTGTACCATAAACCATACTCAGATGTGCCCCTGAGATATCTCAGGACATGCTTGCCTGCCTTCCAAAAGAACTTGGTAGGCTTAACCATCGCTTGTGAAAGCCGGCTCACCGCATAGCATATGTTTGGTCTTGTATTGACTAAATACATGAGCAAACCCACCAATTGTCGATAAACAGTGGCATCCACTACCTATGCCGATGTAGCATTCTCTTTCCTCCAATTTCCTGGAAGAGGAGTGTCGATAGGCTTGCAACCTTGCATGTGAAACTTCTCCAGTATCTCTTGGGCATACTTGCCTTGAGACACAAACAGTTCACCTTCCCGCTGCCATATTTCCAATCCAAGGAAATAATGAAGGAGACCCAAATTCTTCATCTCAAACTCCTTTTGCAAGATCTTCCTTGCATGAGTGTATTAACTGTTCAACACCCGTTAGTATTAAATCATCAACATAAAGAACAATGATTAAAATCTTACCCACCACCACAATTTGGTATAGGTTTGCATTCGCCTCACTCATGGTGAAGCCAAGTCTAGTGAAATGGTTGTCGATCCTAGTGTACCAAGCACGTAGTTCTTGTTTCAGCCCATACAACGCTCTTTTGAGCCTGCACACATGCGACTCGCTACTGAAGATCTCAAATCCTTCAGGCTGCTCAATGTACACCTCTTCCTCAATGATCCCATTAAGGAGCGCAGTCTTCACATCCATCTGATGAGTGTGCCAACCCATCTGCGCTGAGAGAGCAAGGATGGTTCGTATGGAATAATACCATGCGACAGGTGCAAAGGTTTCTTCATAGTCAATCCCCTCGATTTGTGAGAAGCCCCGGGTGTTAGCCCCCTATAAATTCCTTGACAAGCAAGCAAGGGGCTAATTTGTTTTATGAGCCTTCAAGGAATGCATTTCTCTTGAAAACACATCATCCTTGAAGCCTTTTCATGCTCTCTTCCCTTTGATTATTTCCCTCTGCTGTTCTTGAGTAAATAAGCCTCACTGATGATGATAAATTGTGCTCCTAAAGGCCTTTAATTTCGCCTTGTACCTCTACAGAATTCTCCATTTCATCCCTTTTTTCCATTGTCAAAATTCCCCTCTTGCCCTCTAAATCCTCCCAAAATCCCCTAAAAATCCCATACATACCCCTTGTTTGGCCTATTTTCCCCTTTTTCCCTCTATTGTTGCCCTTTATTGGCCTCAAAATGCACTAAAAATGGGCCAAAAACCCATTTTTCCACATTATGTGGGCTTAGCACCTTTCGACCCAAGCCCCCTCCCCCTTTTCCACCACGTGACCCAGCGCCAAGACCAGGCGCCAGGGTGGAAGGCGCTCATCACAAATGTATATTGGGAGCATTTCTGGCCGTCGGTCTGTTTAGATCGAACGGTCTTCGCAGGTCAGCGCCTCGCCGTGGCCCACTTCATTCGCCCCGCCTAGATCACACATCCACCGTTCATTTACCCGTCGAATCAACGGTCAGATTTTCACCCGCCCGGTGGTCCCCGCGTCGCGCCCTATTCAAAACCGTCGTTTTCTATCGCACCGCCATTGGAGGGTGGGTGGTATTTTTATTTTCGGAGCGATGCCATTCATCGCAGAACACGTGTCCCGCGCACTGTTCAAAAACCGCCCCCCCCCCCCCCATCACACATTAAAGTTCGGCAGCAGATCCGGCGTGATATCACTATACACCGTCCAATCTGCGACCATCCATCCAACAGTGATTGCGCCACGAAGCTGCGCGGAAATTAGTTCGAGGCAAATATACCCCTGGCCCACCATCTGTCGCCCTCCGACGCATTCTCAACCGTCGATATCCTCCTGAGATCGGACGGTCCGGATTAACTACATGTCCCGCCGTTGACCAGTCGCGCCATGTCACCCATTCCACGTGTTCTCATCACTTTTTCGTCTGTCCCCTTTATAACTCATTCAAAGGTCAAATTTTTAATGTTTTACATTAAAATTTCCACCTCATCGTCCTCCAAAGCATCTCCCGCTAATCCACAGTATCCTCTGCGTTCATTGTCTTCATCCATGCCATGTTGCCATTCTTGTAGTCATCCACACCACCCTCTCCATGCATGTTTTCTTAACGTGTTTTCGTGTTTTGCAGGGTTACAGACAGGCGGAAAACCGCCATGATTTATATGCACTATTGTAGTGGCACAATGCACAAAAGAAGCTGAATTTAGAGCCCGATATTACAGGAAAATGTCCGGAAAGGTGTTTGCAACATAAATTTCATCAAAGGATAGAGTTCAAACTCTGCAAAACCTCTCTGGCGCCATTAAAGCTCAAATTGCATAAACAAAGACAGTACTGGAGCAACAGAGAGTTCAAAGATGTAATAAAAGATTTTTTAGCCTTTTTCAGGGATTTAGAAGGCAAACGTACTAGTTCAAAGACATCATGGATTACATGGAAGGCCTAGCACACAGAAAACAATACTATCAGGGTTTCACATCCACAGTATGTCCTTTCCACAAAGGACGAAGTCCCCATACTATCTCCATTCTATACCGTGGTCCTGAGGAAATTCCAACCCTGACAATATTCCTATGCTATCAGAAGCATTTGTTACACAGTATGGCAGACCTTAGCATCATTATTCTACCTTTTTGTTTAGTTCACCACAGTGTTATAGCAAGTACATCAGAGACATACCCGAAGTAAATGGAAGCCTGACGAAGACCACTCTTTCATCCCAAGAGTACCAGAGATAAATGCTCAGAATTTAAAACAGAACGAGGCCTCAGCTCTCTTCCTCTTCTGAGTTTTAATGCCGCATTTAGTTTTCCATCTACCTTCTCTGCTCCACTTAAGCTATAAATTCATGAAGGAACTCATTGTAAAGGTTTTTGATCAGTTATCAGAGAAATTACAAGCTGTTTCTTTTGAGACATAGTCTCTATGTAAAGTTGTAAGATAGGCTGAGGAAGATGTTTTCAGACTGAATATCCAGCTATTGGTAATGTTGTACTTGACTGGTATTGCTCTTTAATATGACAAGCACATTTCTTTGGATCCTGATCTAAAGCAGCGGTGATGTTTTTCTATCTCTGTATTTGTTTTTAACTTGCAGTTCATTTCATTTAATTTCTATTGGCTCGCATAAGAAATCTGGCATAGGATTTACCCTTGTTAGGTACCCTATGTTTCTGCTCTCCTTGCCTTTGATGTTTTCTACTAAATGTGTTATCTAAGGGTTGATTTCAGTTAATTTAACCAGTGTAGTGGATGTCATTTCCTGCTAGCTAATGTATGAATTAGATGAATCTATTCTTAGATGTTCTTGATAGGATTTAATTGAATGAATTGGGAACACTGGGAGGTCTAGAACTCTGCCTCTATCTCACTAGGATCCTTTTCAATTAATTGAACTTTTCTAAGATCCCTCAAGCTGGAGGCTGAAGCATTGAGAGTTCAAAGTCTCTCTCTGATCTCATGTCTTTAACTTTGTATTCTAAATCTTTAATGTTTCCTCCTCTCTTACCATTTCATGCCACACTATCATCTTTAAGATCCAATGCTTTAGATGACTAGCCCAACTGAAAGCCTGCATATTGAATAGCAAGTAAACCCTTTCCTGACTCCATTTCCCAATGGTCTTGGACATTCCTTGGACTATCTCTCCTTTGCCTAAAATCCTCTTTGCTCATCCTTATCTTATATTGAAACCTTTTTTCTTGATTCCCAACAACCAAACAAACAATCAAACAAACAAACCCCGAGCCTTATAACTAGCCTAATATCTTAACCTTTGAACTTCAAAGACATATACCTTTGCTCACATAGAGAGATCCCTCTCTGGACCCAGGAGGGCTAAATCATGAGGTCTTAAAGTGGTTTGATGTTGTCTCATATTTTGGTATTGCCAATCTTGCCAAAACATGGGAACCCCAACATCGGGAAACAAATATTTCCTTATACTTCTCAACACTCCCATCAGCAGCTTGTTTTACCTTGTAGATCCATCTTGATCCTACAACTGATTTTCCCACCGGCTTTGGAACAATCTCCCAGGCACTGTTTCTGACAATGGAGTCATACTACTCCACCATGGCATCTACCCATGTGGGCTCCTGCACTGCTTCTTCAAAAGAAGATGGCTCTGTCATGATACACTTTCTCATAAGAGCCATGTATCCAGTAAATCGATCAAGTGACTGTCTCTGTCTGTGCTGTGATGTAGGTACTCCTACATTTTGTGCCGCATCAAGCTTCAGTCTCTTAGCTTCTGTGGTATGCTTTCTACCTTGTCTGATGTTTGGTTCTACATGAGTGGACTCCTCCACTCCATGAATCTCCTCCTATGGCTGATCCACATCTAGAGGCTCATCTTTGGGAACAAGAAGTTCCTCCTCTGCATGCAAGTGTAGCTCCCTCTCAAGCGACAACTTCATGGCTTTCACCTCATTGAATTTTATATCCCGTCGCACCACAGTCATCCGACTATCTGTCAAATACACACGATAATTATGGGGTGTTTCTGTGTACCCCACAAATATCCCAACTTCTGCAGTTGGCTCTAGCTTCTTTTTGACGTCCATTGTCACATGAATGCAAACAGATGAGCCAAAAATCTTCAAATGAGAAATATTAGGCTTCTTACCAGTAAAAACTTCTTCGGGTGTACTCATGCCAAGTACTCTATGAGGACAACGGTTTTGCACATAAACCGCAGTGTTGCATGCTTCCGCCCACAAGTGCATCAGTAGGCCCTGGTCATGCAGCATCGCTCGTGCAACACCCACGATCATTCTGTTTTTTCTCTCCGTGACCCCATTCTGTTGTGAGTTATGAGGCGCTATGAGTTTTCTTCGAATTCCTTCTTTGCTACAGAAGTCTTTGAATTCGCCTGAGATGTATTCACCACCATTATCGCTCCGTAGAACTTTCACTTGCTTCCCCGACTCCTTCTCCACCAATGCTTTGGACTCACAGAACTTTGAGAACGTTTCACTCTTCTTTAGCATGAAGAAGATCCAACATCTACGAGAACATCTACGAGAATAGTCATCAACAAATATAACATAATACCTGTGTTTTTCTGTTGAAGCAACCGAGAAAGTTCCACACACGTCTGTGTGAATTCTCTCCAAGATCACCGAAGCACAGTTCTCCTTCTCACGAAAGGTGGTCTTCACAAACTTACCCATAGTACATCCCTTGCACTAATTTGACTGCGCAAGGGTACCCTTGGGAAGTTCAGTAGAAATCTTCTGCAAAATCTTCAAAGCACCATGGTGAAGATGGCCCAATCTCCTATGTCATAATTCACCCTCATCCTGGCTCACCACTTCTTCTGCTTTGCCCACCATTGCAGCGCATCCATCTACCTCCAGCTTGTAGAGATTCTTAATTTGAACCCCTATCTTCTTGGTTTGACCCGTTGTTTTATGTAGAAGGAAGGCTTTTCCCTCACTGAAAACAACATCATAACCTTTGTCTTCCAGCATTGCAACCGAGACCAAGTTCTTCTTCAGACCTGGAACATGCATAACATCCTTCAACAAGAATGGATTACCAGACTCCCTCTCAAAGGTAATCTTGCCAATTCTAGTCGCACTATACCGACCATCGTCGCCCATTTCTATATGCATCTGGAGATCCTTCTCCTCCAAGTCACTAAACAACTCCTTGTCTTCTGTCATATGGGAAGACGCACCACTATCAAGATACCACACCGATCCCATTGCGCTTGAAACCAAGCACGCGATCAAAGAGAAATCAAGTTCAAATTGTGAGGCTAAGGCCTCTCTAGTAGCAACTCCAGCAGCCTTCTTGTTCTTCTTCTTCTGTGGGTAGTTAGTGGCGAAATGCCCATGTTCGTGACAGTGAAAACACTTCACTTTGGACAAATCCTACTTCTTTCCTTTAGCTTCAAATTTTGAAGGAAATTTCTTCCCCTTCCCTTTCCTTGCTTTGGCAGCCAAAGCGCAATTCTCTTCATCTTCATTCTTCGATGAAGAGCCATCCCTGGTACCCTGCCTTTTCTCCTCCTACACAAGATCCGACCAAAGTCGCTCCCATCCCGGCAGTTTCTCCCGTCCATTGACAGAGTCTTCGTAGCTATGCCAACTCTTCGGAAGACCAAGGAGAGCCAAGCTCACCAAGTCTTCATCATCAAAAATAACCCCCCACACTTCCTAGTTCATCCTTGCAATGGACAAACTTCGTGAGGTATTTTGGAATATTGTCGCCCTTCTCCATTTTTATTTTTTTGAGCTTGTCTTTAAGCGCCAACTTCCTCTGGTCACTTCTGATTTGGAACAAATCTGTCAAAGCCTTCCACATTAAGAATGGAGTGGCTTTCCCGCGAAGGCTGGACACAATATGGTCCTTCACACCTTCCAACAGAATTCTTCTTGTCTTTGCTGTCTTCTTTTTCCATGCATCAAGTAATGCAGCATCACTAGATCCCGACTTAGGAACATCGCTATTGATGAACTCCTTCAGTCCATTATCCTCCAGCGCCGCCTCCATCCTATCCTTCCAGGCTATGTAATTCGAGCTGCCATCAAGGGCATACTCCAATCGCAATCCATTGAAAGACATTTCAATGTATACTCAACTTCTACACCAAGAATCTTTTGTAGAAAATTCGAATTGTCCACCAGCACAAACTCACCAATTTTTCACAATTACAATCTTCAAGAATTAACAATGCTCTGATACCATGTAGAAATTAGTATGCACTAAGCATGCATACATCCATATTCCCCTGATCTCACAATATTTAACTTCTTGCAAAATACAGAATCATTCCACTGTTAATCTTTTGCGGAAAATTAATTGCACACACATGTGAAGCATAAATAAAAACAATCGCACATAACACAATTGTTTAATGGGAAAACCTGAAGTTGAAAACCCCAACTATCATATATTATGTATCATGGAGATCATGTAACAATCCTCATACAAAGCTTTGTACATCAAGCTCTCAGTACAATACAATCATCACACACTAATCAAGAAAAATCTGTAAATCCATGCACCGATCTTTGCCCCCTGCTAGCCTACCTCCACTGCATAATCCTTGCTGAAGAATAGCTCTGAATGAATTCGAATTACCCTTTCCTTGACTGCGCAATCCTCATTGGCAACTCCAATTTGTGTGTGATGCAATCAATGCATCACTATAGTCACAACAGATAGTCCATCTTACCCTTTCACCTATCTCTCCACTAGGTCTCCACTGGAACTGCCATGCACTGTAGTTAACTACTGTATTGTTCAGTTGATTAATGAGTTATTCTTTGTTAATTAATTCACTCCACTCTCACTAGTGTATCATTTAGTTAGACTAGATACAACTAGCTCAACTGAGTCTAACTGAGTTAAACTAAATACAACTCCATGAACTACTCTTCCAACTCTGTCATAACTTTGCCACTTGAGTTCTAACTGAGTCCTCCATGCATGAACCACCAGTTGCCCTTGGGAATTGCATAATTCCCTCAGTCCACTAATTTTCTAAATCTGTGCACTGAAACAAAGTGCTCCAAGAGAATAAGTTGTTGTTTATTGTCGGATTACTATTAAGAGCTAATAATAATCGACACTTCTATTTTTAGATCGACGATCTATAAATAGACTTCGCCCAATATTCTAAAAATAGAATTTCATCTACTTTTCCAACTTGATCAACCATCCACAAATAGCATCCTGTAACTTCTGAAATATGATCACCATGTCTAAAAATAGACATAGTCTAAAAATAGACTTGCATCAAAAATAGCCTGCGGGCCCACTTAGTGAAGGTGACTCTTTTCACTAAGCTCATCATCTTGTTGAATCTCAACAGTGAATGATAGAGGAAGGGCACCGATTTCTAATGTATACCGCACAGAGCACGGCTTCTCCCCAAAACATTAATTTTACATTCTTAAAAAATATCATTGACCTTACCATATTAAGCAATGTTTGGTTCATTCTTTCAACAACATCGTTTTGTTGTGGATTATATGGTATTGTGGTCTGGTGTTTGATGCCATTCTCTTGCAAATATGTTTCAAAAGCATGTGAAGTATATTATCCTCCATTATCAGTCCTAGAGTACCAATAGTAAGTTGTGCTTCATTTGTTATCAAGAGATGAAATTTCTTAAACACATCAAAAACTTGTGATTTTTCTTTAAGCAGATAAACCCAACACATCCTCGAATAATCATCAATAAAAGTGAGTATGTATTTATTTCCATTTGCAGTTGGTACAGGAATTGGACCACATAAGTCAGAGTGTATGAGATTTTCTTGTAGCTCTAGACTTAAAATTCTGAAAATACTGTTTGTGATGCTTGCCCAATATACAAGCATTACATGGGGTAAATTTTCTGGGCACTGTTGGAAGTCCCTTAATCCCCCGTTGTTTCATAATACGAATACTTTCATAATTAACATGACCGAAACGTGCATGCCATAATAAAGAAGATGACAGAGTATCATTTTGTTGAACCAAATAAGTTGTGTTCAATGCAACATACGGCATACCATGCAACTTCAATAATTTAACTTCTTCCACACCAGACATTACAGTTTTATTGTCAGCTTCTCTTCTAATTTCTACTTTACAATCAAATATGTGAATGGAATGTCCCTGTTGCCTTATTTGTATAAGAGATAACAAATTTATTTGGAACTGCGGAATGTAAAGAACATCGTTCAAAATATAATTTGGAAGTCCAGGAATTATTAACTGAATTGAACCAATCCCTGACGGTTTGATTTGAGACTTATCAGCAAAATACACTACTCCGTCAATATTATCATTGAATTGATCAAACAAATCTCTTCGAAAGGTCATATGACACATGGCACCTGTGTCTAGAGCCCAACTGTCATACCATGAAGAAAGAGAAGTACTAAAAACAACTTCCATGTGGAAATTACAATGTGCGACAACATAATGTGCATTCTCAGAAGACTGTCCTCTGTCTGGAATTATATGATCTTTCTTTTCAAGAAATTGTTCTCTTTTTTCATTAATTTTATCCCAGGGAATTCTGCAATTTGCAGCAGTATGTCCAAGTTTACCACATCTAAAACATTTTACATCTGGTTTATCAGAAAAAATTCTTTGTTGTTCATTTTGTTGCCTATCTCCTTGAATATTTCTACCCCCCCTGCCTCTATAATTCTTCCTACCTCAACCTCTATTACCTCTAGTATTTATGAAATATTCCTCTTGAGGTTTTTGGTCTTTTTGAGCAAGACATAAGGTTTCGGTATTAGAACTATGTGATGCTTCTTTCTTGCCAAAATCCTTCTCTTTTTCTGCAATTTTCCCTACTAATTTTTCAAAATCTATATCTTTTAATTGCCCACTAGCTTGGAGAGATTCCAAGTAGTGTGAATAACTAGGGTAAAGAGATTTTATAAAGGCAGTAAGCGACAAATCAACTTTAACTCCAGTACATTCAATTTCATGATTGATGGCTTTAATTTCAGAGGCAAGTTTTAGAGGATCATTATCGCTCATTTACAGATTAAATAACTTTAACAATAACTGAATTATCTCCAATTCAGAATGTGAATCATAAAGCTCTTTTAGTTTTTCTATGGCATCATAAGTCGTTTTACTCGGAGTAATGTATATGCTTACCTCTTTTGAGACTGAAGCAGATTTTAAGGCAAAGGCCTTCTTATCATTACTTTGCCAGATTGCGAGTTGTTTCTGATCATCAGGTTGCACTGGTGCATTTTCTCCTTCTCCTTCACAGACTCCATCCCATAAATCATTAAAGATAAGAGTATTTTTAACTTTCCTAAACCACTTCTGGTAATTTTCCTTTCCGGAAAAGACAATCCCAATTAAGGACACCAAGGAGTTCATTTTTATTTTGGAAATCTTAAAAAAAATTGGTCTCAATTACTACCACAAAATTCCTTTAAAAAAAAATTTGTTCCTAACCACCCCCTGACACTAATTTCTCTTAAAAAAAATATGTTTTAACTTGCAGTAGATTTTTTTTTTTTAACTCTGGTTTCAACCACAGATTTCTTAAAAAAACTATATTTTTTTTAACTTACTAGTCCATACCACTGCAAATCACTTGCATTGCACGAGGGTTCACCAATTGTCTTGCAGCAAAGCTGGCTCATGTCGGATCACGCCTTCACATGAGTTTTCTCCAAAATGAAGTTCAAACCCTCTTCTTCTCCCAGAAACTCCAATTCAAAGTCTTACGCTAGCAGATTCTCCAATCGAGCAATTGTGTTAATGCCACATGCCTCTTCTCCTCTCTATAACAGTCGGATGATCCTTCCGCGCTGTGGATGAAGGGGCGTTTCAATCCTTCAGGATCAACAGCTCTTTAAAAAATCGTTCAAACTCCAAGTTCAAACCCCAAACGTTTAAACTACCAGCAAGTTGATGCCCCAGGCTTTGATACCACTATTAACTTATTAACATGTGATCTATGTATTCATTTCATGAAATTAGCATTACATTTATAATTGAATTACTAACTGATCTAACTGATCATAAATAACTACCTAACCTAACTGAAAAGAATCCCATAGGATTACAACATATTTGAATGTCGAGCTCCTCGGAAGGTCTTTGGACCTGTAGATTCTTTAAATGTACTAGTCATTTTTTAAAATGCTTTTAACATAACTACAGGAAGTTTTGAGTGCTTGCGTGCCTCTAGGTTATAATAGACACTGTTTTGGGAAGGTCCAGATAGATGTAGAAAATGCTTTGTACATTTTTAGAGTGCTAAGAATGCTCTCATGTTTCAGTGTTGTAAGGGGTTGAATTGTGAATCTATTGTTTTGTTTTGTTGTTGTTGTTGGTTTTTTTTTTTTTGTAAATAATGAGGTTATGAATTCTCCTTGAAAGTTATTTTTCATTTGAATTTGGCGATTTTTTATTTTATTTTATTTTATTTTTTATTTTTTAAATCTGATCCTAGAGTGTTTGAATTGTTTTTTTAATGGTGGAAATAGATTCAGCATCATCAAAAATCCATGGACTTTGACAGCTACAACCCAGATTTACCAAAATTTCTACTAAATTTTAGTAAAAATCATATCCCAATTTCCAAATGAATTTGTAACCACAATAGACTACTCTAATAAAAAAATATTATATAGCATGGAGTGTAATTTTTACATATACCAAAGTTAAGCTTAAATGTACAAATGCATCTATAATTCATTGCTATTAGTGGCGGCCTTGCTTCGTGGTTGGTTCCTTACAGAAGAGTGACAGCATGGCTCAAGATCATTGCTACCTTCTAAAATTTTGACAAGAAAAAGTCATGATAGCTAACAAAATTCATCCCATCAATGAAAGCTATTAAAAATATCATATATTTCCATTTCAAAAGTTATGAATTAATATGTTTGACCTCCAAAATTGTAAATTTCAAGCACTAGACCAAAACACTATTGTGACTAGTCAAGCTTGCCAGAGGTAAGAAGTGTAGGAATAGAGCTCCGTGCCTTCCCAATAGACTGTAAATTTCAAGCACTAGACCAAAACACCATTGTGACTGGTCAAGGTTGCTAGACATAGGAAGTGTAGGAATAGAGCTTCGTGCCTTCCCAATATGGTGTACAGAACTTCGTGACTTATGTTGGAAATTTCAAGCACTAGACCAAAAACACCATTATGACTTGTGATGATTGTTCCGAGGTAGGAAGTGTAGGGATAAAGATTTGTCTACCCACGGCGTTAGGAGTCAAACATGTATGAGAAGGCGTAGGTAAATTCCACGAAGGCGGCCGCGAGCCGCGTGACCGAACTGCTCTTTTTCTTCGATCCCTGCGTACCGATGATCATGATGGTCTCATCTTCCTGGAAATCGAATTCGAATTCGATTCTGACTACGGCACCACATTGCCAATCGTGAATCGCGATTCGTCGCAACTTCCACCTGTGATGTACGACGCGGGAATTTATGGACTATTTTTTATTATTATAAATTTTTTTTTTCTCCTTTCTCTCCCAAGTATAAGAGCACTTTTTGCCTTTAAATAACTTTTGATTGGTTAAGGTTTAGGCTTTTTTGGATTTTAGGAAATAGAAATCGGTTTTCAAGAGTGACAGTCTGTTTTTTTTACAGACAACCAGCTGGTTATTTCATGTGACTGAGTTTCATTTATAAATAGAAGTCAATAATGATTATCTTTATTTCTACTAAATTACGGTAAATTTTACCATTCGATTAAAAAAAACATTCTAACTTATACATTTGTATTTTTGTTTTAAAAAAAAATATATATTATTTAATTTTTTCGGTTAAATATATTATTTTTTCTAATATTTTTTTTAATCTATAAATAAATTTATTACATAGCCACACAAATTTAAAACACTTGAAAAGTATCATTACCCAATTTCAAATTTACTATTTCAAATAAAATCTTATACCTCACAAATATTATAAACTTTAAAAACATCTCACGATTAAATTATGAGATGTATATATTGGTCAACTAAGCGAAACTCCGCGGATACTGTTCATGATGTTAACATTATTGAGCTCACTCGTGATGAAATAATGCATCCGACTCCACTATATTTTCTTATTGATATCCGTGACCTCACTCGTGACGAAATATTAATCCGACAATGACACACGATTTTGAGTTACACAGATTTGTGGATGTCTTCGGTATACTTGATGGTTCGAGCGACTGTGTATTTAATTTTTTGTATGGCTATTTTTCTACCGAATCAAGGTTCCATCTATCCTTTTTTTTTTTTTAATATATATAATATAATATTAGTATTATTTTTAAATATTTAAATAACTAACCTAAAAAAAATAACTATTATAACTAAAATATAACTAATATTAAAAAAAATATTATTTATTTTAAAATCTATAATGAATAAGGATTGACTAATTTATTCTAAAAACAAAAGAGATATATAAAGTTTTTGGAAAATAAATTCATATAATTAGGGGATATGATAGCTTATTTTTGAAATGGACTGGAATAATTTTGACTATTTAAAATTGAAAAATTGTTTGCATAGTCAAGATTTTATAAATCTCTAATATTTTTTTTTGCTTCACAATCCAACGGAGTGAATTAAGAGATTGGATAATGAATGGAAAAAACTAAAAAAAGCTTATTTTATTAAATGTTTCATGATGGAGTGAGAGATGGGTAAGGGAGTCAATCCCTTGTTTATTGTTAAAATTTTATAAAAGAACATAATCTTTAATTCAAACTTAATTATCTATAGGTAAATACATTCAATATGATGCCATGTTTCTCAAAACTTTACCCCACACTTCTCAAGCACACTATCTTCGTAGCTTGTAAATTCCCTCCATTAAGTTATCCCTTGTGATCCTTCAGTCTCCATGAATCAATGGTCAAGCTATCTCGATACTCATAGAAACAAAAAGGCTCAATAGTCAAGCTATCCCAATACTCATAGAAACCAAAAAGGCTAGACTATCCTTCACTATGCATGAATTAATAGTCAAGCTATCCCAATACTCATAGAAACCAAAAAGGCTAGGTTATCCTTCACTCAAGGCTAGGTTATCCTTCACTCATGAATCAATAGTCAAGCTATCTCAAAACCAAAAAGGCTAGGCTATAAGTCCAAAACTTCATTTAATAATTCAACCTTTTGATTCAACCTTTGTTGTTTTGCTAATTCAAAGAGTACCATTGAAAACAATAGAAGAATATTTTGAATTTCGTAAAGAAGGGGAGCGAGACATACATTATCCAACACAACATTTTTGCATGTCCAATCTATCACCAATTTAGAGTCATCCATAACCTCTAATCTGGATACTCCCTACTTGATTGCAAAATGAAGTTCTAGAAAGCTACAAACTCAACATTTTTGTTTGAGCCTTTGCATGAACAATATTGAATATGATCCATAAATTGGTGTATATATTCCATTGGAATTGATTGTAAAATCTTGTTAAACAATGGCATGGTGAACACACACAAGGAGAAAGATAAGCATGAGTTGCTATTATCATTAACATGATGTATATTTATAATACAATGCGGTGACCCTTGGATTCCACATTCCAAGGTCACTTAGGCTCCACTTTGACTGTTTAGCTTCCACACCTACCCATAGAGGATTAGGTGTCCAACATTCCCCCCTTAATCCGAAGGGGTATTTATGAATCCAAGAAGAGAGTTGTAATACAAATCTGCAAAGTATGCATGGCAACACTTAAGTTGAATGAGCTCTCTGAAATGTTGGCATAAAGAGGTGGTTTAAGAATGACCACCAACAATGGAACTTTTTTTGCAGTTCTCAGAACTCTTCCAAATCTGGCGATGTTAGGTCCCTATATTACTAGTATAGTCCCTTATTATGTTAGTGTAGACCCCCTTATTGTTATTGTTGTACCCCTGTAACCCCCATATTGTTATTATTGTGCCCTTACATTATTATTGTTAGGTCGGCTAGGATTACATTGTGGCCCCATGGACTCCTATATATAGAAAGGAGGTTTTCTCATTTGTATCATCCAAGAATTGTTCATTCATGTAATGTATTGGAGGTTGCCCCCTCGAAGTGGTTTATTTATAAGGCATTGATATCTCTTTTCTTCTATTTTTGGAGTTGGTTTCATAACATTTGGTATCAGAGCTTTGGATTCTAGGGTTTCGCTGCTCCAAACAGGTCATCGTGGCATTTTCGCTATAACTTTTTTTTTCTACGAAGGTTCAGAAACTAAAATTTTTAGAGCGAGAAGCCGAAATCCTTAGGAAAATTGTCGAAAAATTTTAGAGCTTGGTTGGCAATATTTTCGGAGATATGATCTGCGGAAGTTAGGGAAGTTTGCAGGCTCTTGAATTTAACCTAAATAATTGATCGCGGAATTTTCACTATAACTTTTTTTCTGCGAGGGTTCAGAAGCTAAAATTTTCAAAGAGCGATGTCGAAATCCTAAGGAACCTCTTGTAGAAATTTCAGATCTTGCTTCACAATATTTTGTGAGATATGATCTGTGGAATATAGGATTGTTTCAGACTCCTGAATTTCATCTCAAAGAGGTGACCGTGGGAAAAACAACATAAATCTCTCTCTGAGTGTCGGATTGGGATTCTGTAAAAAGAGGCCACAAGTAAACGGATTGTAGGTTTCGGCATATCAATTTCAGAGCCGAAAGAGGAAACAGGGACATGTGCCAAGTCGTACAATTTCGCTCTACTGAACCAGTCCATAATTAGGTCATCGTGGGAGATTGGGCATAAATTTGTCTTGAAGAATCCAAATTAGGTCAGACCTGTGGCATTCGAAAGAAGATTCAGAGGGCTACGCTAGGGCTGAATTTCAAATATTGAAGATCCGAAATCACAGAGATAATTCAGTTTCAATATCGAGCTCCTCAAAAGCAAGAAAAAGGTGTGTATTTTTTTTGAATTACATAAGTCTCATTTGAAAAAATAAAAAAATAGTTTGAATTTATTGAAGAATAGATATCAGTATTGGGTTTTAAAATGCCCCCTAAAAATAATTCAACACCCATCAAGCCTTCATAAGGCTCTACTATGACTCATGAAGACGAAGAAACACAACATGAGATATCAAAATTACAAGAGCAAGTGCACCAAATTTCGCTATCGCAAAGAGCAACAAAAAAATGAAATTGAAGTTCTGAAGAAAGGCGTGGAAACTAAGATGGATGATTTGAAGAAAGGCGTGGAAGCTATTATGAATGGTTTGGAAGCTAAGATGGATGGCATGGAAGTGGGCATGAAAGCTAAGATCAATGAAAAAATGAAAGACAACATGGAAAACATGAAGAATGAATTGCCAAAGTTGATACAAGAAATGTCTCCTAATGGCAAAAAGAAAGTAGAGGAAACTCATGATGAAAACAAAATAAATGTTAATCATGATTTCATAAACTCTAATGTTGGATGGAAGAACCACCATATTCCAAATATGGATATGAGGAAGTTTGATGGCAAGGATCTCGTAACATGGATACTACAGATGGAGCAATATTTTGATCTCAATAATGTGCAAAACACACAAAAGGTACGCATTGCAACTTTACATTTAGAACAAAATACATTTGTATGGTATCGATGGCTTTTCTCCCTTCAAAAAATTTTCACCTGGTCAATTTTTACGGAGGAAATGATAGCACATTATGAGGATACAAAAAGCAACACCTTCTTTAGCCAAATGATAAATCTCAAACAAAAGGCTTTAGTGGCAGATCACATTGAGGACTTCCAAAACTTGAATATAAGGGTAACTTATATTCCAGAGGAACATGGGATTTATTTCTTCATAGGGACTTTAAAGGATAACATCCAAAATGAAGTTCACGTTTGGTAACTTGATTCATTGGAAAAGGCATTCAGGTTGGCAAGAAAAATTGAATGTAAAATTATGGCAACAAGGAAGCCTACCACTCACATATATAAAGATGGAAGTGTTGCTAATCCTAGACTTCCACAACCTACAAGGTTGACACCACAACAATTGGAAGAAAAAAATAAAAGGGCTTTGCTACAATTGTGATAGAAAATACACTAAAGGTCATAAGTGTCTTTGAGAAGAAATCCTTTTACATAGATTGTGAAGAGGAAGAAGAAAATGAACAAGAATCCTCAAAAGAAGAAGATATACACTAGGAACCAACCCTAGAAGAGGAAGAAATGAGTCCAACCATATCATGTAATGCATTGGCAGGAATTACCACTCCTCAAACTCTCAAGATAGAAGGACATATCAAGAAGAAAAAGGTAATAGTGTTGATTGATTCGGGTAGTACCCATAGTTTTATTCATTGTAAGATAGCCAAGGAATTGAATTGTTTCCTATACCTAGCACCAGAATGTCAAGTGATGGTTTCAAATGGAGGAACTATAAATTGCTCTGGAAAATGCCATAATATCAAGCTAACCATGGGGGAATATGTATTGAATATTCCAATGCTTTCCATTCCTATGGGAGGTGTTGATGTTGTACTAGGAGTACAATGGTTACAATCTTTGAGGACGGTAGCTTTTAATTTTTAAGAACTTTTCCTAAATTTGCACCTGACAGGAAAGGAAAGGAAGTCGGGTATGGGGTGTCGCGGGAAATTTGGGAAAGATAATAGCTCTAATGTGTAGTAAGCTTAGAAGAAAGAAAAACGAGCATAATTGCACAGTGTATATAGAAGTTCCAACATCAAAATCATCTATTTCTGAGATCTCCAAAAAGTCTTGGACAATCGTTCAAAGGTGTTTGAAACTCCCAAAGGACTCCCAGCTATTCGTGATCATGATCATGCTATTAATTTAATTTGGGGAAGTGTTCCTCCAAGCATCAGGCCTTATAGATATCCTTGTGTCCAAAAGAGAAAAATTGAACCTATGATTACAGAAATGTTAGAGTCTGGTATAATTATACCTAGTCAAAGTTCTTTCTTTTCTCTTGTAGTACTAACACACAAGAAGGATTGATCATGGTGCATGTGCCTAGATTATAGGGAGCTCAATAAGCTCACTACTAAAGACAAATTTCCCATTACTATGATTGATTAATTATTGGATGAATTACATCGAGAAATTTATTTTACCAAATTGGATCTTTGTTCAAGATATCATGAAATTAGAATGAAAACTGAATATATTCTGAAAACATAATTTCGAACTCATGAGGGTCATTATGAATTTTTGGTCATGCCTTTTGGCCTTATCAATGCACCTTCTACATTTCGTAAAATTTTCAGCATGACGAAATTATCTACACACGAATCTTATAACGAGAAAATAAACAATAGCGAGAGCATAAAAAATAAAACAGAGATAAACACGAGAGATTTTCCTGGATCCCAAATCAAGACGACCAGCTTGATTTTTCATTATATTCCTTTTAGTGTTACAACACATATATATACATGCCGAAGCATACATAAACCACAATCCATAAACCCTGGATTAGAACATAACCGTAGTTCCCTTGATCGGATCTACAAAAATACCAGGGGCCGAAAACCATCGTACCCCAAAACCATGTGCAAAACCATGCACAAAACCATGGGCGCGGACCGCCCACCGGAAATTAAGAACCAAAAATTTTCGCCAGGCCGCGTGATTAGTCGTGGAAAGAATATAACACATACCCAACTATTTCAAGGGTTGATGAATTCCATTTTCAAACCCTTCCTTAGAAAATTTGTGCTAGTATTTTTTGATGATATACTAATCTACAGCAGGTCTTGGAAGGATCATGTTGAACATGTTGACAGGGTGCTCAAACTATTGCAGGAGAAACAATTATATGTAAAAACATCCAAATGTTTCTTTGGAGTACAAGAGGTGGAATATCTGGGTCATATTGTATCTCACGAGGGTGTTAAGGTAGACCATAACAAAATTAAATCCATTAAGGAATGGAAAGTCCCCACAACCATAAAGCAGTTGCGAGGATTTCTCGGGTTAACAAGGTATTATCGAAAGTTTCTTGAGAATTATGGGAGAATAGCAGCACCTCTAACAACATTATTGAAGAAAGATGCATTTTCATGGACTCCTGAAGCAACTAAGGCCTTTGAACATCTTAAAGAGGCAATGTGCCTAGCACCGGTCTTAGCTACGCCAGACTTCACAAGAACCTTTATTGTGGAATGTGATGCCTCAGGAAATGGAATTGGTGCAGTTTTAATGCAGGAAGGAAGACCCATTGCTTTTGAAAGTCGTCCAATCAAAGGAAAGTATTCACAGAAACCTATTTATGAGAAGGAAATGTTAGCAATACTACATGCACTAAAGAAATGGCGAACTTACCTAATGGGAAGACACTTCAAGGTAAAAACTGATCATGATAGTCTTAAACACTTTCTGGAACAAAGACTATCTTCAGAAGAGCAGCAAAAATGGGTCACAAAGATGTTGGGTTATGACTTTGAAATAATCTAAAAAAAAAGGGAAGCTAAATGATGTTGCAGATGCACTCTCAAGAAAGAATGAAGAGGTGGAAGCATTGATTTGTTCCATTTCTATTATCCAACCAGATTGGATAACTAAAGCAAGGGATGAATGGAATAAGGACCATGAAGTGTGGGCACTCATTCAAAAGTTGCAGCAAGATCCTAGTACATCAGGTACATTTAGTTGGAAAAATGATTTCTTATGGTACAAAGATCGCTTATATCTTTGTAAGAATTCCCAACTAAAACAAAATATTCTTTTGGAATTGCACTCTTCTCCTTTAGGAGGTGATCCGGATTTATGCAGGAACGCAATAGAATAAACATATAACCATAAATACAGAGATGCAGCGGAAATAACACTTCATTTCATTAATATCAAAGAACTGAAATTTGCTTACATACAAAATGGAAATAAAACTAGCTAGGGCGCTGGTAGCTATCTCTGAGAAGAGATGTGGCGGCTACAGGCCTCTGAACTGTGTTACAATGAGGCTCGAGGGCCTATTTATCATTTAGAAACAATGGGAAATCCTAAACAGCCAAAAGCCTAACCCTAGGAGATGAAGCGCCAAAACTATGGGCCCCGTTTGGGTAAATTGGTGTTTCAACTTCCCAGGGGCGTAACTTTGGCATACGATCTCCGTTTGACGCATACCATACCTCGTTAGAAAGATCTATCCGAGGACTACAAATTTGGAATGGGCAACATCGGTCCATGGACCCATGTTGCCCTCCGTTTTCCAAAAAACGTCGTTTAGGGCCTCAAAACGGCTCCGGAAGTTTAGGACCCGAAAAACTGCTAAAAATAGTAAACTGTGCCGAAACTGAAAAACTGAAATAGACAATGGTGGAGCCCCAAGTGGAATAGGCGGGTGACCACCAATATCCACCTGGATCATTCCTCCCCCCTTAGGAAGCAATGGTCCCCATTGCGTGAAGTTCCTCCATGAGATGAGGAAATTTCTGCTGAACTTGGTCCCTGGTGAACCACTTTCCTTGGTGCAGGAGTTGGCCAGCTTTGACAACCCGATATAGTTGGATCTGCTGTTGGCGAGTGTTCTTGATTTGCATGTCCATGATGCAATCTGTGGTGGCCTGTTCCATGCAGTCTGGATTTAACTCAGTTGGTGTGAGTTGTTCTGCAATGTCTGAGGTGTCCAGTAGAGGTGGGAAGTAAGGAAGAAGGCGATCCACATTGAAGACTGGGTGCAGACCAAGGAATGGTGGAATACTGAGCTCGAATGCATTGTTCCCTACAGCCTTGGTGATGGTGTACGGCTCGTATCGGAGCGGGCGAAGCTTGCGGTGGGGTCCAGTGAGGCACTCCTTCTGCAAATGTAGCCATACTTTGTCACCCACCTGGAAGTTGTGTGGCACCCGGTGTTGATCATGGCGTTGCTTGTACTTGGCATTAGCTCTGTCCAATATATCATGAACTTGTTGGCGGATGTGTTGAATGCGCTCGATGAAGCTACTGGCTTTGTCAACTTCAGACTGGACATGAGCTGAATTGGCCTGAGCAGCTGCAAATGGCATGGCTACGTCAATGGGGCATAGTGGTTGGAATCCCAAGCCCACCTGAAATGGGCTATGGCCGATTGAACTGTGGAGAGCCCGATTATAACTATGTTGTACATAAGGGAGGCTCTCGTCCCATGTGCGTGGATGCTTTGAATTGTACATGCACAGAATGTGTACAATCATTCTGTTGACGACCTCTGTCTGGCCATCTGTTTGGGGATGGAAAGCTGTGGACTTCGTGAGCTTGGTATCCAACATCGACCAGAGGCTGGACCAAAATGTGCTGAGGAACCTGCTATCCCGATCTGATATGATAGACTGTGGGATCCCAAAGTGCACCCACACTCGTTCAAAGAAGAGTTTAGCAGTGGCTTCTGCTGTGATATTCTTCTTGCAGGACGCCATAATGGCCATCTTCGAGAATCTGTCGACGACCACAAAAACACAGTCATTTCCCTGCTTAGTAGAAGGCAGGCCCGACATGTAATCCATGGAGATGGATTCCCAAGGTCGACTAGGGGTAGGTAGAGGAGTATATAGGCCTTGCTTCTTGATGGTCGGTTTGGCAATGGCACAAGCAGTGCAGGATCTGATGTGCTTCTCGACATCCTTTCGAAAGTTCGGCCAATAGAAATACTTCTGTAGTATTGCTACTGTTTTCTCGACCCCGAAATGCCCAGCGACTCGACTGTAGTGTGCTTCCCATATCATCTTGGCACGCTCGCTTGAAGGAACACAAAGGTGTCCCAGGTGACATAAAAGTGCATCTTGTAGGTGAAAATTTGGAACTTGCGTGCCCCCCAAGAGTGCCTTGTAAGTGTGGCCGAATTCTGGGTCACTCTCATAGAGAAGCGGCCAATCAGAAGTCTCGTGCCCACAAGAGTTGAGCACGGTGGTGAGCACCACGATCGGTGGTCGGCTGAGGCAGTCTGTAACATTATTGGTGCTACCCTTCTTGTACTTGATATTCAAATGAAACTGTTGCAGATATGTGGACCACTTCTGATGGCGATCATTCTGCAACTTCCCTTGTGTCTGTATGAACTGCAGGGGCCGGTGGTCTGTGTGGATGATTGTTTCCTTCCCCCAAATGTAATGCTTCCATTGTCGACAGGCTTGCACAATGGAATACATTTCTTTGTCATAGGTGGGATACTTGCGAACTGTCTCAGACAATGTCTCACTGTGATATGCCACTAGATGTCCCTGTTGAGTAAGAACTGCCCCAATAGCATAGTCAAAGGCATCTGTCTCGATCTCAAATGGCTGTTGCAAGTCTGGTAAAGTGAGCACTGGGGCAGAACAGAGGCGGTTTTTCAGTTCTGTGAACGCCTTCTGTTGAGGTTCCGACCAAAATTTTTTTTCTCTCGCTCCTCCCTTGGTGACTTGACTCAAGGGCCAAGTGATGTGAGAGAATCCCAACACGAACCTCCGATAGAAATTAGCAAGACCCAGAAAGCTGCGAAGCTCTGTTATAGTGGTTGGGGCTGGCCAATCCCGAATGACTTGGATCTTGGCTGGATCCACATGCACCCCCCTTTCATCGATAATGTATCCCAGATATTGAACCTGGGTCATGCCAAAAGTGCACTTCTCCAAATTGGCACACAACTTGTGTTGCCGCAGTGTTTGGAGGACTTGTCGGATGTGGTGAAGGTGCTCTTCCCAAGTATGGCTGAAGATCAGAATATCATCCAAGTACACCACTACAAATGAGTTGGTGAATGGCCGCAAGATGTCATCCATCATCCTCATGAAGGTGGCGAGAGCATTCGTCAACCCGAAAGGCATGACCAGCCATTCGAAAAGGCCTTCCTTGGCTTTGAAGGCAGTCTTCCACACATCGGAGGGTTCAATCGGTACCTGGTGATACCCAGACTTCAGGTCGATCTTGCTGAAATATTTTGCACCTTTGAGTTGGTCCGGAAGGTCATCAATCCGTGGGATTGGGTACCTATTCCGGACAGTGATCTTGTTCAGCGCCCGATAGTCAATACAGAGTCTCCACGTCCCATCCTTCTTCTGTACCAACACGATCGGGCTCCCACAAGGCGATGAACTTGGTCTGATGTGACCTTTCTGCAACAGCTCCTGAATCTGTCTCTTGATTTCATCATTCTCCAGAACAGAGTGCCGATAGATCGGTCCATTGGGTAGCGGCGTACCTGGGGTCAGATCAATCGGGTGCTTGACCTGACAGTGCAGAGGAACCCCTGTGGGTGAGGTGAATATGTCTCCGTACTCCTCCACAACCTTATCCATTTGTTGTTGTTGTGCAGAGGAGCCCTGTCTGGAGGATGTGGCCACGGTCTTCTTCTTGCCCTGGGGGCGGATCATCAGGAAAACGAATTTCCTGGTTTGGGGAATGAGCTTACTGCATTGTTTTGCAGTAACCAAAGAGATAGCAGCAGGAGGTGGTACCTCTGGTATCCTGCTGTACAACTTATTTCCCAAAGTAACAATAACAGCACGAGGTCGAGACTCATACACAGCATGACGCTTCCACAAGTATGGTTTTCCTAATAATACATCAGAAACATCAATAGGAGCAACGTCACATAGTACCTCATCCATGAAGGGCTTGATGCTATAGGGAAGGCGACACTGCCGGTTGACGTGGAGATCTCGTCCTTGGTGAAGCCACCCGATGGTGTATGGATGTGGGTGAGCTGTGGTCGGCAAGCCCAACCACTTCACGGCGTCTGCTGAAATGAGGTTCTTTTGGCTCCCATTGTCGACAATGAACTGTACCGGGGAGCCCTTTACCCACATCTGGGAGTGGAAGAGACGTTCCTCCTCCTCTGGATCTTCTGGTTCCTCCTTTTGGATCTTTGCAGTGGCAACGGTGGCGTTGGGCTCCGCATCAATAATCTGTTTCCCTTTTTCATTCACCTTTTCAGGTTCTGATTCAGAGTCAGAGCATGCATCTGACTCAGAAGCCCTCATCTCGGCCACTAGCGACTGCTTGGCCCGACACTCACTTGTGTTGTGAGTGGAGCTCTTATGGAACTCACACCACTTTCCCGTGTCCTTCTTTTGCTTTGCGGTGCTGTTCTTTTCTTGTGGCTTCGATGAGTTGTCTTTAGCCACCATGCCTTGGCTTGGTCCTTTGTTCTGTGGTTTGGAAGCACCTTTCCCTTGCTTTTGATTCGCAGATCCAAAGTCTCGCTTCTTCTGCTTGAATTTCTGCTCAATCTTGGCAGCATACCGGTATGTCGTACCAAGCGAGGAGATGTCAAGGAACTCCATTTCCTCCTAAATGTATTTGTGCAAACAGCTGCGATACTTTAGCACCAGATGTTTCTCTGAATCTTTGATACCCAACTTTGTGCGCAGGGTATGGAACAGATTCGTCAGCTCATGCACATCTTGATCCCTTTGTTGTCGCGGCGTGGTCCATTGTATGTACTTGTCCTCATAGCTCCCCACGGGATAGTACTGTTCCTTGATGGCGTCTCGGAAAGAATTCCAAGTTGGTACGGCCGAGAACAGAGAGGGTTCTGTCTGGTCCTTGTTCTCACAGTAGGTTTCCCACCAGTCCTTAACATGGGGGTAGCTTTGAGGAGTGCAAAAATAATCTTCTCCCGGTCTGAAAAGTCATGAACCGAGAAATATCCTTCTAACAGATTCAACCATTTATCTACAGCATATGCGTCTATTTGACCCTCAAATATGGGAATGTCAAAATTTACTTGTACCTTAAAAGGAGTCGCGCCTCCAGAGTGGCTGCTGGATGCAGATGCGCCGCCGGTGGGTAGCCGTTGAAGGATCTGAACAAAGTTATCCATCATCACGTTCCTTTTTTTTTCGAGGGCCTCCTCGAGCAATATTTTGATAGGATCTCCTGCTCCCTCATCTTTCTTTTCGTCCCCCATGGGCGTTCGTCGAGGTTTGCGAGGCTGATCTTGCAAAGGTTCCACCAGATCGAGCCCTAGCTCCTTATACCCCGACCTCGTTGGGGACATGCAAAGAAGGATCGAGAAAAAGTAGACCGCTCTGATACCACTGATCCAGATTTATGCAGGAATGCAATAGAATAAACATATAACCATAAATACAGAGATGCAGTGGAAATAACACTTCATTTCATTAATATCAAAGAACTGAAATTTGCTTACAGACAGAATGGAAATAAAACTAGCTAGGGCGCTGGTAGCTATCTCTGAGAAGAGATGTGGCGGCTACAGGCCTCTGAACTGTGTTACAATGAGGCTCGAGGGCCTATTTGTCATTTAGAAACAATGGGAAATCCTAAACAGCCAAAACCCTAACCCTAGGAGATGAAGCGCCAAAACTATGGGCCCCGTTTGGGTAAATTGGTGTTTCAACTTCCCAGGGGCGTAACTTTGGCATACGATCTCCGTTTGACGCGTACCATACCTCATTAGAAAGATCTATCCGAGGACTACAAATTTGGAACGGGCAACATCGGTCCATGAACCCATGTTGCCCTCCGTTTTCCCAAAAAACGTCGTTTAGGGCCTCAAAACGGCTCCGGAAGTTTAGGACCCGAAAAACTGCTAAAAATAGTAAACTGTGCCGAAACTGAAAAACTGAAATAGACAATGGTGGAGCCCCAAGTGGAATAGGCGGGTGACCACCAATATCCACATGGATCAGGAGGACACTCGGGATTTTTAAGAACTTACCACATGGTGAAGAAAGAATTTTTTTGGGATGGCCTTAAATCTAATATTCAAAAGTTTGTGACGGAATTTTTGGTTTGCCAACAGAATAAAGTTGAGACAATTAAGACCCCGGGACTTCTACAACCTTTATCCATTCCAAGTCAACGTTGGGAGGAGATTTCAATGGATTTTATCACAGGTTTACCTAAGTCTGAAGGAAAGAGTGTCATTATGGTGGTAGTTGATAGACTTACCAAGTATGCACACTTTTGTGCATTATCTCATCCATTTAAAGCAAGTACAGTTGCTACTACATTTATGGATAGAATTCAAAAGCTACATGGAAGCCCAAAGGTTATTGTGAGCGACAGAGATCCCATTTTTACTGGAAATTTTTGGATGGAGTTATTTTCTTGTTTGGGTACTCAATTAGCTCATACCTCATCTTATCATCCTCAATATGATGGTCAAACTGAGATAGTAAATAAATTTTTGGAAGGATATCTTCGTTGTTTTGTATCTGATAAACAAACACAATGGGTCAAGTGGTTACCTCTCTTTGAATGGTGGTATAACACTTCCTTCCATACTGCAGCAAAAATGACCCCATTTATGGCACTTTATGGATATCATCCACCATCCATCACATCATCTTTAAGAGAAAATTAGAAGGTTGAAGCATTGGAAGATCACATCGAGCATCAACAAGAAGTTCTCCAACTCTTAAAGGATAACCTGAATTTGGCACAAAATCGAATGAAACAACAGGCAGATCAACATCGCAGTGAGAGAAGTTTTGATGTAGGAGATTGGGTATTTTTACGGCTACAACCATATAAACAAATGTCCCTCAAGCAAGCTAAGAATGATAATAAATTATCGCCAAAGTACTATGGTCCTTACAAGGTGTTGCAAAAGATTGGTACTATGGCATACAAATTGGAGCTTCCTGCTTCTTCGCGAGTGCATCCAGTTTTCTATGTTTCATGCTTAAAGAATGTTATAGGTGAAAATATTCTAGTTCAAACAATATTGCCAGAACTTGATGAGGAAGGAAAAATCATATTGGTACCTGAAGCTGTCATGGAAACAAGAAATCGATAGCTACGAAATCAATCAATTTCAGAGTATCTCATTAAGTGGAAGAACTTACCCACTAAAGATTCTACATGGGAGGATGATATTTTTTTACAGAAGCACCCAGAGCTACTCAAGCGTTGAGGACAACACTTGTTTGAAGGAGAGGGGCATGTTAGGTCCCTATATTACTAGTATAGTCCCTTATTATGTTAGTGTAGACCCCCTTATTGTTATTGTTGTACCCCTATAACCCCCATATTGTTATTATTATGCCCTTACATTATTATTGTTAGGTCGGCTAGGATCACATTGTGGCCCCACTAGGATTACATTATGGCCCCATGGATTCCTATATATAGAAAGGAGGTTTTGTCATTTGTATCATCCAAGAATTGTTCATTCATGTAATGTATTGGAGTTTTCCCCCTCCAAATGGTTTTTTTCTAAGGCGTTGATATCTCTTTTCTTCTATTTTTGGAGCTGGTTTCATAACATTGAAGCTGAGGTCTTCTACTAGAGGAAGTGTGTAATATTCCCTTTTTTAGTGTCACTTATGACAAGGCTAGGGTGGACTTCCAGAGTTAGGAGTAGACTAGTTACAGGTACAGGTTGGTGTCATTAGTGGTGCCAGGGGATTTTTGGAGGAGTTTTGAGGAGTTTCCATGGTGTCCGATGGCATTTTCTTGATATATTCCATCATCCGAGCAGTTTGGATTTTGTTCCGGTGCATTCCAACAACTTTCGGAAATTTGAGTTATTTCTGGGCTTAAGTCAACTGATTACGCTCAAGGTGGCATTCCGAGAGGAATTCATGATGGAAAACCTTAGTGTAATAGCTCATTGGAATCAAGACGAGGATACCTACATGGTGGGACAGTTAGACACAAATTTCAGTGACCGGAGGAGGCATGGTAGCCGATTTACCCTTTTCTGCATTAAAAAGGAATATTTTAATAAAAGGGAAAAGTGCTCCATGAATAAAATAATAATAAAATAATGATCTAGAAGGCTCCAAGAGATCTATAAAGGAAAGGGAGGAGGCCATTGGGAGATATCTTTTTGGAGTAGATCATTTTCTTGTGTATGAGAGGTTTGAGGATGTGGTTCTCTACTTTAGCCGTAGCCCCAGGACAGAAACCCTCGGGTGATTTGTGAGTGTTGGTCTGAAACCCAACTCTCTTTGAGGAGACTTCATTCAGAAGTTTCACAGAGCTTCAGTGATATTGGAGTGAGGATCATCCATATCTTCAACTTGTGCTTCAGTGGGTTCAGTGACAGTTTTGTCGTAGCCGATTTGCAGCAGTCTTCTTGCCGAGCCGTCTACGTCATTGCCAGAGTCATTCATCAGTTGGGCCAGAGATCTTTCTAGGTTTTGCTCTGCTTGCTTGGCAAGCTCAGGTTCCGTTGTTCCTTTATGTTGATGTACTTTCTACCATAGATTAATAAAATGGCTCAGTGATTTTATCGACATCCATTGTGTTATGTTGGTGGCTATATGTTTATTTCCATTTATTTTGTTGCTCAAGTCTATTTCTGCATTTTTAGTTAAAATATCCCATTTGGGATATTACAGTGGTATCAGAGCCTTGGTCTTGGCTCGGATTGCGGGGTTTTCAGTCTTTCGTGTAGCTATGATGGTTCGAGGGTTTCAGGATCAATTGCAATAATTTCACGAAATGCCCAAATTCTTCTATTTTGGGAGAAATTTGTCTTAGTCATTCTGCAAAATCTCATTACAAAATTCCTTCCAAATTATCTGCTACTTAATAGTTGAGCTACAAATTGGCCGAATTCTTATGGTGGGCCGTGGCTTATTATTTCTACGTTGGAAGGGCCGAATTTGCGGTTTGGAAAATATATTATTTTGGCCCAAAGTCGAATTTATAAAATCAAAAGGGCTCACTTTAATTTTTTTGGAAGGGCGCAAATTCTAGTTAGCAAAGCACATTATTTGGTGTAAATTATCTGGTGTCGTCTACAGCGAATAGTGGCACTAAGCATCAGTTGAAGAGGCCACAAGAAAATCCAGTAATTGCCATCCAACCCAAGTTATTGCTCAGTCGCTGAGGATTGTTGAATTGGGTCAATCACATTGCCAGAATTTGTCTGGGCCAATAGCAAGCTTGGGGAAGTATTGTTTGAGCCGCAACAGAAGAGCCGAATAATTATTAAAGGAGTTATGGAGCATCGCTCGACGTATTGAGGGACGATAGGCAGTGGAGGGCCACAAGGCCATATTCCTCAGTATCATATCATATTGTTGATTGATCCATCAAATTTCTGGTGCGCTGCTCATATTGGGCATAGGTATTGCAACAAGGACGTTATCGTGGAGACTGAGATTGTAAGACACTTCTAAAGCCGCGTTAAAGCTGCAGTCGTTCTCAGTGGTGAAGGATTGATAGCGGTCTCAGGCCTGTAGCTAATTGATCAACTACGTGGAGATTCCCGACTTAATTCATGTAGTGGAAGAAGAAGCAAATTCATAAATTTAAAGGCCAATCTCCATTTGTGTCCCTGCTACCTGAGGGTTGAATTATTTTTCGAGGGACCGAGCATATTGTTTTAAGTGGGCGGGGTGGCGAATTTTATTGAGCCAAATGTGCAAGGGCCAAACGCTAATTGAAGCAGAGTGCATCAGAGAGCAAGTGATCAATTTTTGACACAGATCGAAGGAAAAAGGGGGTGCGACAAACTAAATAAGTGACCGTGGATTCGTAACAAGTTGCGCTTTGAACCCGAACAGCAAGCCGAAAGCATTATCAAAATATTTCTTCTGTTTTTACAGGAAGCTATATTTGCTTGGAAAGGGACGAGACTGTCAATTGAGAAATTGTTAGGGCATATTCAGGTTTGGTAAAATTTCTTTGAAGTCAAATATCGCATCACCAGTCAAACCCATTTAAAGCTAGAGCAAATTCTCAAATGTTTGGTGCTGAATAGTTGTGGATGATCCAGGTTGAAGCTAAGTTGCAGGATTTGCCTAGTTGGATCGAACTAGGACAAAGGTTACCCTTGTTGTGCGCATGAACAATCTCTGACATACACCTTCTGAGCTGCGGGAAAATCAATATGACCACTGGCACAAGCAGGTAAATTATGGAAGTTGTGACATGGGTTAATGCAGAGACTGCTGGGCTCACTAAAGACAATTCAACTTGCTCAAAAGTTCCAGGTTCCACTACTGCTTTGTATTTTTTTTTTTTAAATGTCAGATTATGTTTGTGCCTCATTTCATGAACTAGTTGGAAGTTGGGTTTTAAAGAATGCACCTACAACAAACCATGTACCCACTTGTTCTGAGATTGAAACTCAATGCAACAACAAAGCAAGTGATATCGATATTTTCCTGAGTAGTCAAAGTTTTAGTAATATTATATGAACTATTCTTGAAGAAAAATTATGGACAATCATCTACATCACTATAAAAACTTAGAAAAATAGTGATTATTCCATTGGTTGAGCCATGGAGGGATTCCTAAATAGATTGATGAAAATGAAAATAGAAGTCGGTTCCTTGAACCTCCATGCATCAGATGACCAAAAAACAAAACCAAACAGCAGACCCTTTTCAAAAGAGATTTCTGCCATCCTTCAAAAAGGACATCCAAAAGACTTATAGGAAGAATTGGGGATTGGTCACAATTTTTTTGCACTTGGGACAGATTTGAAACACATGAAGATGTCATGGAGATTTTTGTCCAAACTAGAAGAGTTTAATGAACTCTTGTCCACAATAAACCAAGCAGAAGGTAAGAAACTGATTTGGGCTCTAAAACCTGCTATGCTTGCTCTTATACTACCCAAATTCTTGGAGGAACCTTGTGAAGGGGTCACACTTCCAGTTGCAGCTTGTCTCAGTAACATCATGAAATTGACTGCACTTATAGAGCCATATAATGATGATGTTATGAGAAGGATTATGATTTTGATTGTAGAGACTATTCAGGATTTGGACAACAGTGCGGGCTCTACCTTTGGGAAGAAGCTAGAGATTCTATGGAGTATGGCCACATTCAAGACTTATGTCATCATGTTTGACCTTGAGTGTGATGACTTGATCCTGCAGATGTTCCAATGCTTCTTCAACATTAGGAGACATCATCCTGATACTATCATAGTACACATGCAGTCCATCTTGTCGTCATGTATGAGAGACCATGAGACCATTGGCCGAGAGTTGCATACCTGGTTGTTGAGCATTTGGAGGAGAGAGCAGTTGGTCTCACATGCTGCTTATGAGCTAGCCCAAGGGTTGGTCGAGCAGAATATTGGGCTATTTAGGAGACAGTTGACCAGGGAGGAGCTGCTCTAGTTTGGTGGATCTGGCAGTAGAAATGAGCTGAGGAGGAAGGGACTTTACTTCATCTGCAAAGAACCTTGGGGACCTGATCACTCATGCTTGAGTGATGCAGATGATGTGGCGGAGGTAGAATAGGAGGGCATTCCTTCTATATGCCAGGGTGATGACTCTTCTTTGGATGAGTCCATGGGATCAGTTGAGGACACTTCTGGGGAGAAAGAGTAGTCATGCAGAGTTGATGGCAGTAGGTCGGAGCTGCATTCTAGTGTATAGGGTGAGCAGTCAGGGGACTCTACGGGAGATACTCTGGGTGATGAGTCACCTGTGACGATTCAGCCAGAGCAACATATGATGGAGCCTGAGTCAGCAGAGGAGGATACTATGCACATCATGCATGATAGTCCTTTGGGGGAGAACCAGATGGAGGCTCACATTGAGTCCATAATGGATATGCGGCTAACCTTGGGGTCAGCCATTGAGGAGGAGTAGTCAGGTGCATAGACACCGAGTACGGTGACAGCAGTTACAGATCCATATCCTCTGGAGATGTTGGGGGTTGATGGGATAGTTCTGCAGGGGGCTAGTAGACAGCAGAAGCATTACATTCCTGATGAGAGGGATGAGTTGTTGGTGACGGTGGAGCATCCATCTGTGGGCCGACACATTGATGAGGTGCAGATAGGTGCACATGCAGTCAACAGAGTTGTGGTACCCTCAGGGAGTAGCACTCTCCAGGAGTACATAGATGGGGCTTGCAGTGTATCTTGCCCACTTTGGCCCATCATAGAGAGAGGGGTTTCCTTCTACAGGTAGCTTTCATTGGCAGACTTGATAGAGCAGCGTGAGTCGATTATGAGCTGACGATAGTTCTTTGGGCATATTTCGTATGCAGTTGACACTACATTGGATTCTTCTTCCAGGATAGATTGGCAATAGATCATGAGCTGGTACTTCGTAAGGAGCACAATAGAACAAGGGCCCTTAAACATAGCAGATGTTACAGATTCCAGCTGGCAGTGGGGCACAGGTCGTCAGTTCTTCAACACTCTGTCCCGACTTCAGGATCACAAAATTAGCATGGGATTGAGACAATAATTGGATTGGAGAGAGGTGATGAGTTGGTACGCAGTTGGTGGGGCAGGATATGCAGTTATAGGTATAGCACAACAGGAGCCCGTGAGCATTGATGCTTGTTGGTGGTCTTCACCTCTTAGAGCGTCAGTTATAGCTAGAGGCAGTGCGCAGTCCATGCCATAAGGCTTGGGCGATGATTGGCCACTGTGGCATGGGGATCTAGGAGGATTATTTGATGACAAGTACAGTGAGAGATCAATTTGGGATCCCGACATTGAGGGGTCTATTCCGAGTAGTTTGACACAGGTGCATAGCAGCACCCAGAGGTTTGTATGGGATCCAGGCATTGGGTCTCAGTTCCGGTGGGCCAACAGAGTGGCCCACATATTTAGATTGCTTTAGGGCAAGCAATCTTGGGGCAGAAGGTCTGTAATATTCCATTTTTTAGTGTCACCTATGACAGGGCTAGGGTGGACTTCCAGAGTTAGGAGCAAACCGGTTACAGGTACAGGTTGGTGTCATTAGTGGTGCCAGGGGATTTTTGGAGGAGTTTTGAGGAGTTTCCATGGTGTCCGATGGCATTTTCTTGATATATTCCATCATCCAAGCAGTTTGGATTTTGTTCCGGTGCATTCCGACAACATTCGGAAATTTGAGTTATTTCTGGGCTCAAGTTAGCTGATTACGCTCAAGGTGGCATTCCGAGAGGAATTCATGATGGAACACCTTAGTGTAATAGCTCATTGGAATCGGGACGAGGATACCTACATGGTAGGACAGTTAGACACAGATTTCAGTGACTAGAGGAGGCGTGGTAGCCGATTTACCCTTTTCTGCATTAAAAATGAATATTTTAATAAAAGGGAAAAGTGCTCCGTGAATAAAATAATAATAAAATAATGCTCTAGAAGGCTCCAAGAGATCTATAAAAGAAAGGGAGGAGGCCATTGGGAGATATATTTTTGGAGTAGATCATTTTCTTGTGTATGAGAGGTTTGAGGACGTGGTTCTCTACTTCAGCCGTAGCCCCAGGACGGAAACCCTCGGGTGATTTGTGAGTGTTGGATGGAAACCCAACTCTCTTTGAGGAGACTTCATTCAGAAGTTTCACAGAGCTTCAGTGATATTGGAGTGAGGATCATCCGGATCTTCAACTTGTGTTTCAGTGGGTTCAGTGACAGTTTTGCCATAGCCGATTTGCAGCAGTCTTCTTGCCGAGCCGTCCACATCATTGCCAGAGTCATTCATCAGTTGGGCTAGAGATCTTTTCTAGGTTTTGCTCCGCTTGCTTGGCAAGCTCAGGTTCCGTTGTTCCTTTATGTTGATGTGCTTTCTACCATAGATTATGTAGAAATTTGCTGAATAATGAAGTTTATTCGCTGCGATTAACCTGATCATACATCAATTCGAATTGCATGCATAACACATAATCGCTTCTACCATTAATCGTCACATGCGGAAAATAAAACAAAGCGACAGAACATTAAATCACACACATAGAACGCAGCATGTACGGGGAAATCTTATAGCTGAAAACCCCCAGCTATATGTATCATATAATGGATGAGAAACATTCAGCAATACATAATACAATACTCCTCACAAGTACTTAGTACTATCTCATATGCTGAACACAAAACTAGCTAGATCTGAAACTAGTCACAGGTTCAAATCTTCCCGCTGCTCTGCCTGCCTCTACTGCGCAATCCAAAAAGTGAATATAGCTGAATGGAATTCGAATTCACTTAGTTGGTACAACGCAATCATCATTGGCATCATCATCCCACTGATTGTGCAAATCTCATGCACAACTAATGTACAACTGCTGTCAGTCTCACCCTTTCATCTACCTCTTCCACTAGTCTTTCACTGAACTGTCCATGCACTGAGTTAACTGATGTGTTATTTTAGTTTAATAATGAGTTAATATCAGCGAATTAATTAATAATTAATTCACCCAACTCATCTCTAGCATAATCACAAGTTAAACTGATCATAACTAGTTAAACTAGTTAACCGGAACACAATCTCCATTAACTCCTCAATCAACTCCACCAAAACTCTGCCACATGAGTCTAACTGAAGTCAACCATGCAATAGCTCAACTAACCCATAGGAAATTCGAATTTCTTTATGTCAGCTGCATGCCCCACCTCCGGGGGTCAAACTGAAGTGCTCCAAGAGGATAAACTGAAGTTTATAGTCCAAATATTATTAAGGGTAAATAATATTTGACTGTTCTATTTTTAGCCTGGCAGTCTAAAAATAGAAACCACCTGAATGTCTAAAAATAGAGGTCCATCTATTTTTACCAACATGACCAATCATCCAAGAATAGCATACTGCAGCTCTCGGTCCATGATCCATATGTCTAAAAATAGACATAGTCTAAAAATAGACTTTTCGACAAAAATCACATGTGTGGTCCCCACCTAGTTTAGGTGATCACTTTCCAACTAGGATCAGGAAAGATGTTTCAGGAGGCCTCCTTCACTGTTTCTTGTTGCCATTTTCAACAGATTAATAAAATGGCTCAATGATTTTATCAGCGTCCATTGTGTTATGTTGGTGGCTATGTGTTTATTTCTGTTTATTTTTCTGCTCAAGTCTATTTCTTCATTTTTAGTTACAATATCCCATTTGGGATATTACAAAGTGCTCCTCATTTTGAAGAGGGGGACCTTCAACCTAGAAGAAGGGAGGTCTACAACTTGTGATGGTTTAGGGATGACCACCAACTCTGGAATGCTTGATGCATTTCCTGGAACTCTTCCAAAACTGGCAAGAAGCTGAAGTCTTCTGCTAGAGGAAGTGTCCCTAATTCTTTGAAGAGGAAAAATATCAACCTCGCATAGATGGTTTACGGCTGACCACCAACCAAAGGCATGCTCATGGGCATCCGTGTCTCTGGCTACAATTCTGAATCTGGAATGAGAGATTATGGTTTAGGCTCGCTTGATGTCGATTCGAAGCTTGTAGATGACCACCATTTTCCCCTTGTCAAATACAAGGTGAGATGATGGCGAGTACTCAACTGCAAGATTGTTCAATATTCTAGAATAAATTTTGACATATGACTTAAACATCTTCTTGGCAGTTGATGCCCATTGCCAAGAAGTGATCCATCCAAGATGAATCTTTGTTCTTGCAGGAGGCTTGTTTTTGAAGAATTTGTGTGAAGAATGGGTGTGCAGACCATAATGCTTGCATGGGTGAAGATCGAAACAATGGTCTGTCATACAGCCAACTCGATCACAGTGTTGGCATTTTACAATCTGATGCTGCTGTGGAGGAGGATTATAATCTAGAACAGCTGTAGGTGAGCTATCATGAAGAAATCTGGCACTCTAAAATTTTATGGGCTTGGAGTAGTCCAGAATATGAAAGGAAAACTCCTTGTCATTTCCAAGACCTGTTTTGTGCCTGTTATGGACAAGCTCTTCCCAAGGTCTAATGATGGGCTTGGGAAGTGCATGTTGCATTTCTGCCTCTTTCTGCACATCTTCTCCTGAAATGGGTACTTCCTTAGCAATTTTGTGTTGTTGATGTGAGTTTGTCTCAATGTTCTGAACAAAAACAAGTTCAAAATGACAACTCTTTTTTTTAAGTTCATCTCGCTGTAGCTCTGACTCAAGCTACAAAAATTCAATCTTGTCTAGTTCATTTTGTAGATGGGTTTGACTATTAGAGAGAGAGGTTTTGTTGATTTTGACTGTGTCTTTAGATTCAACAATGGATATTATGAGAGTATCTAGAAACTTTAATAACTCAGTGATTTTAGTCATTGGCCCCAAATAATCAAAAAAATTGCAGCAAAATTCCAGGCTGCATGTATAACCAACACTAACTACAAAGACTCAATGCAATTATTTTTGACATCAAACTTCACAATTGTTTGCAAGGCAAAGACATGTTGAGATGATAAAGGAACCTGCAACAGTTGTGAGAATAAAGCTTGTTTCCATAAACTAGTCCCCAATGTACAACAAGGAGCTCGTCCTTTGATCCGAAACCAGCAATCAGTGAATTTTTGAGATTTGACTCCCAGTTTTGCACCAATATTTTTCCAAGCAATTTACCATTTGACTCCTTCAAGAAATAATGATCTGTATACAATGTATTTACCACCAGCGTTACACAACATCATTCCCAAACATCAAGAACATACTTGACAACGTAGCGATGAGGGGTGTGAAGGAGAGTGTAGAATTTAGAAAGAGCATGTTGGTTGTATTTCACAGTGTTTTCCCAACAATATCCACATAATGATCGAAATAGCAAAGGGCGAAGCAACTATTGGAAAATTGATGAAGCCCTCTTGAACTTTAAAAAGGTTCGAGCCCTTGATCAATACAATATAACTGGCATGGATGAGTACGATATGCTCCCACAAACAAGGACAAACCTTTCTGAATTGAATATATTTTTAAATGACGTGTTGACCACTGATCCTAATAGGCCATACGTTTAGGTTATATCAGCTAATTGTTTTTTTTGGAATAAGCGAGATGATAAGAGTCATGCTTTGATAGATGCAGAAAGGAGTTTGTGGGTTGATGACAAACATATACTAGGTTGCATTATTAAGGGTAACCTATTACTATCATTGAATTGAGCAAAGGCAAAAATGCAACGCTAAGACTGATATTAACACACAGTCTTCAAAAAAATTTAACTTGGTGAAAAAAGGTTCAACGCATAGGAATCATATACACTTGGGCATCACAGTATTATACACTGCAACTCTCATTCCTACAATGCTCTGTTCATTTCGGTTTGCTTCCCAATAGATAATGCACAATGGTTACGCTGAATGGAGGAACTAGATGTCTCCACCTCATCTCACACCCTCGGCCACGCTCGATGTTGTAGAGGTCAGGCTCATCTCCGGAAATACCACCCCAAACGGGTACCTTTACCAGGTGGAAAAAACTCACCTGGTGGTCACCAACGATGTGCTCGAGGACTTACTACTCACGGACTTAGAGGCAGGAGCCACAAACCATCTGCTAGCAAAACATGGAAATAACAACTATGGACACAGATCCCACTCACGGACTGAGAGGTAGCGTGCTCACATCCCTATGGGACGAGGCTAAGGACGTGGTTACGGTGGTGTTTGAGGGAGTGACCATGGCATGTAGATTCTCTCCCAAGTGACGCTGAGTTTCCTCTAATCGGAGAGGGATTTCGCTAGGGACTGAAGGAGTTTGACACTTAATGGAGCTTGTCAGTGGTATAAAAATGACAGATGCATAAGGAATAGCATTGGGGCCAGTGGAAAGGCAGGGGTATTGGAAGATTTCAGAGCATTGGAGTAGGTGCAATTGCTAATTTAGTTTTAGATTTATTTGTAAGAGGTAAGAGTTATTAACAAAAAAAACAATGAGTAGATAAAAGAATGGATTTCACATATTTTGGCCAAACTTTTAAGTTGTGGGAAACATTTAGACATTATGCTTAGTGGTAGGTAAACAATTAGGTAAACACTATCCATTTGAACACATCATTAAAAATTGCTAAACAAGTTTATAAGCTACAATGGTTTTGATGATCTATATACCATTCATTGCAATATTCAATGCTACATAGCCAAATGGATAGTATTTTTTCTAGCTGTATTAAATAAGAACTATTACTATATATAGTGGAACTCACTTTCTTTAGATAAAGGTTTCTCAAATATTTATGAATGGATTTTTTTAATCTTGGTGATAAATCTTTTGTAGATCAAAGAACTTTACCACTATTCACTTTGTTTGATTAACTTTAAGCTTGAATGTACCGGTACATCTATGATTTTGGTGGCAGTATTTCTTTGTGGCTGGTTCCTTTCAAAAGAGTGCCAGCCTCCAATATGTTTGACTTTTAAATTTTTGACAAGAAAAGACATTATAGCTAACAAAATTCATCCCATCAAGGAAAGCTGTTAAAAATATCATATATTATCATAGAAAAAGTAATGAATGAATATGTTTGACCTCCTCAGTTGCAAATTTCAAGCTAGACCAAAAGCACCATTATGACCGTGAAAAAGATTGTACAGAGAGGAATTGTAGAAATAGAGCTTTGTCCCTTTCCAATATGTTGAACACAATTTGTAATAAAATGGTGTGAATGAATACATTTGACCTCCACAATTGCAAATTTCAAACACTAGACCAAAAAACCATTATGATTTGTAAAGATAGTTCATAGGTAGGAAGTGTAAAAATAGAGCTTTGCTCAATGCTTCATTTCGAAATAATACATACAAAACACAGCAGCAAGTAGCAGTGCTGATTATTAATTTCAATACTGAAAAGAATGAAGAGGAACCAAGTACCCACTGTCTGCAAGGGGTTTGGGCTTCAAAGTGGAAAGCCTGGAGACCCTTTCACGGACCAGGGTGTTGTTGGGTCCTCATTCCCAAAAGAACAGTCTAACCGGTGATTCATCAGAAACAAGGGGCAACCCAAGTTAGGTTATGACATAGAGGGCTATTTGGCCTGCACAGAATCACCTTGTGAGACAACAAGACATGGAGAGAAGAAATACCCTCGTTTTGGGGAGAATACAACCACTGTATGCCAGCATCCATATCGGTTGTAAGTTGTAACATCAGTCCTTGGCAGAGGAAAGTTCTGCAGCAACTCTGTGACTAGTATATTTACACAATTCCTCCGATGCTCATTGAAGTAGAAACCAATAAACCCTAGCTTTCAACTATCCTTGGCTCTGGGATGAATCCCCTTGCTCAATGCGAAAATTTCTACCATCATCTGGACTCGGTGGAATGACCTTCTTGCCTTTGCTCAAGAGACTTTTGAATGAACGGAGACGAATACCGGGGGATTTAAGTGATTGCCCAGTTGGCGAAAATATCTGTTGGTCATCGCTGCAGAGTAGCCTGGGAGAAGAAAAACTGTCCATTCTTCGGGGTATATCTATGATGATTTTGTCGAGGGTTTTACTTGAAGTCGATGTCGCCGCTTGGTCGAAGACCGCGGAGTTCGACACTGAAGAAACCCTCTTTTGGGTTGCCCTGAAAAGCATGTGGGTGGGATAAGTTGGAGACTGCACAACCTCTTCATGTCTGCACGAACGGCAGATGTCGGGTTCCATGGAAATCGATGCGTTGCCCTCTGAAACAGTGGGCAGAGACACCTGATGGTTTGTTTCAGAGGCGCCCCCCGACGGTGTCTCCTCGTTGCCTACTAGAACCACGACAGAATCGGCGGCCGTGTCGGGCAGGGCACTGGTTCGACACAGCGGGCAAGTCGAGTGCGAGTGGAGCCACATGTCGATGCAATCGATGTGGAAGCTGTGGTGGCATTTGGGGAGCAGTCTCGCCTTCTCCTTCTCCTCAAATTCGCACAAACAGACGGCGCATTCAAGCCCCTCTTTGTGATTCTCCAACTCATACACGAACACGGGAATCGCTTCTATAGCCGACTTGGTGAGGCCGACTCTTTGGAGCCTCTGGGGATCCTGCTGTTCAACAAATTCAAGAGGACGGCGGCGTCGGAAAGAGCCCCTGCGCCACAAGAAGTAGCGCGAGTAGATCTGTAAACCGAAAACGAAGAGAATGACAAAGAACAGAAATAGAATGGCCATAATCATGATTTTGCTGCCAATGGCCATCGTCGTCGAGTAATTCGCTGCATTGCCCCCATAATAGTTATTGTTCTTGGTGAAGTTAATATCAGAATCCATGGCCAGATCCGAACTCGACATTGAAAGTTTTCTCGATGATTGCTGTGGTTCTGTAATGCTCGAGCCGACTCAGAGACTGCCTTATATGCAAAAGAACATGCGATGACCAAGGGGGCCCAAGGCGAGTCAGTAGGTATGAGAAGGCGGAGGGAAATTCCACGAAAGAACATGTGATAAGCAGGGGGTCCCAAGGCGTGTGGAGTCAGTGGGTATAAGAAGGCGGAGGGAAATTCCACGAAAGAACATGTGATAAGCAGGGGGTCCCAAGGCGTGTGGAGTCAGTGGGTATAAGAAGGCGGAGGTAAATTCCACGAAGGCGGCTGTGACCCGCGTGACATTTACCATTCTCTTTCTTCGATCCCCGCGGACCGATGATCATTGTCTCATCTTCTTCCTGGAAAGCAAAGCATCTTCCTCATCTTTTTGTTGTTTAAAATGTGTCTCTTTTTTGGGTTGGTAAAAGTAAATTTTTATTTTATATTTTATTTTATTTATTTATTTATTTATGTGGGTGGTAATATTAGTATATATTTTATATGGATGATTTTATTATGTATTTTTGTTATTTAAAATGTGTTTTTTAATAATATAAGTTAATATTTTTGTGTTTTTAATTGAAGAGAGTTTTTGAATAATGCTGGGAAAATTATTCAATCAATATTTAAATATTTATTGAAGAATTAGCTTATCAATATGTTTTTTTTTAAGTATTTTTAAATTTATAAATTCGTTTAGTTTTATGTAAACTACAAATTAAATCTTTTAAAATGAAAATTTATATTTTAGTAAAAAATTTCAAGAAAAAATCACATTAAATAAATTTGAAATTAAAATGAATCACATTGTATATATATATCATTCTATTTTTATTTAATCAAATTAAAATCTTTTCTTAATTTAAAAAATATTACATTTTTTTCATAGCTTCTCTATGCACAATGAATTTATTATTGTCAAAAGCAATAATTTTGTTATAAAAAAATTAAATTAAAATATTTGTATAAATAAATTTCAAAATTATCCTTAAATTAAAAAAAAAAAAAAAATCAACTCAAAAATATTACCCAAAAAGTTAAAAACATCACAATTAAAATATTTGTCAACTCAACGAAACTTCCAAGATGTTGACATTCCTGAGCGCACTCCTGATGAAATAATGAAGCTGACTCTGATATTTTCTTAGGGAAACAAATACTTTTCAGTCTATTGGCCCATAAACGCACCTGGGGAATAGATGCCCACCGTTGGATGGTGTACTTGCTTTAATCCAACGGTGGGCAGTTACTTTGCAGGTGTCTTTATGGGCCAATAGACTGAAAAGTATATGTTTCCTTTTCTTAGTGACGAAATATCAAATCCGACAATGGCACACGATTTTGAACTAAATTTTTGTGCTGAGAGTCACACACGTGTGAGCCTTCGACATAATGTCAAAGATTTGTGGATTTCTTAGGTAAACATCGCGACCGTGTATTTAATGAGGTCCTTGATGTAAATGTTGGATCCCGACTCAAGGGTTTTTTTTTTTTTTGGGGACGGTCATTAGTTAAAATTTTATTTTTTATAATTTTGGTCGTATTTAAAATAAATTTTAAGTAAATAAGTAAAATAATGTGAGTGTTTGGATATGGAGTATGTTGTAAAGAGATATCAAATTGGTGTATAGTTTTGACATAGTTTTGACAGTATGACTTTTTTGGAGGAAACACATGCTCTTAACCATTAGCCCCACTTAAGGTGTATATCCAAGTGGATAGTATTTAATAGTAGCATTCAATACTACATATCCAAGTGGATAGTATTCTCCCTAGTTGTTCTAAATAGGAACTCTTAGTGTTTATGGTGTGTTGGGGTTCCCATGTTTTGGCCAGATTGGCAAGACCAAAAGATGAGACAACATCAGAACCACTTTCAGACCTCAGGATCTAGCCCTCCTGGGTCCAGAGAGGGATCTCTCTATGATTGTCAAAGGTATATGTCTTTGAAGCTCTATGTTAAGATGTTAGGCTAGTTATAAGGCTGGGGGTTTGTTTGTTTGATTTGTTTGTTTGGTTGCTGGTTATCAGGAAGGAAGGGTTCAATGTAAGACAAGGACGAGCAAAGAGGGATAAGGCAGAGGTGAAATATTCCAGGAAATATTCAGAACCATTGGGCAATGGAGTCAGGAAAGGATTTGCTTGCTACTCAATAGGCAGGCTTTCAATTGGGCTAGTCATCTGAAACTTAGGATCTTCAAGATGATTATGTGATATGGAAAAGTGGGAGGAAGGAGATAACACAGATTCAAAGCACAAAGTTAAAGACCAGTTGGTCGTACAATGATCCTAGTGGACAGGGCTAACTCTAATCCCCATTGTTCCCAAATCTTCCAACTAAATCTATAACAAGAAACATCTAAGAACTGAATTCATTTAATTCATACATCAGAGAGTAGGAAATAACATCCACTACACTGGTTAAACCAACTGAAATCTTTTCTTAGATAATACATTCAGAAGAGAAACATAAATGGCAAGGAGAGCAGAAACATAGGGTACCTAACAAGGGTAAATCCTATGCCAATATTCTGATGCAAGCCAGTAGAAACGAAATGAAATGAATGTAAACATAAAGACAGGAAAACATCACTGCTGCTTCAGATCAGGATCCAAAGAAATGTGCTTGTCATATTAAATAGCAATACCAATCGAGTAAAACATTGCCAATAGTTGAATACTCAGTCTGAAAACATCTCCTTCAACCTATCTTAAAATCTTTACACAAAGACTGTGTCTCAAAAGAAACTACTTGCAGTTCTCTGATAACTGATCAAAAACCCTTACAATGAGTTTCTTCATGAATTTTATAGCTGAAGAGAAGCAGAGGAGGTAGGTAGAAAGCTAAATGCAGCATTAACACTCAGAAGAGGGAGGGGGCCGAAACCCATTCTATTTTAAACTCAGAGCATTAACCTCTGGCATTCTTTGGATGCACGAATGATCTCCTTCAGACTTCCAATTACTCTGATATGACCCTGGATGTACTCTGACTACAGTACTATGCAGTACTTTGGTGTATAAACAAAATCACTGAATGGACTGCTATGCTTGTGAAACAAGTGCCCTGATAACTTTGGACTGTGGTTAAGGCGGAAATCTTCAGGAACACGGTAAATAATGGGACTGATATGGACGCTTTGTCCCTTGGGACAATCTGCTGATGTGAAAACCTTGATATACATGAATTTCTGCGTGTTGTACCTTCTGCATGATCCATGGGATCACTGATCGGGTGCTTTGCCTCTAAACCGCTATATTAGGGCTCAAAATATTCAATACTGAACGCTGAACTCCTTGATCATTAGCTGGCTTTTCCCCACTGCTCCATAAATGTCTCGATTCTGCAAGATCTGGGCTTTAATGGCGCCGGATAGGGTTTGCGAAGTTTCAAACTCTGTCCTTTGATGGAATTTATACTGCCGCCACCTTTCTTGACATTTCCTTGTAGTACCAGCTTCCAGTTTTAATTCTGTCTGCTCAATGCACCGCTTACAATGATTCCTATGAATCATGGCGGTTTTCCGCCTTTCTGGAAACCCTGCAAAAACACGCAACTTGTTAAGAAAACAATGGAGGAGGTGGACGCAACGGGGGGTGGCTAGAATGACAATGCAGACTGGTTAGATGGAAAAACCATCATGGAAGACCTGTAGTGTGGTGAAAACGACAAATATTACAGTCGGAAGGTGATGCGGGAGGAAAAATGAATGAAAGCCTTTGAACTTCGACCCTTTGAATGAAAATATAGGACGGGAGAGGTGAATGTACGGTGAGGCACGTGGAGGTGACGTGGCGGGACTGGTCGACAGTGGAATAGTCAACAGAGGGGAGAAAACCAATCAGGACCGTCAAATCTCAAAGGAGATCCACGGTGGGAAACACATCGGAGGACGACGAACAGTGGGCCAGGGGTACAGTGGCTGTGGGTTAAACCTAGTGCAGCTTCATGGAATGACGACCATTGGATCAACTGCCCCGGATCGGACGGTGCATGTGCATATCGCTGCGCATCCGCGGACGAACGTTAATGCGCGATGAGATAGCGGTTTTGTAATCGTACAGGAGCCACGCGTCGAAAGGTGTATGGAATCACTGGCCGATGAGGGAATACCGCCTACCACCTGAAGGTGGTGCGATGAAAACCGGGCTGTTTTATGGCATGGTGCACGGCGGGGTTCGCAGGGTCAGGTGCAATCTGGGTCGTTAGATCCACGGCTAATGAACGACGATGGCTCGACTCTGGGGAAGGGAGAAGGAAACCTTTGTAAAACTGAAACATTAACGAATTTTTGAATTACAAAGGGGAAAAGGCCTAATTATATGAACGGGCGGAAAATTTAAGTGGCGGGGCCGGGGTCTATCGGAATCACAAACGGAGACGGGAGCGGGTGGCAATCGCATCGCGAAAACGGAAAATGTGATTATGCGATCGGTTAGATCGGAGGTGCGATGGGGACGGTGGGAACGATCGATCGCATCGCAAATATTCACGATCTGTAATCAGAGCGTTCTCAATAGGACGTGCGATTTTGCGATTTGCGATCATGCGATCGACCCCCAAGGCATTAAGCGCTTGGTTCTGGGTAGGGGTTACACGGGAAAGTGGTTGAAGCTCGAGGGAAAAGGGGCTTAGGCCTTAATATGGTCAGAAAGTGGGTTTTTTAACCCTTTATTGGTGCATTCCAAGGCCTAAGGAGGGTAACGATAAAAGGGTAGAAGGGGAAAATGGCACAACAAAGGGTGAGGGTAGGATTTAAAGGGGAATTTGGGGGGAAAATTGGGATGGAAAGGGGACTTTGCAAAGGGGAATGAAAGGGGGAACATGGAGAGTTCTGCAGAGGGAAATCTATCAACGGCAAAGGCATATGAGACTTCAAGGATGATGTGTCTTCGGGGAGATGCATTCCTTGAAGGCTCAAAAACAATTTAGCCCCCTACTTTGCTTTGTCAAAAATTTATAAGGGGGCTAACATGGTGGAATTCACTTTCTTACGATAAACATTTCTCAAATATGTGTGGATGGAATTTTCAATCTTGGCAATAATTTAGTCTTCTGTATAAAATCAAAGAGCTTCACAACTATTTAGGAACTTTCACTTTGTTTCATGACTACTTGAGAACTTTGAGGGGTAATGTCACATTGCATAGTATTTAAATGGAACTCTTATGGTGTAGGATGGAATTCACTTTCTTGTGTGGATGGATTTTTTAATCTAAGTTGGTGATAATTTCACCTTGTGTACATCAAAGAACTTCACAACTATTTGCAAACTTTCAACTTTGTTTCACTATTTGAGAAATTTGAGAGGTAAGGTCACTTTTCATAGTATATAAATGTTATCAAGACAAGAGAAAGGAATTTGTTATAAGTGTTTGAAGATGTTATGCTTTTATATTGTTTCTTTACACACATTCACTCACTCACTCACTCACTCACACTTTATTTAATGAATAAGAATATCAACAATTTATAAGTTTGAATAGAATATACATATTTGATTAAGGGGCATCTAAGAAAAATTGAAGTATCAATGTAGGTAGTGCAATAAGAAAGCACGATAAAAGGAATATGGTAAACAAGCATGAGCATGACAATATAATGCAGTAATGATTTAAATGCAGTGATCGATATCCAATGCATTGTAAAAATTATGTTGTAGATATGCAACTACTCATGAAGTTTTAATCAAAATCGTAAGACGCAAACCTACTCTACTACTTTGCGGACATTAATTCACAATTTAGAACAAAAATTTTAGACATGCAACATGAAATCACACATATGCAAATGGTATTTTTCTTGGGGAAAGCAATTTTCCAAAAACCCCAATGCCTACTTGCATTAAATCAAATGAATAGAGATGTATTACAATTGCTTTGCTCAACTGAGCACAATATGCAAGTGCGTATAACCTATCTCTCTACTCACTGAAAGGCTCTGACCCAGACTTAGTCAATTTTTGTCTCTGCTTGAGCTCTTATTTCCTAGTGTTGTTCCTTGAGAAATTAGGCCTTTATTATTTAGGAATTTCTCCAAAATAGACTGCGCAATTCCTTAGGTTGATCATCTAACTGCATGCAACACATGTATGCTCAATACTAGTCTACAACTGATGTTACATTGCCTTGGAATCTCCACCAAGCTCAGGGAACTTGAATTCTTTGCATGCACTAGATATTTTGGGTTGATTGATTAGTTAACTAGATGATCACTGAGTTTGACTGAAGTCCCACTGCACAACTGACCCTCCACTATTTCTTCGACAATTAAAACTAGTTTAACTGAAAACAACCTTAGATAACTAACCTCGATTGCTACAAACTTGCAATCACACATGCTTAACTGAACTCTAACTCCTCCAAAGTGAATTCAAATTTTCTCAATTTAATCATTACTTCCATCTGGTTTCTAGATTTGAGGAATAGGAAATCTCAAAAAATACATAGGAATTGGTATTACCTGCCTGGTGGGGACCTCCCAATCCATGGTGATAACATGGGTCACGAGTCTTGAGCTTTGGAAACTCAATGGCCATGTATAAGATATCTATTATTATTCTTGAAAACAGGAAGCAATAAATGTTGTGAAAAAATAGTAAAGAGACTTTCAATGTCTACTTCAGTCTTACATGAGAGACTATCATCTGAATACCACCACTAAGTAGTAGGGATTCGTGCCCCCACCTATCGAAAATATCAATCAATACAAGGTTTGAAGCTACAACAATAGCTCCAGTCATGACAAACGAACAGAGGGAAGCATCTGCACGAAATCCCAAACTACTAGAAAAAAATAGGGGCATAGAACAATATGGAATTGATTCTAGTCAATATTTGAAACATGGGCATAAAGATTCATCCTCTCTAAAATATTCCTGAATGGATTCTTGATGAATTTAGCCAGTGCGGTTGCATCGACCATATCATCGTACTCTTCTTCTACATTCGTAGTGCCCCTAATCTTCTCCACGAAAGCTCTGCCTTTGTCCAGATGACTACACTCTATCAGATTGTTGGGGGTACGAGGAAGGAACATCCCTCCAATGATCATCAAAAGTGTAGGACGTGCAACCAAACCCAGTGAGAGACGCCATCTCCAAACTTTCATATGGTTCATTTAGGGTGACGACAACTCTTACACCTAACTCCTTTAAGCGATGAACATCTTTAGGAAATGGTACATCACCTAAAAGAAGAAACTGGTCAATCTGATCCCACCACCTAAAGTCTGGCTGAAACTTATTACACACAACATTATATAAGAGCGTTGATTAAAAGAGAACATGTGCAGTTGCACCAACAAATTCCCTTTTTGTAGTCTTCTCAACTTTACCATCATTGGCTTCACATTTGCATTCAATCCCATCACCACAAACAGTTTCATAGCGAGGGTGGTAAACCTGCAGTTGCATGAGCAAGACATTGTCCCCCTACATCAGTAACCAAACATGATTTTTCTTGCTACAATCCTCGAGAAACATCTTGGTCCTTTGTAACAAAATATACATCTCAATGAAACACAACATGGCCAATATAGGCAATGACACTGTGGATTACTTCACCACTTCAAACATAATGGAAAAAATGTTTATCCATCTCATGATGTCTGCAATATTTTTCCTCTGGCATGCATGAGGCTTCACACACTGCGCGATATCCAGCACAAGAACCAGGAGCACATTCACCAGAGACATCGACGAAAGTGTTACAGGGGGGATGGAACCCCTAATCAAAAGTCACTTCTTCCTCACAATCCTCTCCATTACTGAAAGATTCTCTGACTTCAAAACCTGTGAGAACATATTCATCTTTATTAAGCTCATCTTCCTCGACGAACACAAAACATTGTTCCGATGGCGACCATCCCTGCTCCATGAGCCTGTACCTCCTCTAATAAATTCAACAACCTTATTAATCGACTCTTCGACCGACTCATTGACTCCGAACAACACCGATCGAAGATGAAAATCTAATTTTTGCGCTAAAACCACAATTTAAATCTAAAAGCAAGTGATCGGATGAAAAATAATTCACATCACTTCGCCTTTGATATCTACAACATCGGGTTTAGTATAAATGGTGAAGGATATAAATAGTAATTTCTTCACCATCGATCTCTTTAGGAGCAACGTTGCCTTGACAGTCTCCTTGACGTCATCGCAACGCTGAGCAGATATGCTCCCACACTCCATGTACACAAGGAAAACCCAAGGCGAGGGTTCTCGGTAGGCTCCAACACTTGGTATTCCCTCCACAAAATTCAGTTTCTGGCATTCAACTGGCACCCCTCTTTGGCTAGGAAACACACCACTGAGGGATAATCCACTCGCAGGTTGTTGCCTCCTTTATATCTCGACGGAGACAATGAGGGATTTTTCTTCAAACCATTCCAAAAACATAGCTCAGGCTCTCCTTTTGCACACAATCAACCTTCTCATGGACTGTGCATAGAAATCAACCTTCAGACAATGAATTCCAACGTGAAAAAGATAGGGTTACTCTCGGCCTCGTCATATTGGGAGTCAAGGAAATGATTCCTATCTTCCACAAAACACACAGTGGAAAAACTTGTCCACACTTCCCAAGCTCATCCTGAATGAATGGACAAACCAAAAAATAATGGACAAAAAAACATTCACCAAATTTTTTATTTCCCTTAGCCCAGAAGGGGCCAAGGGCCTAGGCCCATATGATTTCTGGTTCCAACTTAAATTGAATAATGCGCTCTATATTACATTGATCAAATAGTATTACATATATACATGAAGTGTTGTCTCAATATAGGGAAACTGTCTTGGATACACAATCAATTAGTTGAGAGAATATCTCAACCACACACCAATCTAGGAATCAACTAGATCTAAACAAATCCTAAGGAAGAGGAACAAACTCCTTTACATAGAAATAATCACAACTGAGACAAGTAGGAATTATTTTCTAAGTACAATATCTAAATAGATTCAATTGATCTTGTAATGTACTAAAAAAAATATATTGAATCAATTCTACAAATTGTGGAAACCAATTACGATCGCATGATCACATAACCAAGTAAGAGAAAGAATTTAAATCACACAAAACAAATTTGTATCTAGGGAAAGCCTCAACTAAAAACCCTGCTATCTTTATATTGAATAAAGTCAAGAAAATGAAAAAATACAATGTTATTTCTCTTCTTGAGAAACGTCTACACTCCGCTAACTGTCTATCTCTGATCTAAGCAAGTTTGGTCCAATATTTAACCACTTCCTTGCCTCTTCCTGACCAGCCTTGCTCACGCATTCCTGGGCTAATGCAGCCCATATTAATTAGGAAATTCCCATCAATTTATTGCGCAATACGTCCAAGGAATCTTGATGACCTCATGCATGACCTGTACAATTTTCTAATTATACAACAGATAGATCTCTTCCCTTTAAATCCAATTTCAACTGGGCCTTCCTTAGAACTGACATGCAAAAATTATTTATAGCGAATTATCAGTTATCTGATTTAATTCACTAGACTTATCAGTAGCTCATCTTTCAGTTAGAACTAATTAAAATGATTTTAACTCAAATAATTGAGTAACTAATTACAACTCAAAATACTCTACAACTGAACCCCCTAAAACTTAGAGAGAACTCTACATGCCTCCAGTTTGATCCCCAACTTAAATTAACTGAGCTAACTAAGTCTTCCTGACTTAGTTAATACTTACAAGTTGTCATGTGATGCAAAATTATTAGTTATAATTTAATTAAGGGAAAATTAAATTAGAAGCCCCCTTGGGGTGCCATTCTTGTTGCCAATTTCAACACTCCCTCTCACCAAGAAAGGGATTGTCTTCTACCCCGATCCTACCTCTGTGGAACTCGAATTTTCTTCTTGACAGTGCCTTCGTTAAGATGTCTACATCCTTCTCCTCTGTGGGAATGTACTCTAATGACATAATCCACCTCTGCACAAAATATCTAAGATGGTGATACCGAATATCAATATTCTTGGACCTGTGGTGAAAAACTAGATTAACCGAGAGTTTGATGCAACTCTAGTTATCACAAAAAATCACCGTCAAATCCATTTGTTGACCAAGAAAACCAAAAAGTATCTTCCTCATCCAGATGGCCTCACATGTTTCCTGACTTGCCGCCATGTGCTCTGCCTCTGCTGAACTGAGCACAACTGATCTTTGTTTCCTACTATACAAGGAAACTGTTATTGATCCTATGCTGAAGATGGCCCCTGATGTGATATTCCTATTGGATGAACTCCCTGCCCAATATGTACTGGTGAAGCCTTGAAGCTTCACTCCCTCTATCCTCTTGTACCATAGCCCATACTCTGTAGTGCCTCTGAGGTATCTCAACACATGCTTGTCTGCCTTCCAAAAGTGCTTGTTAGGCTTAACCATGGCTTGACTAGGTTGGTTAACCACATAGCATATGTTTGGTCGTGTGTTCACCGAATACATGAGTGAACCCACAAGCTGCATATAAACAATATCATCTACTACTTCGCCTTAAGTAGCATCCTCCTTCCTCTAGTTTCCTACTAGAGGAGTCTCCATGGGTTTGTTTCCCTCCATGTGGAACTTCATGAAAATCTCGTTGGCATACTTTCTCTAAGATACAAATAGCTCCCCATCTCTTTGCCATATTTTCAATATTAGGAAATAGTACAAGAGTCACATGTCCATCATCTCAAATTCTCTTGCAAGATCCTTTTTGTAAGACTTGATGAGTTTCTCATCACCTGTTAGTATCAAATCATCGACATAAAGTAAAATGATCAAAATTTTAGCTTCTACCAAAATATTGTAAAGGTTCGCATCTGCTTCACTCTTGGTGAAGCCCAACCCGGTGAAATAGTTTTCGATCTTGGTGTACCAAGCATGAGGTGCTTGCTTTAGCCCATACAATGCTCTCTTGAGTCTGCACACATGCGACTCTCCATCGAAGGTCTCAAAACCTTTCAGTTGCTCAATGTACACCTCTTCCTCAATCACCCCATTGAGGAAGAGTGTCTTTACATCCATCTGATGTATCTGCCATCCCATCTGTGTTGAGACAACAATGATTGGATTTGATCAATAGGTGTTCCCACATTCTCTATAGCATCAAGAAATAACCTGTCAACCTCTATGGTGCACTTCATTATGTCTTGGGATGTCTTTTCATGAGTGGTGATTCCACACTCTACACCTCTGCTTGTCAATCCTCCACGTCTTGATGTTCTTATTTTGGAGCCAAGAGCTTCTCGAATGCATGAAATTGGAGTTCCCTCTCAAGGGAAATTCACGTGGCTATCTCTTCATCAAATTTCACATCTGTTCTGACCATTGTCATCCTGTGTGTTGGAAAGTACACCCGATAGTTGTGAGGTGTATCAATGTACCCCAAAAATATCCCCAACTTAGTTGTTCGCTCTAGCTTCTTCCTCGCATCTTTGGTCATATCGAAATAAACTGATGGACCAAAAATTTTAAAATGCGACACATCTGGTCTCTTACTTGGAAAATATTCCTCTGGTGTACTCATCCCAAGTATTTGATGAGGACTTCTGTTATGCACAATACTGTTGTATTTCATGCCTTTCCCACAGATGCAACAGTAGGCCATGATTATTTAACATAGCTCGTGTTTCTCCAACAATAGTTATGTTCTTCCTTTCTCCAACCCCATTATGCTATGGGTTATGAGGTGCTATCAATTCCCTTCGAATTCCTTCTAAAACAAAAAAGTTCTTGAATTCATTAGAGACATATTATCCACCATTGTCGCTCCTTAGAGCCTTCACCTTCTTCCCTATATCTTTCTTGAAAATTTCCTTGAACTCACAAAACTTGGAGAACGTCTGATCTTTCTTCTGCATGAAGAAAATCCAACACTTGTGTGAAAAATCATCTACAAAAATCACATAATACATGTGTTTTGCTGTGGAAGTTGTCGAGAATGGTCCACACACATCTCAATGAACTCTCTCAAGGATTGCCTTTGCTCGGCTTTCCTTATCGTGAAAGGTGGATTTGGTATACTTCCCCAATGTACACCCTTTGCATGTATCTTGCTACGCAAGTGCACCCTTTGGAAGTCCTGTAGAAATCTGTTGCATGGTATTCAAAGCGCCATTTTGTAGATGGCCCCTATCTCTTGTGCCATAACTCACTGATGTGTCAGCTCTCCACCTTCTCTGCTTTCGTGCTCAAGGCATCATAGTATTATACATCAAATTTGTAAAGGTTCTTTACTCAAACCCCAATATTTTTCACCTGTCCCGTGGCTTTTTGATGAAGGAAAACCTTTCCTTCACTGAATATCACATCATAGCCACAGTGTTCCAAGGTAGAAACATAAGCCAAATTATCTTAAAACCTGGAACATACATGACATATTTTAATGTGAGAGGAGTACCTGACTCCCTCTGAAAGGTAACTGTACCTATGTTGGTAGCGCTATATCTCTCGTCATCTCCCATCTCGATGTGCATCTAGAGATCCTTCTCCTCCAAGTTATTGAAGAATTATTTGTTGTCATTCATATGGAACAAAGCTCTACTATCTAAGTAACACACAAAACCCATCACCGATGAAACCATGGATGATATGAGGGTGAAATACAACTCAAACTGTGAAGCAAGTGCTTCACCTACCACCCCTCTTGAGTACTTCTTACTGGTCATCTTCTGTGTACACTTCGTAGCATAGTGTCCAAGCTCATGACGGTGAAAACATTTTACCTTTGACAAGTCTCGCTTCTTTCCTACCTGACCAAAATCTGATTTGGATTTGGATGCCTTCCCTTTCCCTTTCTTTGCCTTTCCAGCTAAGGCATCAGTATTTGATGAGGATCCATCTCTGGTGTTCTGCCAAACCTCTTCATGTACCAAGTCAGACCATAGTTGATCCCACTTTGGTAGCTTTTCCCTCCCATTTACTGAGTCCTGGTATCTATGCAAACTCTTGGAAAGGCCTAGAAGTGTTAGGCTCACCAAATCATCTTGGTCAAATGTCACACCAACACTTCCAAGCTCATCTCGACATTGAGTGAACTTCGTCAAGTATTTTGGTATTGTGTCTCCGTTCTCCATCTTGATATTTCTGAGTTTGTCCTTTAACACCAAATTTTTGTGGTCTTTGCTATTCTGAAACATATTTGTTAAGGCCTTCCACATAGCAAATGGAGTTTCCTTTTCCATGGAGGTTCGAGACGATATGATCTCGGACTCCTTCTAACAAAATCCTACTTGCCTTTGCTACATTCTTCTTCCATACATCAAGAAGTTGAGCATCTGTTTCTGCAGGTTGGGGAATATAACTTTCTATGAATTCCTTAAGTCCATTTTCCTCCAACACTACCTCCGTCCTGTCCTTCCATGCTATGTAATTCAAATTAACCTCAAGGGAATATTCGAGTCTCAATCTAGAGAAAGATGATTTGCTGTTGGTCCTGAAGAATAAATTTGCAAAATTCGATTCACCTGTTAAAAAAAAACTCTCATTCTTCTCGTCTATAGTGATTCATGCTCCGATACCATGTAAAAATATCTAAATAGATTCAACTGATATTGTACTGTACTAAAACAAAATACTTAATCAATTCTACAAATTGCGGAAACTAATTACAATCGCACAATCACATAAACAAGTAAGAAAAATAATTTCAATCACACAACACAAAGATGTATTTGGGGAAAGCCTCAGCTAAAAACCCGTATATATGTATATTGCATATAGTCAAGAACATGACACAATACAATGTTATTTCTCTTCCTGAGAAACCTTTGCACTCTGCTGACTGTCTCACTCTGATCTAAGCAAGTTTGGTCCAATATTTACCACTTCCTTGCCTCTGCCTGACCACCCTTTCTCATGCATTCCTGGGCTAATTGAGCCCCTATTAATTATGAAATTCCCATAAATATATTTCGCAATACATCCAAGGCATCTTGATGACCTCATGTAGGACTTGTACAATTTTCTAATTATACAACTCATAGATCTCTTCCCTTTAAATCCAATCTCAACTGGGCCTTCCTTAAAACTGACACGCAACAACTATTTATAGCAAATTATTAGTTATTTGATTGATCACTGCATGAAAATTAAATCATATTTAATTCACTAGACCTATCACTAGCTCATCTATCAATTAGAACTAGTTAAACTGATTTTAACTCAAATAATCGAGTTAACTAACTACAACTCAAAATAAACTACAACTGGACCCCCTAAAACTTAGAGAAAAATCTACTTCCAATTTAATCCCCAAATTGAATTGACTGAGCTAACTAAGTCTTCTTGACTCAGTTAACACTTACAAGCTGTCATGTGATGTGGAATTACAATTTACTTCTAATTTAATTAAGAGAAAATTAAATTAGAAGCTCCCTTGGGGTGCCATTCTTGTTGCCAATTTCAACACTACAAATGGTGATACTAGATATATATATGCTTGGATCGATCGTGAAAGACAAGATTCTCAGACAAATTGATGCAACTTTGATTATCATAGTAGATCATTGTTTAGTCCATCATATGACCAAAGAATCTAACAAGTATCTTTCTCATCTAGATCACCTTACATGTTGCTTGAATTGCAACCATGTATTTTGCTTCTGCCGAGTTGAGCGCCACATATCTTTTCTTCTTGTTGTACAAGGAGACTGCTGCGGACCCAACACTGAAACTTCCACCTGATGTACTCTTTCGGTCTGATGGAATCCTTGCCCAATTTGCATCTGTGAAGCCACACAACTTCACTCCCTCTTCCTGTCTGTACCAAAGTCCAAATTGGGTAGTTCCTTTGCGGTTCCATATAACATGCTTTGTTGTCCTCCAAAATAATTTGGTTGGCCTAACCATAGCTTGGCTCATCTGGTTAACTAAATATCACATATCTAGTCGTGTTTTCACAAGGTACATTAGTGAACCCACTAGATGCCGACAAATGGTAGTATCCATGTGGAACCTCTCTAGTATCTCATTTACATACTTTCATTAAGAGAGAAACAATTACCATCGCCTTGCCATACTTCCAATCCAAGGAAGTAGTGCATGAGACCCATGTCCTTCATTTAAAATCCTCTTGTAAGGTCCTCCTTGCAAGATATGATTATTTGTTCATCACTAATTAAAATAGAGGCATCAACATATAATAAAATAATCATCAATTTACCTTCTACCAAGATGTGATAGAGGTTTGCATCCACTTCACTTTTGGTGAAGCTAAAATCGGTGAGATAGTTATCGATCTTGGTGTACCAAGCACATGGTACTTTCTTGAGACCATACAATGCTCGCTTGAGTATGCACATGTTAGAATACCGATCAAAAGTCTCAAAGCCTTATGTTTGCTTGATGTACACCTCCTAAATAACTTCATTAAGGAATGTTGTTTGAACATCCATCTGGTGGATCTTCCACCCCATCTCTAGAGCCAAAGCAAGAATTGGTCTAATGGATGAGCACCTTGCTACATAATCAATGGTATCCTCATAGTCAATCCCTTGAACTTGAGAGTACCCCTTTACCTCAAATATGACCTTGTACTTTTTTATGCTTTCACTTGCTACCTACTTTACCTTGAAGATCCATCACGAACCCACAAATGATTTATCTTTTGGTATTGGGATCACTTCCCAAATATTTTTATTTATAATGGATTCATATTACTCCACCATTGCATCAACCCATATAGGTTACTCTACTGCTCCCTCAAAAGAGGATGGCTCAGTATCTACAAGCTCAGTCATTAGAACCATGTAGGTAGTGTACTGATCTGGTGACCTTCTTTGCTTGCGAAAAATTGAAGGAGCGCCCACATTCTCCCTCACATCCCTCACAAGTCTCTCAGCTTCCCTAGTCCTTTTTCTTCCTTCAATGTATGGGTCTGCTTGAGTGTTGGTCTCCACTCTTTTCTCCTCAATTTTTGGCTGCTCCACAACTTCTTGAGATTCCTCCTTTGGAGATAAAAGTTCCTCTCTTGGTGGGATCTGAAGCTCCCTCTCAAGAGAGCACCACATCAATTTCTCCTCATCAAATTTTACATCCCTTCGCCCAATTGTCATTATGAGGGAAGGAATGTACACACGGTATTTATGGGGAGTTTATGTGTAATCCAAAAACACCCCCAATAATGTTATCGACTCTACATTTTTCTTTGATTCTTTGGAGACATGGTAGTAAACAGAGGCTCCAAAAATCGTAAAGTCCGACACATTTGGATATCTCCCTAAGAAAGCCCCCTCCATTGTAATCATGCCCAAAATTCGATGAGGAAATCGGTTCTTCAAATAGAATATCGTGTTGCATGCCTCGACCCACAAATGTAGAGGTAGGCCTTGCTCATGCAACATTGCCGTCGTTGCTCCCATAATGATATGATTCTTTCTCTCAACCACCCCATTCTACTGTGGGTTGTGGGGTGTTGTCAACTCACGTCTAATGCCTTCTTTCACACAATTGTTTTAAATTCATTTGACACTTACTCACCTTCATTATCGCTCTTGAGAGCCTTCACCTTCTTTCCGGTTTCTTTCTTAACCAATGCCTTGAATTCTACAAACTTGAAGAATGTCTCATATTTTTTCCATATGATGAATATCCATCAATTTCGTGAGAAGTCATCTATAGAAATGACAAAATATTTGTTCCTGCTAGTGGAGGCTATCGAGAAAGGTCCACAAACATCAGAGTGAATCCTTTCAAGGACTGCATGTGCTTTGTTGTCTTGCTCATGGAATGTGGATTTTGTGTACTTCCCCAAATACAACCTTTGCATACATCATGTTGTTGTCATCTAAGATAAATATAGGTTAACTAATTATGCCAGAGCATCTACAATATTTTTTTGTTTTAAAAGGATTTTTTTGGATGACCAATATTATGAGCAAACAACAGGAAGATGTTTTAAAATTTTGATAGTATTGAGTATTAAGAAAGGGTTTTCTTTACTTCAAAACAATGATTTGATTTTGCATATGTGAAAGGTAGAAAATGTAAGAACTATGATCTAGTAAATATTCAAATATAATCCTTAGTTTATCATAAGAAAGAAAGGCTGACAAACAATGTTTACAACTTAACAATATATATCCAACCTTATGAAGATGACCGACAATTAATAGATGTAGATGGACTTATACAAACAGATAGTATAATAAATCAATCTCTAAAATAGATTATAACTTCAGAGGATTTAAGATAGGCTGATATTCAATTTTCTCTTACCTATTTATCTACATAAAAATTAAATATATGCAGAAAGAAAAATGAAATGTAAACTAGAAAGACTTACAAGGAGAAAAAATGTTTGAAATAAATCCAGAATCCATTCATTAATAATCAATGATCTTAGCTCATACAATTTTTCTTTACAAGTGCTCATTTAAGGGTGCAACCCTTAATAACTCGAATGTAGATTTCTTTATACTAAATTCTATCTTTTAGAAGCATCTAAACAGATTACAAAACTAGTTTCAAAATATAGGGATACAAAAACTGCTGAGTCGAGCTATCACTGTCTTCAAGGAAGTGGTTGATTATGTGGACCTAAAATGTGTTGCTTTGCTGGCATGCTGTTGAAGATGAAATTTACTCGATATTTTCACGTAAGTGATCCCATCTTTCTTGACTTGGTATATCTAGTTTAATTAATCTTCTGTAAAATTCATCCACTTCGATATATCTTTCAAAAGTAGGCTGATTGATAAAAATATGTTTGATTTCATGTTTGATTATTAAATCAAAATCTACAGCCTCCAGAAAAGCCTTTCCTGTTATATGACCTTTAATTGCTGCAAATTTGACTTTATCAATTTCAATTGTATGAAGCTTCTTGCAGTACTCCCCCAAACTGATTAACTTGTCATTTGGTGCTACTAATCCTGGAAATCCAAGTTTGATTTAGGAGGTTGAACTTGATGTGAAATCTTTGGACAATAGTTTCCAAAGCTTGGCACTTGGTTTCCAACTGAGTTAAACATTTCTTCTTCTGCAGAACTTTCTTTATTTCTAAAATGGGTTCTGTTCTATCTGTGATATGAATCTTCTCTAATTCAGCTCTGCTCGTTGAATTCAACACTTTAATCATATCTGAAGCTTCAACAAGTTTTTTTTTAAGTGTTTTTTTTCCCGCTCAATGATTGTTTTGCATTTAGTGATTAGTTCTTCTTGTTCAAAAATAATTTGTATAGAGGGCTGTACCTCAGTCATAGCCTGACTTATTTCTATCCATATGTTTTCCTTGCCTTGGGCCAATGTGTCTGCCATCAATAATTCACTCTCTAACTTCTGAAATTTCTGTGTTAACTTATGGATTTTATGCATTTATTCCATATAAAGAGTATCATTCTTTATTTTCTGTGCTTCTAGATTCTTGAATTTCTCCATAATTTCTTCATTTTCTTGCTTTTGAAGAGACAACTCCTGCATAAGTTTGTTTGTTTCACCTGTTGCTGATGTAGACTCTGTTTTTGTTGATGATGAATTGGGTGTTGTGACTACAATTGAAATGGGCACAACTGAAACTGGAATCATAACCAACTGAGTAGATTGTTCCTTCTCCTTGAGTAGACCTTCAATACGTTCTTCCATATTCTAAATTTGAATGTTTTGCTCAATGATAAGCTTGAGCATTTCCTCTTTTTTTTGCTCACTTTCCTCTGTCTCTTTTTTTTGGGGATCCTTTGTAGAAGGCAATTTGAGTTGTTTTCGCAGAGCTGCAATGTCTTCATTCTTTTTCTTGAGGATTTCCTCTACAACTTTGAAATCTTTAGGATCATATCCAATCTTAATCACTATATATTATAATGATTTGAAAGCTTATCAATATTTAATTGTGACTGAACATTTGAAAGAGTTGTTCTCAATTTTGACAATGCCATGGCAATGTTAGTCATTGTAGAGAAAAGAATTTCTCCTGACTATCTGTGCATGTCCATTTGGTCAATTGGATGAATTTGATTGGCATCAAAATAAAATATGGTCTTCTTGTAATAAGAAGGGGCTTTTGGAAAAGGGACTTGGACATGTATGAAAGCCATCTGCATCCTTCCCTTTTCACTGTCAAATGTTTTCAACAACATGTGCTATGAAGTGGAGGTATGTTTCCAAAATTGATTGTAGACATTGGCCTTTAGAGCTTCATTCTTCTACTTAATCTATAAGAATTTAGAGAAAATATTAGGCTCACCTTGTTCACTTGTTCCTGTTAACTGTATAATCTTCATTGGCTCCTATGAAACTGAAGAGGAGGATGGAGTGTTAGGACCATTTCCCTTTGATGCTGTAGAAACCTTTGCATCACCTAAATAAATTATTTCTAGTTCTTTCTAACTTTGATCATTCGAGATGGTCAAATCTGTCTTTTTATTCTTCTGTTGGATGATGAATTCCTTTGCAATGCTTTTTGAAGATGATGGTTCTTCTATCGACATCTTCTCTTTCTTGTGTTGAGAAATGGCAGTTTGGAGAGTGGAGGTGGAAATAATTTTCTCCTCTACTTCTTGAAGTGTGTTTTTTTCCCATTGATCCTGGTTAATGTATTTTTCAATTTATGGCCTAGGAGTGTGATTGTAAGGAGTTGTATTTAGCTCTACCCTCAAGTTAGAGATGATACTGAATGGATCATATGACCAAGTAAAAATTGGCTGAAAATTCATCCTCTTGAGGATAATATCTGCTTCAACTCCTGTTATCCTGGTGTTGCATATGAAAGAGCCCACCTTTGTCTTAAATTGTGATTTCCTTTTACCTGAAACAAAATGAAACTCATCCATGTTGATCATTTGCCTGATATATTCCAGGGAGAAAATTCTCATTGGAACATATTTAGGCAGCTTGTAAGGTGCCAATTCACAGCCATATACCCTGATCTATGTATAATTATTGTAAAGATACCAGCCACCTATTTTTACTTGATCACTCAGATGAATGATCCTTTTGATTTCTGAACCAATCCTAAGTTCATTATGACTGCTTAAAAGCTGAGAAACTGGATGAGTGAAAGATTAAATAAAATCCGCAAATGAAAATTCAGTTGAAATTGATCTAACCAATTGAGTCCAATGTATGACTGATTGGTTAACACCTTGATCATCTTATTTTTGCAAAGTTATTGGTAACAAATATCCCTGCTAAAAAGGGAACATATAAACCAGTACAAAGGTGTACTTGAACATGCCTTGAGTATTTAAATTCATCATCTACTCATGCATACTATCAGCCAGGAACTGACTATAATTATACATGAATTCTGGCTGACTTTCCTTAGAGAAAATGGAAAAGTAACCCAAAGTAGATTCATCTATTGTTCTGTCATTTTGGTAACCTAACAAGAAGGAAATTAAAGAAATAATGTGCCTGGTTGCTTTTGGGAACATAGTGGATGGATAAGGAGGATTTGTTTTAGGAAGTTAAACATCATTTGGAAAGGTTTCAAAGATCTGAGCTATCTGAGGAAATGTAAGTTTATGGTATAAATCCATGAGGGTAGCTTGGGAAAAATGGCTAAGGGAATCATTATGTGGGATTAACAATGTCTGGTTTATAGTTTCAGGTGTAATAGAAATTAGAATGTCTCTGTTTTGAGCTACTACAGTTCTCTTAAGAGGGTCATATCTAGGTTGACACCAGGTGACTAAATCAGGAAACTCATGGGTTTGAGGAAAGGTAAACATGGGCAACAAGGTCTCCTAGAGTTTGACTTCATATTGCTTATCTAAATACTTTTGTTTTAGCTAGAGATGTAATTCGTACAGTTCGAATTCACATTCTGTGTGTGTGATTTTGAAAAACTAGTCGGCTAACACGATATGGTCAAGATCTATGGTTGTGGAAACATTTGGATCTTCTTTTGTCACTGTTTTTCGACCCTTCCCTTTTTGTGCCATTTATTTCAACAAAGGACAAGAAAAATGGCTTCTCTAATAAATTAATACCTACAGAGAGTGGTCTCTGCAAATACTGATAGACCTGTGAAATAATATGTTGATAAGGGCGATAGATAGAGGAGCGATAACCTAAAATTTGTCTTTTGAACCTGCAATTTTGACTGAACGATAAACAAATTAAAGAGTGGTGCAAGGAATGGTGTATGCTTATTTATAAACACAGGGGTTACCGTTATGCTGGATGATTGTTAGAGAAGAAGTCATAGAGGTTTAATGCGGATAACAGTAATAGCAGTGGATACCAGTATAGTGGAATGGATAATGGTAAGGGAGTGGACGTATCAGAACAATTACAGGTGGTGGGAGGCAATTATGCATCAGGATATGGACGTTGGCGGGAAGTGCATAAGAATGTTGGCGGATAGGTGGTATTCAGAGGAGGTGGGCGATGGTAAGTGGTATAGAGCGTGTGGGGGGGGGGGGGTGAGAAAGGATATGAAGGTGACATGTTGCAAGGGCCCCGCCATTTACGAAACCGCTTTTCGGACCACCCCATTCAGCTAACAATAAACGGAGAAAGGGGGTGCGAAATTCCCTCCCTGTCATTGATCTGGATGGGGAAAATGACAACTATCAAGATCTGCTCCAGAGATAGCGCAAAAGACAAAAAGGTTTGTTGTGTTGCGACTTTAGGATAAAACGATAACATGCTATTTATTACAAAAATAATTAATCACTAAGGAAGCAATTAATCCTTAATAAAACAAAATTTAATCCTAATCTACTTTTGGCGCATTTAATCTAGTTGCCAATTATTTCTCCTAAGTCTAATATTCAACCAAGATTAAACAAATTTGGTGAACTTTATTTCCTAATATAAATGCATAAATTTAAATAGTTTGATCATGTTTAAGCATTATGATTCAAACCATATTTTTTTTGGGTTGTGGCATTCTAACAAGCTACACACAAAAATATTTTTCTTTATTTGAAACCAAGCAATTTCATTTCTTTTATTGCTTCTACCTATGGCTAGCATTTTCAAATCTTTTTGCCTTTATTTTTTAAAGCATCTAATCTAAATTTTTTTGATATGCTTATTTTCTTTTCACATTGAGTCCTAACATTTTATTAGATTTTCATCTATTTACGTTTAATCCTAACATTTTTTAATTTTCCATTTTTCTTCTAAAATGTCTAACTTATCAAAACTATAAATGTTACAACACCTACTGCACAAGTTCTCCTTTGGGGAGGCATGTGGTTATTTGTTGCATGATCTTCGGGCTACCATGATGAAAATGGCCAAGTCTTCTATGCCAAAGTTCACCGACATCACGAATCTACACCTTCTTTTCTTTTCTTCTTAATGCAACACAATATTCCACATATCGCTTATAAAGGTTCTTCATATGAACCCCGATCTGCTTCACCTATCTTGTGTCTATGTGTCTCAATAATTCCTTTCCTTTGAAAAAGATTAGATCATAACTACAGTCTTCCAAAATTGCAACATAGATGAAATTTTTCTTTAGGCTTGCAATGAACATGACATCCTTGAGGTTGAGGTGGGAACCTAACTCCCTATGAAAGGTGATTGTACCAACCTCGGTCGCAATATACCTTCCATCATCCCCTATCTCAATGAGCATTTGTAAAAAAATTCTTCTTGGTCGATGAAAAATTCTCTACACCCTATCATGTGGAATGATGCACCTGAGTCCAAGTATCACACACTCCCTATCACTGTGTTGGCCATGCATGTAATGAGGGTAAAGTCAAGCTTGAACTGTGAAGCCAAGGATTCACCTCTTTCTCCTCTTGAGGTCTTCTTGCTTTCCTTTTTGTGTGGAAACTTCATGGCATAGTGCCTAAATTCATGACAATGGAAGAATTTAATTTTGGACAAGTCTTTCCTCCTTCCCCCTTGACAGGATTCTAGTTTGGATTGAGATTCCTTCCCTTTTCCCTTATTTTCATTTCCAACCAATTAAAATTTTTCTTCATATGAAGCCCTATTTCTATTACATTGCCTTATTTCCTCTTGTTCCAAATTAGACCATAAGTGCTCCCAATTCAATAGTTTCTCCCTCCCATTCACCGAATCTTGATATCTATGCTAGCTCTTGCGAAGGCCGAGAAGGGCTAGGCTTACAAAGTCTTCTTCAGGAACATTGACACCGACCTCGTAAAGTTCATCACGACATTGTGTGAAACAACTCAAATACTACAGAATAGTTTCATTCTTTTGCATCTTGATACTTTGAAGTTTATCCTTGAGTCCCAGCTTCATGTGATCATTATTATTCTCAAACAATTTTTCTAGTGTTTTCCACATTATGAACGCAGTTTATTTTCTGTGGATATTTGAGACAATGTGATCCCATACTCCCTCCAAGATTATTATCCTCTCCTTGGATACATCTTTCTTCCATTGAGCACGGTTCTAGGCATCAGATTCCAGTGGTTGTGTAACATCTATCTTGATGTATTCTAAGAATGAATTGTCATCCAATAACGCCTCCATGCAATCCTACCATACAACAAAATTTGAGGTGCCTTCCAAGGCATACTCTAGCCTTAGTCCATTGAAGGCCATCTTCTCAGTTATGAAGAAATCTTGCTGCAATGATCTCCAAATTCGAGCCTTCTCAGAAACAACTTTGGAATCTCTGCTCTAATGTGAATCCTGCTCTAATACTTATGGATATCCAATCATACAGATTCATGGGACTTATCGTCTGTTATAGGAATAACTTAACTTCCTTATAGCACTAAATACTCCTTATAGACGCGAGGTCACTCAGGGAGCATGATCCTCTTTTCTAGGAGTTTTGGAGGGAAAACAATCCTCCTTTTTGTTGGAAAAAGCAATGTGGCAACTATCAATTTGAATTTTCCTTAACCTTAATATTTTCTTGTGAACTTTAATTATCTTCTTGTGTTTTATTTATTAGATATTTTTCATCAAACTAATTTCAAGAGAATAATAGTAAAGACAATGGACATAGACATTAGGCTCCAAGCCAGCGCAAAACCCCTCCAAGGGGAAAACCAAGAAAATTTCTACTCTTCGTATAGAATATGCTTCAAATGAGACAATTGATACCCAAAATCCTAGACCAAGTCCTCCTCTTAGCACCAAGTTATCTCACCAAAGAAACCTTCTAATTAGGTCAAAGTCAAACAAATTATACCAGAGATAGAGCCTTCTAGAAATGCACCAAGCTCAGAATTTCGGATCCCTTGCAAAAAAAATTCAGATCTATAGATACTTCATAAATTTTGGCTCCTGCAAATTCTGCAAAAACTCAAACATGTGAGAGAAAATACAAAAAAACTCATCGTATTTCCTTCACTATGGCTTTCTTCTTGATTCCTTGTCCTTCCCTCTTCTTTATTCTTCTTTCTATTGCAGATCGAACTTGTTGATGTGTTGTGTTAAATGATGTCAAAGATGTCTCTATATATAGCCTTTCCCAGAGGTTGAATAGTACCTCTCTAGGCTGATTTATCTCTTCCAGGGCCGACTTGTACTAGGAGGATTCCAAAACTTTCTAGAATAAAAAATAAATTCTTTTACAAAGTACATCTTGCCTAGAAAGGTCTTATAATCATGATGTTGGCTCTTTTTACTCATGACCATAAATATTATGACTTAAAAAACCATAGAATCATGAAGAACATGATTTTAATAGAAGACCATCCATAAGAAGCATGAAACCCATGCTTTACAATAATAACTTTTTTTTCTTCTTATGTTTGTTTTCATAAGATATACATATTGAAATGAGTAAAATATTAATTATGAAGACTGAAACTAGTTACATTTCCAACACTTTCAAGGACGATACCACTCATTCATTTTGTTAAATAGAGGGCTCCAATCTCCCATTAGGAAGTTAGTTGAATTTAGTGGAAGTAGTAGAAGCATAATAGTAGATAGCTTTAACAGTTTTAGTTTTGCAACTTTTTATGTAGAAGCAATTTTCTGACAAATGAAAGAAATAATTGTTTCCTACGCTATTTCTCCTTTAGGCGTCTAATCTTCCTTGGGTTAGGGACCACCCTAGGTGCTCAAGACCCATTTTTATCACTATTATTTATGCATTTGTCCATTTCTGCAATTTATTTATGAGTATTATTTTTATGCAGGGTTAACTAGCTTGTTTTGTGAATATTATTTACTTGCACATTATTTGAGTACTCAATGTTAGATTTGGTAGTAATTATATTATTTATTTAGCATCTTTGTTCACTTTAGATGTTGATATTTATTTTTTTCAATCATTTCTATTTTGTTGTAACTGTATAGTCCCCTACTTTTGCAAAGATACAAGAGACTCTACAACCACACCTTTTCTGAATAATTCCTTCTACCACTGATATGATGACATGTACATGAGTTATTTATCATTTCCCAACATTCGTTATCCTCATTTTTCTTTCAAAACATGTCCTTAAGACATTTCACTGCTCGCTGGAGTGTCTTTTGTAGTAAAACATGGACTCTTGTAGAAGTTTGCATTTTGCTTCTGAAACTCATCTAAAACAACATCCAACTTATTGTTAATATTATTTGATATGTTACAACATATCTAGAACCATGAATATGGAATTTAGAAGCAAAGATACCAAGTATATTCCTTGACTTAGTTTGCTATATAAATTGCCTTTTTCTAGATAATTAAGGTTTTCTATTTACATTTTTTATTTCAGTTGTGATTTTTGTTTCTTTTCATAGTAGAATAGATACGATTTTATTTTATCATAGACGATATTTTTTACCTCCTTTTTTTTCAATTAGCATAGGTTTTCTTTTTTCCTTTCATTTCCTACAATTTAGAAATTTTCTTGTAGCACAGTAGAGTAAAACAATCTCTGAATAACTAGATATCACCTCAGTATTTTCACCCATATAAAAAACAAGAAAATAAAAGGATAATACGTATTACTCACATAGTGTTAAACCCTCTTACTTCTGTACAAACCCCAGGTTGAAAATTAAAGTTGAGAGCCTTGGGAGTTGTGCCATTGTTGTTGCAATACTAAGGGCCATCACTTTTTGGTGCCTTTGTTGAGGAGGTGTCAAAGGAGGTGCTATATTCTTCTGTATTTTATATATTATTTCTTTCATTTCACTTTCTAAAAAAGAAAAAAAACTTGCATTAGAAATTCTTCATTTTGACAAATAAAAAAATTGCATTGTATTTTCATTGCAAAAAAATTGTAAAAACAAAAAAGATGTTATTTTCTTTTATGCCTTGAAGATTTAGGGATAAATCAGGAAAGTGCTTATAAAAAACCCCCACTTCCACTAGCATTCAACCTATTTTTTTTGAAAGTGAGCTTCCAACCCCATCCATAGGGAGTATTGAGGTCCTTTCAAGTGAGCAAGAAAGGATCTCTAAGGAGCTTGTAGAAAGAGAAAGACCTTCAAAACCCATCAATACCATGGTTGAAATTAGGCAACATGAATTATTCATATTCTCCATTAGAGAAATAAATGGAGAAGCCAAGATGAAAACCATTAATCCATCTGTCCTTCATCACTTCTATTGTTTGACTACTAAAGATCCTGACACTTTTATGTTTGAGTTTGTTGTAGTTTGCAGAACTTATGACTACATAACGAATGAGCAGAAGCTCAAAATATTCCCTTCCACTCTTAAGGATGCAACACTTCATTGGCTAATGATCCTAGAAGGGGATAACATCAATTCAGGGGAGAAAATTTAACAAGCTTTCAACATTAAGTACCATGATTACTATAGAGAAAGAGACACGAGAGATGAAATTTTCATAATGACTCAAGGAGTAGATGAATCTCTAGAATATTTTGAGGAAATATGTTCATTGAGTTACAAAAGAGCACAAAAATTTACTCTAGATCTAGATTCCTTGAAGTTAGTCTTACTATGGGGATTCAGAGAAGAACCGATGGAAACACTAAACCTACTAGCCAATGGGGACATATATAAGCTCAACTATGATGATATCAAAATTGTATTAAAAAATCATTCGAAAGCTGCTAGAAAAATAGATAGAGTAAAAAAAGGCTCGGTGAATCACTCTTCCTCCTCTGTAATTTGTAAGAGTGGGATATGAGGTATCCTAGATGTCTTAAGAACTTGGATCTTACACACCTTTTCCATGCAGATGGATACACTACAGATAAAGAGGAAATATGAAGCATCATAAAGGGCATTAGCTATATTTTTCCTTGAGTGTTCTAAAATACATCCTACGAATGAGTGTCCCTTAGATCTCATAGAAATATTTTTTTATATGAACAAAATCACTCCACTAACAAATGTCCATCTTGTCTAGGTTTGAATTTTTTATACCAAGGAGCAAAAGGGAGAATAGAGCAGCTCTACCTTTTCAATCAAAAGAGGCCAGAAGCCCCTAGGAAGTTTCAAAAAGGTATGAAATACCCCTATGATTTAAATAAAAATTAAAATGCACATATTCAACCTTGGTTTTCTCTTAATAATTCCCCCTAGTTTATGCCCACTCCATGGCCTTATCCACCCCACAATGTTATTCCTCCTTATCGTCCATATGCACACCAACCTCCTCAATGGGTTAATTCATATTCATGATGGAGACCTCAGGAAACCCAACCACGTACCTTCATGTCTACTCCTCCTCAACCACAAGTACCCAAAAATAATCCTCCAAAACAACCTCAGATTCCTGCCCAATCGAACCCAAATCCTAATAATAAGTAGGCTAAAAAAATCTACAATGGAGAAACTACCTATCCAACTTATGCTGTACAGATTCAAGAGATACCCTTAGGTATATGAAGGTTATTTTGGGTGCTCATCCACCTCCTCCAACAGAAAATATAACAATAGAGAAGCAAGATCCCATGCCTCAAGTCACCCAAACTAAGGCTCCCTATCTTGAATGGCTGACCACTCACAAAGCACACACCCCAGAAGAAGCTAAAATTCCGTGAGAGTTGAAAAATATGTGTGTGAAGATCCCTCTCCTTTAGGCCATCAAGGATGTTACTATCTACAATAAGATCATAAAAGAGGAATGCCTTTGAAATTTAGCCCAAAAATGCATGATAGAGTTTCATAAAAGGAAACATAAGAACTCATGAATTACGTTCAAAAATTTCATGCACTAACATTACATAGCAATGCAACCTTATTTAGAGCTACATAACAATTTACACAAAGAAATTATTTAATTTCACAGCTCTCAACTCAAAGCGTCTTATTTACAATATAGAAAGAGGGAAAACTAAATATGAGACTTGAATTTTCCACCCTTGTAGACATAATTAGTTATAAAAGTCATCCCAAAGCTAAATCCATGATCTAATGGGAAATTAATTTTAGTAAACTTAGGAATAATCCATATTCAACCCATAGAGGTTAGGAAATACATATAACATTGGGTGGTTTATTAGCTAATTAAGCACACAAAATTTCACAACGTTGGCTGGTTTATCAACTATGTTAAGCACTCTAAGAGTGGTTTATCAACCCACCACAAGCACCTTGGGTGGTTTATTAGCTCTCTCTTAGAAAACACCCATTTTCATGTGGCTTATCAACCCTAGATAACACCATGAGTAGTTTCTCAGCCAGTCCTTGGCAAACACTCATTCGCATTTCCTCTTGATCCTCTTTCTCTTCTAGTCACAATTCCCTCTTTCGGGGAATCCCATTCCCTCAACTCATAGATCTTTCTATATTTAATCCTGAGCTTCACGAGGAAGAGGTCCAATCCCCACATTATTGTGAATTTGCATTTTTATCATTTCCTTGTGTGTCTTTCCATGTTCCTCTTGGAATCTTCCTCTTTTTTTTCTTATTGTTTTCATTATAAAATTAATTAATGGTGCTAGCTAACACCACCTAGGTTTATCTTTCCTCTTCCCTGTTAGAGCATTGACCAATGGTCCCACACTTAAAGCCATTACATAAAATATACTATTTTATAATATCAAGTATCATTACATTACAAAAATTAGGGGGGAAGCATACTAGGGGTGTCACAAAGGCACTTCCAACAAAAACTAAATAATAGTAGCATAATTTCATCATGGGGAAATATTCACCATATTTGGGGTAGTACATGAGATATTTGATGGGTCAAGGAATTAGCTCCTTTTTTCACTTTTCTATTATAGTTTTAACCATTTTTAACTCTTAGAAGCCTTGATAACCATACTTTTCTCATAGTTTTTATCATCGTTTATACATATATGCACTATTAGAGCTACAAAGGTTATAAGAAATATCTTCAAAGGTAATGTGCCCAATATTCTATTGTTTTATATGTTATATATATAAAAACAAGCTAAAATGTGGTTATTAAATTGATATAATATGTATTTTCTTTATAATGTAGCAGATTTGTTGGCTAGAGCACCTCCAGTGATGGATTATCCAAACCAAGCATTGGAGCATGTGGAAAAAAGCACCAGTATGGTTACCCACCTATTGGACGCTCTAAAAAGGAAAACATGTCATCATTGTAGAAAATTCAATGTTCTAGTCAAAGTGGTGAACAATTACATGGTATATTGCAAAGGAATATCATTGAACTATTGTGCCATGGCATCATGACAGAGCATTAAAATATCGTGATAAACCATAATTGCATATTTGTAGTATTAAGTGTTGGAGGACAACATTTCGATGGCTAACATCTGATATTATAATTCATAATCCAGCTTACAACGAATCGAGTTATATACTTTCATTTTAGATTATAGCATTAGAACTTATTCATCATATATAGTTTTGATTTGTAGCAAGAGTATTATGAGAATTGTTATTTTATAGACTTTATATATTGTAGTATAACTCAACAGATCCAATGGAAAAATTTGAATTGAAATTATTATATGAAATCTTTAACATACCAAATGAGTTATATTATCGTTGTTTGGAATGCATCTGAGATTTTATTAGTAGTTAACATTTGAATTTCCTTAAAATGTATGCTACCACCAGGAGGCCTCCCTTCTTTGAGGATGTGTAATGCTTTTTCATAAGTTTTCCATAATGTTGTTTCCTTTGTTTTTCATAGCCTAGCTTAAATACTATGTTTTATACAATGTTATAAATACCCTATTTTGTATAGCATAAAATAAGTAATTTTCTCATTAATATCCTGCAACTCAAGTGCTTGAAAAAGAACTTAAAAAATAATTAAAATTTAGAAGTAGTCAAGTGACCGCTTAGGTTTATTTGCAGTGTGAATTTCAATTTTATCAATGTGGATTTTAATTGTTTTTGTGTGTCAATATGATGTAGGATGATCATGTTGAAACTTAGATTGAATACAAGTCAAATATTTTTAAGTTACAAATAATTCTATTCAAATAAATTAAGAAAGCTAGTTGTTAAAAATCAGTTGAATTTCTACATGGAAAAGAGGGTCTATAAATGTTTCAGAACCATGATCATATTGAAATTGAATAGATTCAATTTCTTTCATAGAATATAATTGATTTGAATATAGTTTACATTTGATAGAATTCAAAGTTGAGTCCTTGCATATATGTTTCTTTACACTTCGCATGTTAACAAACTCATATCAATAATATTAAAAAGTTCCAAAATTCTAGTATAGTTGAATTGATCAACATTTTTAACATTGTTGCCGAGGAAGTGTACATAGGATTTTAATTTTAATATACATTAATTTTAAATTAAAAAACTTTGGGAAAGGGGAAGTGGTAAGACAAGAGATGAGAACCTATGCATCACCATAGTGAGGTTTATCATAAACCTTGTTTTTGCATTTGTTTGTAGTCACATAAGTTAGAATGCATGTATAGAGAAAGAGAATTAAGAGGTAGATTAATTAGAGGTAGAAATTAAATACTACAATCACCTACTGTTACACAATATTTTGTCACCGTCCCTGCAATCCCCATCCCAAACATTGGAGGACCATTTTAGTGACTTCTGTGTACTGTCATACATTGCCATAAATGTCATTACATCCTTGCGCATATCAATAACATATTCTCTATTGCTCATTCCTCATGTAGACCTTCAAAATCATATGATTTTGGGTTGGCGCTGGTAGGCAGTTATGGCCTCGTGCCCATGGAGAAATTAACACTGGGCCCCATGCTCTTTTGCGCTCTGTCTCATAAGGGTACCCGCATCAAGCTGCTTTTGGAAAGTTTTTTAAAATAGAAACAAAGTTTCCATGCTTAACAATTTCGTGAGTAGAGTCATCATGGTTTGTTCGATTGAATCATGTCGAGTTTCTCCCTTTGGCTTGTTGGTTCCTACAATTGTGAAACTCCCCAAAGGGATAGACCTCTTCTCCACCTTATGTGGGATCCAGAACCTCCTCCTCCTCTCCTATAAATTCTTCAACCTCACATTGATTCAGCTAGTTGAACAATCATTACTATAGATGGTGTGTAGAAGAAGGCAGAGAAGAATCCATTGTTGAGAGAGAGTTTAGGCCCATTGCCTCATCGAGTCCAATCTCGAACAAATGCTTGAGATGCGCCCGACTGAACCCGTCGAAGGAGATCTGCAACATCAAGGCATAAGGTTGTAAACTTCTTTTTTTCTATCAATAACACATGACTAGTTTCTGGTTCCAACTTTGTTTCCATTTATATGCAAAGTGTTTAACTCTCCTTGACTAGTTGAATAGTTGTATATGAATGTATATGCTTGTATGTTGTTATCGTTTGTTTGATATTTTTGCAGATGCGTGAACATCGTCACCAACACGGAGCGCAAGGCATGAAGACAAAATTTAAGGGATCACTACCGCGTGCCATGACAAAAGAATTGGACTGAGGTAAGATATATGTTTCGATCTATATTTAATTTATAAGCTCGGAATTCAGGAGTCTAGCACATTCCCTTATTGCTAGACCAACCCTAGGGCTAGAGGGATCGCCTCTGTCCGCAGAGGGGATTTTCCTGCTCAACGACTTGGCGACCATACTGGGGATCAAGATAGCATGTCACTGCACATACGACCTGCGTTAGTAAATGGTGGATGTAGTTAGACACCCTTGCAGTGTGCCTCTGATACACAGGAGGAACATCCTCGAATCTCACATAATCTGGGACCCTGCTTGTGAGTCCCTCCAAGTTGTGCATGATCTCTTCTTCCTCGATTCCCTCACCTTGAGGGGCTACCTCGAAATTGCGTGAGACCCTCCGTGCTATGGGGGACATCCCTACAGGTCTCTCTGGGAAAAATCTACAATGCATGGATAAATAATCAGAACATATATTAAAAAAAAATCATAATACTCATCAAAATCAAAAAATGAGTTTTTACCCAAAGCTTCATCCCAATCCTCTCCCTTCGGGCGTGGAAGGTCTGGATGACCCCTGAAATCAGTGCCGGTGTACGACCATTCCTCTATGACGATGAGTTTTCGGTGGAGCCAATCGAAGAATTTTGGCTTCCATGGCATATGTTGGCCACCTCCTGATCGAGGCATCAACTCCGACTAACGGACCATCTGTGGCTCTCATGCTGGTGGTGTAGGTACTACCACCTCTTGGCGTTGGAATATCGGAAACCATTCTAGGATGAACGATATAAAGATGGACCTGTATCCAATTTTTTTTAGCTTGCCATTCTTGTACTTTGTTAACTGGCGCTTTAGGTTGATTATTACAGCTTCCGCCCAGTTGAAAATGGTTGGATTCATACAATCCATGACAAGTTGAAGCTGTGTCTTTATTGTTGGAAATTTGGTTCAATTCTCCCCGTGTGTTTCATGACATGGACTAATCGCCTCTCGTGGATCCTAACTCTGGGGATTGTGGCAGAGACTAAGGCTTGTGGGTTTTGGTCTAATGGTAATCATGATTCCAACAATTCGTATCATATCGAAAAATCTCAGGTTTGAAACTCACTCAGCTCGTGTTGGGGTGGAGATTGTTGGAAATTTGGTTCAACGCTCCTTGTGTGTTTTGCGACATGGACTAATCACCTCTCATGGATCCTAACTCTGGGGATTGTAGCAAAGACTAAGGCCTGCAGGTTTTGGTCTAACGGAAATCATGATTCCAACATTTATAGCTTCATGAGGGGCCTGAGATCCAGCGGCTCATGTTATAGGGCTCGTGTTATAGTGTGCAGCACTACCTGTAATGCCAAATTGGGTATTATCTAGTTATCCACCTTGCCACTCTTTGGTCCTTTCTTTGCTCCTAGGCAGACTCTGTCTATTAGCATGCCCATGCTCTCACCAAGGGGCCGGGTACCTATCAGGATCTGTTTCTCTCCCCTCAGGGACAATTCAGTAATGAAATGTATGTTAGATACTTCTATCTCCAACTCTTGGTCATGAATCAAAAATATTTCCTGGTCGGTGTCCCACACACTAATAAGATACTACAGTAATTCCAACTAAACTCGTAGACACAGTGTTAGGGATAATTTTAAGACCCCACAGTCTCTAAGGGCATCCATACATTCATCATTTTCCATGGCTTCTTCATCTTCCTCTTTGTGCTCTATTTATTTCCACTCAATGACCATTTTGACTGCTAATTTCCTACAAAACCATAATTGAGACTACCATTAGCCAAAATTTTTACATTTGAATGATTCAAATTGAGCAATTTAGGAGAAAATTTCATGCAATTTTGGTAGTGGTGATTAGCGTTGTTGTTTTAAAAACAGTAGTGTCGATTGGCGCCTCCCCCTTATAATTTTAGGCGGGTTGGCACGACTCCATGCTTGGAACCTGGGCTGACCGCCGCGCCGAATCCATGACAAAATTCCCCCAAAATGCATTAAAAATTAAAATGCAGGAAATGAAACATAGTTTAAAATGCAAGAGAAGATGAGATCTCTTACCTGTAGAAAACAGATTTGCAAATGGCCTCCTAGATTGCTTGATGTTAGCTCCACAAGATTACAGTTGAAAATGGTTAAATGTTCACAAGAAAGTGAAAAGGTGAAAAGTAATTTGCTTTTACTATTTCCATCATTTTATAGCCTTTTCGAAACCCTAATTAGGATTTTAAGCTTATTTTTCGATTTTATTTATTTTATTTTATTTTATTTTATTTGCCTCAGAAAATGGGTTTACGTTTGTTTCTTGTGAAAAAACAGGTCCTAAACGTGATGATGATGAAGTGACGAGTTGTATTTTATTACTTTTTTGGACTCGGTAAAAACACGAAAAAGTTACTCCCTGGATTCATCTTTTAGCTCTTTTTTGACTCTCGAATATTGAAAAGATTGTCGAGACTCTTGTCGTTTTGAACTTGTTAAAGGCTACAAAACGTCAGCTGCCCAGTATACATTTACCCCTTTTTCAGGTTGGGATAGATTATTTATGTAAAAGGAATACCTTGGTCGAACATGCTAAGAGGTTTTCCCATATGTTGTTTTCTACCTTTTCAGATCTGTAAGACTATCTACGGAAAGGGATCTGCTGGAGTTTTCTTTTCCACTTATTTTCAAACTCTCTAAACATTAAAAGACACTGATTTCGTCCTTTGTCAGACTCGTTAGAAATTAATGATATCGTAAATCATCACCATGATGCTACCAAGTTCCTCCTTCCCAGGGCTCGTAAAATGTACTAGGATTGATTTTTCCGAAGGAAAAAATTATATGACAAGCATATGCTATCCCCTTCAAGCTTGTTTCCAAAAATAATTAGGGTACTCGCCAGAAATGGTGGGGGAAAATGGAACCAATTCTCATTCGTGTCGACAATATGTCACTCTTGAACATGGAATTTGTCTACAATTCGTGTCGGGTTGGGGACATCTCACATTCGTCATTTTTCCTCCATGGGTTTGGGTTATCTGTTTTTGACTTCTCATCTGCTATTTTCCATGTCACCATGACCTCGCATCCCTTGATGTCAAATGCTACCGAATTCCGGAGTCGTGTTTCCAATATTTTTAAGAGAAGTGCTGGGTACGTGTTATATTCTTTCCATGACTAGTCACACGCAGACCCGCCCATGGTTTTGTGCATGGGTTTGCACATAGTTTTGGGGCATGATGGTTTTCGGCCCTTGGTATTTTGTAGATCCGGTCAAGGGAACTACGGTTATGTTCTAATCCAGGGTTAATAGATTGGGGTTTATGTATGCTTCAAAATGTATATATATGTGTTGTAACACTAAAAGGAAATAATGAAAAATCAAGATGGTCGTCCTGATTTTGGATCCAAGAGAAAATATTTATGTTTATCTGTTTTATGTTTTATGCTATCGCTATTGTTTATTTTCTGTTTTAATATTTATTTGTAGATAATTTATGTATAGGGTTAAAACTTACATATGGTATCAGTGTTGTTTCGGCTTCAAGGGGACGCCTTTGCTACTGAGGGTTTTTTGCTCAGGCCTGTGGTAGACCCTGTTCAGTGGGAGATCTATGGGATTGATTCTTGCGGTGAAAGAAGATGGTGAGAAATGGAAAGATAGAGATTTAGAAATTTAATGGTTAGAGTTTTGAGTTGTGGAAGCTCAAGATGGAGGATCTACTGGTGGATAAAGACCAGTGGATCGCAGTAGATCCAGGTACTAAACCAACAAAAATTTCAGAAGAAGATTGGAAAAGTTTGGATTGAAAGGCGAAGAGCACAATACGGTTGTGTGTCTCAGATTCGGTATTGTTAAATGTATTTAGGGAAGCTACAACAAAGAATTTGTGGGACAAACTTGGGACTTTGTACCAATATAAGTCTCTGGTGAATAAATTGTTCCTGCAGAAAATGCTGTATAACCTAAGGATGAAGGATGGAGACTCGGTGACAGAGCATCTGAATGCCTTCAATACTGTGGTAAGTCAGTTGTCATCTGTTGATATTAAAATCTCAGATGAAGATAAGTGCATCAGTTTTTTGTGTTCTCTACCAGACTCGTGGGACAGTCTGGTTATTGCAATAGGTAGCAATACAAATACCTTTAACTTTGATAACATTGTCTTAGCCTTGCTGTCAGAGGAAATGAGACGGAGAAATATGGAGGGTCAGAATGGAGATGCCTTATCTGTAAGAGGAAGGTCCTAGAATAGAAACAACAATAAGGTTTCAAGTGGGAGATCTAAATCTAGAGGGAGATCTAAATCTCCTCGAAAGTTTGTAAATGTGTGCTAGAAATGCGGAAAGGAAGGAAACTACAAAAAGGACTGCAAATCTAAACCTCCTGAGAAAGGAAAGGGATCTAATGATGCTCCTTCTGCAGAGGAAAAAACCACCTAGGATGAAGGTGGGGATGTGTATTTGGCGTCTTCTTCAAATAAATATGTAGATGATGAGTCATGGTTGATTGAATTGGGTGCATCCTTTCACTTCACTCCCCATAGGGAGTGGTTCTGCGAGTATGAGAAATATGATGGCGGTGATGTCTTCCTAGGGGATGACAGGAAGGCCAGAATCATCGAGTGTGGAAAATTCAAGTTGATGCTGCAAAGTGGAAGGATTAGAACACTTCCTGGTGTTCTACACATTTTTGCATTGGCCAGAAATCTGATTTCTGTAAGCAAGATGGATGATGTGGGTGTAAAAACAATGTTCGAAAAAGATACTTGTAAGATGGTTCAGGGAACACTGTTATTAATGTGGGGATTTTAGATTGGAACTCTGTACAAGCTGCAGGGCAGCACTATTATTGATGGGTGCAATAGTTCTGTGGTTCCCGAAAGTGGAGCGGAAAGCCTAGCAGTCTCTAGAGAAAGGACCATGCTATGGCATCAAAGGCTTGGACATATTAGAGAGAAGGGCCTTCAGATACTGCATGCAAATGGTATGGTAGAATTTATGTCTAATAGCTCTCTGGATTTCGATTTCTATGAACATTGTGTATATGGGAAGTAGAATCGGGTGAGTTTTCCTTCTGGTGTTAAGAGGGAAAACAAGATATTAGAGCTTGTGCACAATGATGTGTTTGGAGCTGTGTCGGTTCCATCACTAAGTAAGTTTTTGTACTATGTTTCATTCATATATGACTTCTCAAGGAATACATGGATATATTTCTTAAGGAAGAAATTTGAAGTCTTTGACAGATTTAAAGAATTTAAGGCTCTGGCCAGACAAAGAAGAAGATAAAGGTGTTGAGGACAGATAATGGTGGGGAGTTCTACAAGAAGGAATTTGAAGAGTTATGTAAGAAGTGTGGTATAGGACAGCAGAAGACTACTCCATAGACACCTCAGAGAAATGGAGTTGTAGAAAGAATGAATAGAACGCTGATGGAAAAGGAAAGAAGCATGCTCAGTGGCACTGGGTTAGGACAAGAATTCTGGGCAGAGGCAGTGGAGACTGCATGTTACTTGGTTAACATATCACCTTCATAAGCGTTGGAGGATAAGACTCCACATGAGTTATGGACTAGTAAGTAACCCTCTCTTTCACATCTAAGGGTATTTGGATGTGATGCATATGTACATGTTCCAAGGGAGAAAAGGACCAAGCTGGATAATAAATCTAAAAAGTGCATCTTTATTGGGTATAGGGATGGTTTAAAGGGTTAGAAGCTTTGGAACCTGGAAAAAAGGAAGGTTGCGTACAACCAAGATGTGGTGTTTAGAGAGGTGAAAGATGCTGTTAAACATGAATTCCTACCAAAGGAACTTGAGAAGATAGAGTTTGAGAAAAAGGAAGATGAATCAGACTCTACAATAGAAGAAGACTCCAAACAGGAAGAGCCACAAACTCCAGCCGTGAGAAGATCAGTTCGGGAAAGAAGGCAACTAGAAAGGTATAGTCCATCTGCATTATGTTCACTTTTTTCCTTAACTATAACTGATGATGATCCCAGAATTTCCAAGGAGGCAGTAGATTCATAGGATGGAAAAATCTGGAAGGAGGCCATGGTTGATGAAATGGCATACTTGCACAAAAATGAGGCATGGGATCTGGTGGAGTTGCCGGCTGGAAGGAAGCCCATTGGGAGAAAATGGGTGTTTAAGAAGAAGATGAATGTAGAAGGCAAGGTGGAGAAATACAAAGCTCGGTTGGTAGAAAAATGTTATTCCCAGGTGTCAGGAATTGATTTTGGTGATATTTTTTCTCCTATTGCCAAAGTTACTTCTATTAGATTACTTTTATCTGTTGCTGCTGCATTTGATTTTGAGGTAGAACAGATGGATGTGAAGACAACATTTCTTCACGCGGATCTGGAAGAGGAGATCTACATGAAACAACCCGAAGGCTTTATGGTGAAGGGGAAGAAAGAAATGGTATGTAGGTTAAAGAAGTCTATGTATGGGTTAAAACAGTCACCAAGGATGTGGTATCAGAAATTCGATACCTATATACGGGGACTTGGCTTCACCAGAAGCAAGGAGGACCACTGTGTTTATTTTAAATTAAATGGTGACCGTGTTATTTATTTGGTCTTGTATGTGGATGATATGTTGTTGATTGGAAATGACAAAGAAATTATCCAATATTTGAAAGACAGCCCCATTCTCTGGAAATTCGACATGAAGGATCTTGGTGCTGCAAACTATATTTTGGGCATGGAAATTAAGAGAGATTGGGCAAAGAGGAAGCTCTGGTTAAACCAGAGGAAATATGTCGAGACTATATTACAGAGGTTCAATATGTAGGATAATAAACTGGTGAATGTTCCAATTCCTGTAGGTATAAATTTGTCTACTAAACAGTGTCCCAAGACACAAGAAGAAGAGGACAGGGATAATTTTAGGGGCGAATTTTAGCCCAAGGGCGAAATTTAAGGGGTTTTAGATTTTGGAGGGGCGAATTTTATATATAAATTTTTTTGTATAGTTTTGTATAATTAGCCCCAAAATTATTTTAAAAATAATTAATTATTATGTTTTAGCCCAAAAAAATAATGGCGGATAAAACCTGAAATGCCAAATTCGCCTGTCGATTTACTCGTTTGGATGGTTTTGTGTTGTATTCGCCCCCGATTTACTAAGTTGCAGGGTTTTGGAAGGGCGTTCGCCCCAGATTCACTTCGTTGCAGGTTTTTGGAAGGGCGCTCACCCCAGATTCACTTCATTGCGTTCGCCCCAGATTCACTGCTTTAAAATTTCCGCCATATAGGAGCGTATAATGGGCCGCTCGCTCTCTCAGATTTGTGCCAGAATCCCATATTCCATTCAATGAAGGATATGGGAGGAAGAGGAGAATTGAAGCCCCTGCTGTTGCGCTGCGCAGTCCAGCACTACGAATGGGGTCGAAATGGGTCTGCGAGCGAGGTTGGAAGGCTCTATTCACTCATAAGTGGATCCCCGATAGAGGAAGACAAGCCCTATGCAGAGCTATGGATGGGTACCCATGATTCAGGGCATTCACTGGTGATATTACAAACAGGAGAGCAAGTGCCCTTGAAGCGGTGGCTGGAGGAACACCCTGAGGCGCTCGGAGATAAGGTCGTGAAGCGATGGGGGATTGATCTGCCCTTTCTTTTTAAGGTGCAATTCTCAATTCAGAGTCTTTTTTTTTTTTTTAAAGTTGTGTGTTTTGGCTAGTAGTTCCAATTTGTTACATAATGGTGCTTCAAAGTGTGCTCTGCCTTATTTTCAGACCACGGGTTGTGGGAATTTTTCTATCTGCCAAAGTCGCCTAGGACTTGCACTTATACTTGTCCTTTGATATGAGCTGCATCCTGAGTTGCTTCCTGCGCCATCGTGGACGTTGGGAACTTCCACCCAGTCTGCAGTAGTTGACTCTGTCGGTAACATCAATGCCACAGCATGTCTTCAACCACATTAATGCAGCAACAGGCCTTTTGAGGGATTTGAACTTGGGTCTGAGCTGGAAAGTACTTTGATTTGGCAATTGGTATGGATATTTATGTATTCTGCCAAACCCACCCAGATTTTGCATCTAGTTGCATCTTTCGATATGCTCTGCATCCTGGGCCATCAAAGACACTGAGGATGTGGGTATGAACATTGAAAGTGCTTTGATTTGATAACTTGGAGACATCAAAGTTCTTTTCAAGTAACAAATAAAATTATTGGAAAGCAACTTCCTACAGAAAACCCACATTGTATTTTATTTTTCTTTTCTATTTTGAGTTGGGCAAAGCTCAGGGCTCAAGCCTCTAACCTAACTTCATGCTTATTAGGCACCTATGTTCTCACTGTGGTTTGGGAGGTTCACATTGGCAGCTTATGAAGTTTTGATCATCACGGTCTATCCACTTACATTTTTCATATCAATCCTGGTACATCTTTTGTAAGTGTCATAATATAGTATTTGGGCATCATAGCCAATAGCGTCCTCGGCTCTTCAGATGATAGTAAATCACCTTGTTCCACCATGTCCAAAGCAAAAAAGAGTCTTCCCAACCTAGCCAAATAGTATCTAGGTTCTTGATGAAGTGCTCTAGGCAGCAGTTTTACACCGACTTGACCTAGTTTCATTAGATGGGGTAATTCTAGATCTTTTTTAGGGTGTTCTTGCCTCTCATAGAGTTTAAGTGAGATAATTCTGCATAAAATTTGGTTTTCCTTCTCTACGAGGTGGTTTAAAAGAAATGGATCAAGACTAATGTCTAATGTTAAGTATTGTGCGCTCTAATATCGAAATTTATTCTTAACACAATTTTGTTTGTGCTTTCTTTTCTTATGGGGACTGATCCATGTGGTGAATTTCTAAATCTGTATAATTTATGCAGGTTCTTTCAGTAGGGAAAGCTTTATCCATACAAGCACATCCAGACAAGGATCTTGCTCGGCTTTTACATGAAGCTCAGCCAAAGAACTACAAGGACTCTAATCATAAGCCTGAAATGGCTTTAGCTCTTACTGAGTTTGAGGCCTTGTGTGGGTTTGTCAGTGCACAGGTAACATTTGTTTCCTTATATCAACTCTTCGGAATTTCCTCCCTGAATTCCTTAATTTGTCAAGCAATACTTTCACAAGTGCATTGTTTATTTTAGGCATTAGAAGGCCTCACAATGACATGACACACTTCAAAGCCGTTCATAACAAGGTAGCCAGAGTGTGCTAGGGTTCTTTCTGACAAAGCACTTGAAATCATTAGGATTATGATTATTGTATCCGATCTCAATAAATAGTTTGTGAATGTGTAAGGGAGTGGCAAGGAAATCTGTTTCTAAGTGGAAGTAAGGTATAACTTTGGAACCATTAATTTATCAGATTTATGATGAGTGTGAAACCTGGGAATGAGAGAAGAGAGTGTGTTAGGTTTGGACTTCAATGAAACTCAATTTTTTGCACGATGCGGAATTTATAGTAGTTTTCTCTTTGCATTTTGGATTAAGTGCAATTCCATTCAGAGGGAGGATAGTTACATTCTATACTTGCTTTAATTTCAATAGTTACATTCTATACTTGCTGCAGGATCTTAAGGATGTCCTGCAAACTGTGCCTGAGATTGAGAATATTGTTGGAGAAACTGTAGCACAAGCACTCATGAATGCAGAGCTACATGAGAAAATTGATGCTTATGTGAAAAGTCCATTGAGGTCTGCTTTCACTCAACTCATGACTCTCAATAAAGAGGCAGTGCAGAGGCACTGTCGAAAATAAAAAAGCGGTTGAATGAGGAGAATCAGGTTGGTCACTGAACATCCTATTATGTATTATTTGAAGCTTAAAAATATTAGGAACATGAATGTTTCATTCAACTTTCTCCCAGGGGATGATTCTGAAAATTTATATATTCAAACAGATAAGGACTTTAACACCAAAGGAGCAACTTGTTCTAAGGCTAGAAAAGCAATACCCAGATGATGTTGGGGTTTTGTCTACGTTTTTTTTCAACTATATCAAGCTAGCTCCTGGAGAAGCGCTTTATTTGGACGCAAATGAACCACATGCCTATTTGTATGGGGAATGTGTTGAATGCATGGCTACATCAGATAATGTTGTGCGGGCTGGTTTAACCCCAAAGTATCGTGATGTTGAAACTCTTTGCTCAATGCTAACGTACAAACAGGTATGTCTTATCAAGCATAATTTCCCTTTTCTTTGTGAGCAGTTTATCACCCCTTCTCAGGAAAGGTCAATGACATTTCTTTTTGTGGAATTCTTTAGGGCTTGCCAGAAATATTGGAAGGAGTACCCGTGGATGAATTTACGTCAAGGTACTCACCACCCTTCGATGAATTTGAAGTTGATCGTTGCATCCTTCCCTCTAGTGGAACTGTAACTTTTCCTGCAGTCCCAGGGCCATCAATTTTTCTAGTTCTGCATGGTAAGGGAGTAATGACAGTAAATAACGAGTCAGTCAGCAGCCTGCAACAAGGAGATGTTTTATTTGTGCCAGCATCTACTCAGCTTGAGATTTCTTCCATCATTGAAGCCAATGGAGATGCTGATAAAGCATGCAGCCCTCTACATTTGTACCGGGCTGGAGTCAACAACAAAGCACTTGAGTAGCAATTTTGATAGAGAAATAAAAAACTATCTTGCCAAGTATGATCCATTTCTGGGATATAGGAGTATGTTCCAAATCAGTCACACTTATATGGTCTGGACCTATCTGACTCAGTCAATTGTTCAGAAATTGTCAGGTTCAAACCTTCACATTTTAACTGTGCAAGTTTGGTGAATAAGGATTGATGAGAGTTGATACAAGAAACATGTGGCATGTTATGCTCAAAAGATATAACTGGTTCTAGGAATATGTAAATGGTAGGTTGGGGAGTATGAAATGTTAAATATGCACTCAAACATTTACTTATGGCATTGTGGAATACATTTCGGAAGCTCCTATTAATGGATATTGAGATGTCCGTGGAGTAATTGTTTATATATTTTGTATTTTGTCCTTCAAATCATCAGTGTTTTTCCATGTTGGGCATTCTTTTTATGTTTGTGCATTTTCTTTTTCTACAGTTGTTCTACTCATTGATTTGATTTTTTCATTATGTCTGCTCCTTTTCTATTATTTCTTTGAATATTATCTACAAAATCTATGCCTCAGGTTACAATATAGATAGCAAACATAAAAGATCAAGTTTATAAAGTGTGTTTGAAACTGATCATTTTCAAATTGGTATTTCAACAATCCATGCATGGCTCATGGTTCAAATTGGCATGGCTGTTCTAGGATATATATCTTGTAGGTTGGACCATGCTGACAATGTACTGTATAAACACATAGCTAAATACAAGAAAGACGGAAGGCTTTTCTTGGGGCAATTTCCAAAGTTACCTCCTCCTGGCAGTGTCACTTGGACTGTTGCTTGGTCTGGTCTACTGGTTGAGGCATCTGTGGTCGAGGTTCTTCCAGAATGACAATAGGTTTGTCATGGGAGCCCCTGAAGCCGCATGACCCCTCTACTTCCCTTGCCCTGCTGAATTCCCCATCAACTCTCTTAACTGAAATGCCAATACCAAAGACCTTTTTCACAAAGGCTTCAAACATCCCTTCAAATATGCATAGCTGGTGCTTTAGGTCCACAGTTTCCTTGCACTCCAAAGCAATTGCTTGGGCCACCATGGTCTGCAAGCTGAAAGAACTTCATCTCCTGGGTCTGTGAGTTCCCTGGGCCTCTCACCCATGCCTCTGCCTGAGCTATCACCTCTTCAGCTGCTACTTCCCTGTGTCTTTATTTTACCGCCTCATCCAAGTCCACAATGGCTGCCTTACCAGCCATGGGTCAACCATGGAGAAATCTGCTCTTGGCCTGGAGCATGTTCTGCTTGGCCTTGGTGACTTTACATGAATCAGAAGTCTCCCTTTTTACTTGCAATTTTTGTTTGGCTAGTGTCCCTTCTTTGCAGTCTGCTATGTCTAGGTTGAGCCATTGGATGCCCAATGCAAAATTCAGTCCTCCTGCTTTTGCTGCCAACCTTATTGCTGCAGCTGGCAGTGCTACTCCTCTACAGTCCTTGTTACCTCTTGGCTCTCTGACAATATCACTGGCCACACTCATTGTCACCTAATTCTCCTTGCAGAGCCTCACGACAACCTGCCACTGCAACACCAGTTTTAGATAGCCACCTCATTCCATGTCGAAATTCTCCACCGTATTGCCACAATTCGGATTAAGTGTGCACTATCCTCCCAACTCTGTGAATGATGTGGTATAGGGGTGGATGTACTTCTCCCTGTTCCATCCATTATCCATCACCCGCTGCCACAATTCTGTGACATTCTACCTCAGTACATTGCTACCTCGGCTTATGTCATTTGAAGTGGTGAGTGGAGCTGTACTGCCCCAAACATTCCATGAAGTCCTTTTTTTGGCTACACCCAGAACCCTCACCACTTATTGCTGTCATCGTTTGCATCTGCCAGATGCCCCAGGTCACTTCTCATACCTTGCCCTTGGTCAATCACCCCATCTGTGGATCCCTGCAATCTTTTGTTGGGTTTTATGAATTTTATTTATTTAATAGGCAGGATATCTTCTCATGGCATACACTGGACCCACCCTCCTGCGACCTTTCATAAGTAACTCCACAAGATACCTATGCATAATGCTGCCAAACTTATTCATGATTCTAAACCCCAGGACCAGTGATCAAGCATCTTAAATATCTTTGGATGACAAAATTTCATGACAAGCTATGTATTTGTTTAATTTAGATCAGGACAGGTCTATATAATTATTGCTAGCACCACCCTTAAATTCACTGTCATAGAGTTTGCTCTCATTTACTACAGGTTTGGGAATGGCATGAAATTGTCTCCAATTAGAATATATTAGATGGAACACATTGCTAAGACTATCACATCACTAAGCTTGTAGATCATCTTTAGTACGAGAAATTCCAATTTGATTTAAAAGCTAACACATGAGCAGTTTGGCCATATTTGAACCTTTTCTATGATAATGAGTTCTGGAAATTTTGTTTGGGAATGTCGTTTTGTGGTTCTCTCCTGATCAAATCAGCCAGAAGTTCTTAAATATGCTCATTAACCCCCGGAAGATCAACTGTTGTGCAAATTCCAAAAGCATCTACCAGTACATTCATTATCATATGCAAGCTTTCATTGGCCCATAGGTACTCTATTTTGAATTTGACTGTACGGGCTGAAGGAAGGCAGGTAGTTTGTCAAGAATAGAGGCTTCAAAAACTGGATTAGTTCTAATATTACTGCCTCCAGATTGCACGCGACCTTTGCAGTCAATGGACCACAGGAACAAGCGATCAAAGCATTCTCAATTGTATCAAACCCTCAGATAAACACCACCTCTGATTCACTGTAAAATGCTATATACCAGATCTGACCTTTATTTACAATGGATCTAATTTGCAACACTTGGATTATGTTGCCTAGTAGTGACAAGATATGGAATCTCAAGTGCTAACTGTGGCATCTATGATGCTCATCACTACTGCGTATCATGGTGAAGTTTGAATGGGATGCCAATAATCCATTCAAATGTGGTGAAATTTCAAAATTCTTTCCCTGCTGTGAAACTTGTGGCTATCTGAGTGTCTTTATCATTTATGCTGACAGCTGAATGGGTAGATCCAGTGATTATTTTATCATTATGACTTCTACAATCAAATCCTTACACCAAAAAATCAAATTTCATTTATAATTGTGTCAATATTTTTACCATTTACTTTATAATATATATATATATATATATATTTTTTAATTCCAGAAAAAAAATCACACTTTCTATTCGAAGATAAAAACGAAAATACAATCTTTAGGCACTAACAGTGCACATGGTTCTATGCAGAACAGACCGATCAGCCTTACATTATACCAGAACTGACATGTCCTTAATCAAGCAGCTTGTAGAACAGGATCCGGTATGTCTTAACAAAATGAAACATAACACCAGCAGAGTAAGAATGGTCACAGAAAAACCTTAAACAAGAAAAGAGACCAAAAAAGTCTATGAAGTTTCTCTCATAATGAGAAATTAATTGATCATTGTTGTGTTCTTCCTAGATGTAGGAGTTCACAGGGAGGAGCAGTGCCTCCTTAGAGAGAGTATCCACCTATGCATTTTGTTCTTAGAAAACATGAGAATAGATCTCCTGGAAGAGCCCTGAGAGTGTCTTTAGTGTTTGTGCAAGTTGTATAATCCCAGGTTACAAACTGAACTCTGCCCTGCATCCAGAGGATTACTAGTTCTAAAACGCTGAATACCTGGAGTTGTATGATGTTCCTGGCAGCTGCACTTTTAAGCAGCACAAAAAGTGCACTAAATTTGCCCTTATTATTTGTACCAATCCCTAGATTGGCTTTGCCAATGAAGTGACTTTCCGAGAAATGAAGAATGAACCCACACTGCAGATAGTAACATTACCCTAGTTAGCTCCATTGAAAATATTCCCACACCTTATCCTTGTTAATCTTGACCTCTTCGATTAAACAAGATGGTTTCAGTTTGGAGGTGGATTTGTACAATGAGAGAAGTGCTAAACCCTGAAAAGTGACTTTCACTTGAGGAGTACATTTATTGTCAAGCATGCTAGCCAGATGCCCCATGTGACCAGAATGGGAAGAGATTTAAAATTACTGAGATTTCTCGTTATAAAGTACTGTAACATTCCTCATAAAGTGTTTTCCCAAAGATGTGTCAAACCCATCTAAGCCTCAAGATGTTGCCAAACCTGCCTGGTCAAAGGACAAGTAAAAAAAACATGGTTGTTAGACTCAGACTCATTGCAACATAAATAATACTAACCTGACCTTATTTATCCTTTGGATCCTGTCGCATGTGAGTACGTGTTCCTTCAAAACAAGCCAAAAGAAGAGTATGCCTTTTGTTGGTGCCCTTGACTGCCAGACATTTTTGTACCACCAAAGATTTGGCACTGTGCCTTCCTTCTGCAATTATTTATATCCTAATTTCATTGTGCATTGACCACATGTTATTATAAGTCCTCTTGTATCTCAATAAACAATCCCTTGGTTGCGGTAAGGAATCAGTGCTTAAGAGATTTTACAAATGTATGTCACAATTACAATATCAAATGGCCTCTGTTTAACACCTTTGGAATTTAATCACTTAATACCCTCAATAATCTGAGATAATGAAAGCCTTCACAATGCCATAAATCGAAGATATTTGAATGAAATGAAAAAAAGAACTGTATGGGAAACTCAAAATGATACGCTGAAAACACAGAATCTACCACTTTTAAGTTTCAGGGGAAATTCATGGAGAGAGAGGAAACTCGAAATAATATGTTGTAAACACAGAATCTATTACTTTAAAGTTTCATCGGGAGTTTTCTAAGAGAGGGGAAACTCAAAATAATATGTTGTAAACACATAAACTATTACTTTTAAGTTTCAAGGAGAATTTGTGAAGGAAGAAGAGATGAAGCGAAGGAGTGCAAATTAAGGTTGTTTAACTACTACTCACAGATGTAATTAAGAGATCGACTGCTACATTAATTCGCATCATTCAAAGAGGAATAAACACAGAGTGAAACTGGAAAGACATATCAACATCAATAGGGGTAGGAAACTTGATCTTCTTTCATTTATTTCTTAGAAAATTCAATACCAAATTAACAGTGATCCAGAAGTCCAAAACTAAGAACTCTTTTTCTTTATTTCTATCTACTTAAATACATCAAAGTAGTTTGTAAACGCTGAACTTCTTGAAACTACTCAACTACCTAAGCTGTTAAGATTACTTATGCAATCATACCAATAAAACAAATTAAAACTGGAAATAATGTTCGTTTTGTTGAATCTGATGTTGCTGATGTGTCCTCCCGAAGTGCTGAGGTGTCCTTTCTGGTTATGATGCAATAGTTGCAAAGTTATGTAACGACACCTCAGTGCCCGACTTGACCCAGCCGTTGTGCTTCCAACAATGCCACTATACATTCTTCTGCCTATGCCTCTGTGCTTCAAACGCTATCATCATGTCACCCGCTACCCGACTCTGCCTCTTCTGCGCGTGCCTCTTGTGTTTAGTTGTTTCTTATCCTTGGCTCTGCGTCGGGTCACTTACCCGAGTCTCTCTGCCGTGTTTTTCCTTCAACATACATATGCGCGCAATTAACAACGATTTACTTTAAAATAGATCGCACATAACTCAAACCACTTACATATACGTGAAACAGTGGATGTAGGGTTCCACAATATGGTGACCAATCACGGTGCATCACATATCGACGAACTTAACATATAGCTTAAATGGTAAACAATACAAACACCGATGCGAGGTTATGATGTAATCTCCATCGTGGATCTTCGCCAGATCTAACAGCCCTGTCGTATTCACTGATTGAACAAAATTATAGATCATTTTTGGTTGTATTCTTGTTCCCATGCTTCACCTTGGTGGTTTTTACTTACCCCTAGTCTAGTGTGATCTTCCTTGAGGCCTTTCTTCCTGATCTATTTTGTCAAACAAAATAATGTACATCAAAAATTGCTCAAGTTTGCAGATTTTGTGTCAGTTCCCGCATTCAAATTTAGCTCTTTTGCCTCGGTTTTGTTTCCAATATACTTCCAAATTTGATGAGTTTTAGTTTTGGATAGAAATTTTATGGGTTTTGGATTTGAGATTGAGTTCATCCTCAAGATATATGCGATTGGGATTTTCTTTGTTTTTGAATTCTCACATTCCAGTTGTCTGTTGTTCAGGCGGGAGCAACAATTCTGTGGGACCTCATAGTTGGTGGGTGGGATGTTTCCTATTGGTCAGAGTTTGTGTTGAGTGCACAGGGAAGCTATTCAACTCTAATTGACAAGAACATAAAGTTGTCTTCATTTGATGAGTCAATTTGAAATTCCTTCAAGGCATCAAAGGCAGGGAAGGTAGTTCTGATAATAGACAAGTCCTCTTCAAACAAGAAGAAGGCTCAAAACTCGACCTATATGCCAACTACTTCTTATGATCGTTCCTAGGAACATGAATCGTAATTTTTGTAGGTTTAAAATTTATCACAAGTTTTCTCTATTGTGGTCGAATTTGTGGAGGTTATCTCGAAATTTATTTAAGGTACCATGGATCTAAATTTCTTATGAACTTTCAACATTAACAAACTTTGGTGCAAATTGTTGATCAATTCTCACTTGGTTAGGGTTATAGATGTTAATGAAAATTTTGTGTGCATGCATGAGAGTTGGGTGCAAATGCACAATGTTGTGTAGCATTAGTGTGATAAATATGGTATAGTGCAAAGCATAGTTTTGAAGATTAGTCTAATTTGACTCATACCTAATCAACTCAGTCAAGTTGATTGTTGGTTGAACGGTTAATTGTTGGTTCAATGGACATAGGATCTTGCAGGCACAAATACCAAAGGGAAAAATGGAGCCCATCATGGGGTACTCTTTGTAATTCTCCACCACTGCTACCTTCCATGCTTCCTCAAACTCCTCTCCAACCTCAATATCAGTGCTAGTAGAACTAGAATAATGCGTTTTCCAAACTGCACGAGAACTACTTCCCTCATGAGTCACCATGTGCCATGCTTGGTCTCGGTGGTTCTCTTCTTTCTACTCCTAGTTCAACTACCATATATTCCTGATGATGAACTACAGTTGGTAGTTCGAAACGCGTCGGTCCTAAATTTCTCATGTGATTTGCCGGAAGATTTATAATCTAATACCATATATTCATTGGAACCAACACCCCGAACTCCACTAGACAACGATTCACCATTTTGTAGTAGTGATTCGCCATTTGTACTGGTGATTCGCCATGATTTTACAAGATAATATAATCTCGTGAGAAATTTGCCAAAAAATTATATATACATATTATATTATTAATAAAATCGCCTTCCATTTTTCCTATGTATCATGGGGATTCACCCATTTATTATATATATAAATTTAGGGGGGTTCTTAAAATTATCCCTGGAAGAGGAGGATATGTCATGTGTTATATGCAAGTGCAGTGGGTAGCCTGATGTATGCAATGGTCTGTACTAGACCAGACATTGCACATGTAGTGGGAGTATTGAGCAGGTTTATGTCAAACCCAGGGAAGGAGCATTGGACAACAGTGAAGCGGGTTTTCAGATATTTGCGTGGCACTAATGATTATGGCTTGTGCTACCAGGGAAGACCAGGATTGGAAATATTGTTGGACATTCGTGGTTTTTTTGATGTAGATTGGGCTAGAGATCTGGACCAGAGAAGATCTACAAGTGGGTATGTGTTTAGCCTATTTGGAGGTGTAGTCAGTTGGATGAGTAAAAGACAGTCTGTATTGGCTCTTTCAACTACAGAGGTAGAATACATAGCAGCCACTCATGCAAGAAAGGAAGCAGTTTGGTTGCAGATTTTGTGTTCAAGTATGGGGTTGGTGCAACAAGCTATAAGGATAGACTGTGATAGCCAAAGTGCAATTTTCTTGGCTAAGAACCCTGCTTATCATTCAAAGACAAAGCACATTTCTGTTCAATATCACTTTGTGAGAGATATGGTTGAGGCTAAAAGGGTGTTGTTGGTAAAGGTGGACACCTTGAAGAATGTTGCAGATGCATTGACAGAGTCTATGAGCACTCAGAAGTTCTCTTTGTGTAGAGAAACAATGGGTGTTTCAGAGATGGGCTAATGCTAAGCTCTCCTATGGCACCTTGCGGAAATAAAACAACAAGTGGGAGAATGTTGGGTATGTGTTACATTCTTTCCACGACTAGTCACGCGTGGGGGGGTCACAGGGGGGTGACAGTGCCCCAGGAATTTTTTTTTGGACCTTATTTTTTGGTGAGTGGACCCGCCCATGGTTTTGTGCATGGATTTGCACATGGTTTTAGGGCATGATGGTTTTCAGCCCCTGGTATTTTGTAGATCCAGTCAAGGGAACTACGGTTATGTTCTAATCCAGGGTTAATGGATTGGGGTTTATGTATGCTTCGACATGTATATATATGTGTTGTAACACTAAAAGGAAATAATGAAAAATCAAGTTGGTCGTCCCGATTTGGGATCCAGGGGAAAATCTCTGTGTTTATCTGTTTTATGTTCTATGCTCTCGCTATTGTTTATTTTTTGTTTTAAGATTCGTTTGTAGATCATTTATGTACAGGGTTAAATCCTACAAGAAGTTCCTTCTATAGTTTTCAACCCCTGATCCTCTGTTTAGGCCTGATTCACTATCATCTAATTTCTCTGTCTCATGTCGATGATGTGGGAAAAATTATGGCCCTCCTTCAACCAGTCACTTCCTGACGACTTCAACTCATTATCCAGGATGCTGATCTAGAGACTTCCTTCTAGTACCTTAGAGCTTGCATGCCTCAATGGCAAGTTCTTCGCATTCGATGATAGGTTCTCATCATTGGCTTTCGATCGAGTGATTTAGCGGGTGTTTGACTCTAGCTCACTGTTCACATTCCCTGGATTGTACTAGTTGTACCTTGAGAGCCATTGTCATTACTGGTGGTTTCTCTCGCACCTATTAACAAATTTCATCATTGGAAGGTAATCAGGTGTTTTTCTTGCATGTTTGACTTCATCTCATTCATTCACATGCTTGAATTTGTACTTTTTCAGGTCGACATGGAGCGCAAGACCCTGGGTTTTGTCTAAATAAATCCAGGCTGCGAGATGTTTTGGTTTATCATGGCTATATGCATGATTCTTTTGATTGCATGGCTGCGACCATACCTGAGTCTATTTGACGATCCTTTTTTGGATGGTTGCGTCCATACCTCAGATATTATTGTTACATGAACTCTATTATGGATGGCTGCACCCATACCACATATTCATGTATCAAAGGTATCATTTGTAATTGTTCTTGCAGGTCTTCTGACAAAGCTGTTTTGGTTTGGTCATGTTCTCATAAAGCATTTTACCCCTCCCTCTCTCTCGAAATTCATGCTTTAGGGGGCATCTGTTACACATTATTTTGTCACCGTCCCTGTAATCCCCATCCCAAAAATTGGAGGACCATTTCAGTGAATTTTGTGTACTTTCATACATTTCCATAAATGTCATTGCATCCTTTGGCATATCAAGAACATATTATTCGTTGCTCATTCCTCAAGAAAACCTTCAAAAGCATATGATTTTGGGTTGGCGCTAGTAGGCAGTTATGGCCTCATGCCCATGGAGAAATTAACACTAGGCTCCGCACACTTTGGCACTCTATCTCAGAAGGGCACCCTCACCGAGATGCTTTTAGAAAGTTTTTTAAATAGAAACGAAGTTTCCATGCTTAACAACTTCGTGAGTGGCATCATTATGTTTTTTTCGATTAAATCATGTCAATTTTCTCCCTTTGGCTTGTTGGTTCCTACAATTGTGCAACTCCACAAAGGGATAGACCTCTTCTCCACCTTATGTGGGATCCCAAACCTCCTCCTCCTCTCCTATAAATTCTTCATCCTCACATTGATTCAGCTAGCTGAACAATCATTACTATAGTTGGTGTGTAGAGGAAGGCATAGAATAACCCATTGTTGAGAGAGATTTTAGGCCCATTGCCTCATCAAGTCTAATCCCGAACGAATGCTTGAGACACGCATGACTAAACCCGTCGAAGGAGATCTGCAACATCAAGGCATAAGGTTGTAAAAAAAAATTTCTCTATCAATAATACATGACTGGTTTCTGGTTCCAACTTTGTTTCCATTTATATGCAAAGTGTTTAGCTGTCCTTGAATAGATGAATAGATGTATATGAATGTATATGATTTTATGTTGTTATCGTTTGTTTGATCTTTGTGCAGATGCGTGAACATCGTCACCAACACATAGCACAAGGCATGAAGACAAAGATCGAGGGATCGCTACCACGTGCCACAAAAAAAGCATTGGACTAAGGTAGGATATTTGTTCCGGTCTATATTTCATCTATAAGATAGGAATTCAAGAGTCCAACATGTTCCCTTGTTGCTAGACCCACCCTAGGGCTAGAGGGATCGCCTCTGTCCGTAGAGTGGATTTTCCTGCTCAACACCTACCACCCCCACTAGATCACATGGTGCTGTAAAAACCACATCACCACCCACATAAAATATTCCCACTTTTGCAGGTAGAAGATGGAATCTTGAGGTGAAAAGATCTGAAATTAGAGCTAGAGAAGAACCAACTTCTTCACCAAAAGTAGTTATCTTTCTCTCTCATTCAACATGAGAACAACTTATTGGACCAGACCTTGAGATACCTACTAAGGAAGAAGAAGAAGAAGAATAAGGAATATTCTTTGGAAGGCCAATAATTGAAGGACCAATTGAGTGAAACCCTATTATTAGAAGAACCATACAATTTTAGTTATGATGAATCAATAGCAGACGGAAAAAGAGAGATAATACATCCTCCCAAAGGAATTAGAATGAAAGAATATTGGGTGGAGGGAGAGGAAATAGAACGCTTCTTGGAGGTGAAAGAGGAGGAAGAAGATTGTCTCCTGGAGGACGAAGAAGAGGAAGAATAGGAGATGGAGATAATACTAATGAAGAATATGCCTTTGGATTTCCTATTGAATACACAAATATTAATGTTAATATGAAAAGTATCTCTCCATCAATACATCCAAATTTTCATGATATGTGAACAAGGAAAAAATTAAGGATGGAAGTTTATCTTAAAGTTTAGAAACCTTGGCGAATATTACTAGTCCCTAATATGCATATTGTAAAAGGTTTGGAAATATTTTTTTAAAAAAGATTTAGATTTATAATGATTTATATTAGTATATATAAAATTTTAGTGATTTTTAGGGTAAAATAATTTTATACTATAAAATGTGGGCGAATCATTGTTGGAAAAAATGGAAATAGATGAATCTTTTTTTGGAAAAAACATGGAAAGTTAGCCCCCCTACGAATATTAGCCCCTAAAATTTTCCCTATATGTGAACTGAGGACCTAGAAATAATTTTTTTTGAGTTTGAATTACTTCGTATAAGTTATGATTATTTACAAGATGCTAAAAAATTAAATTTTTTTCAACTACCTGAAAAGATGGCACCTTAAAATGGTTCATGGCATTAGGAACAAATTCTATAGGATCATGGGATGCAATGAAACAATAATTTTAGATAAATAGAAAGATGATTGCAATGATTGCATTCAACATGATCTTAAAGAATAAATTTTCAAAATGAGCCAAAGAGAGGATGAAAATATCGAATATTTTGTGGAAATATTGTTTACAACGTTAAAAGGGAAAAGTAACATAAATTAGGATTTGATACTTCAAAAACCATTTTACTTCACGTAATTGGGGATGAATGGATTGATATTTTAAAATTTTATGGGTAAAGGAGATGTATCACATATTTCGTTTGAGGAGATTTGTGAATTGTTTTATAAGCATATATCATGAGGAAGGGAAAAATATGGTAAAAATTGTCGAGACCCAACCATGATTAGAGCAAGTAAATCTATATCTGAAACATATGTAGATATCAACTCAAAAATTTTCTAGAAAGTTTTAAAACTGATATTCTTGGAAATTTGAGCGAGAAAATTGATATGTAAAGAGTTTGAAATAGGAAAAATGTTGAAAATGATTCATTTACTATATTTTTTCCTAGGTATAGAAAGAAACATCCTTTGAGATAATGTCCCTCAGATAACATTGAGATATGTGTTTTTTATACAGAGAAACATGCAATAAAGTCTTTTCCATCTCTACCAGGATTGAAATAAGTCTATGAAGAGGACAATAGAGTGAATGAAGCTTTGGAGCATCTCTGTTTTGTGGCACGAAGAAGACCTTGGCAGTCCCAACAACCAGGTACTATGCAAGAGCATACTTAACAATTATAGGCCCATGCACAATACCCAAAAGTAATTTGAATAAACCATTACCTTGGAAACAATGGCTACCCCAAGCTCAAAATAAATCTTGGCATGATCTAAAATCTTTAGCTTTGAGATGGATTAAAGAATTACATGTAAAATTGCATCTTAACCATGAAACTTAAAAGGAATGAACACAAGAAGAGAGAAGCAAATAAAATCATGCAAAGAAGACAAGAACTTGATAATGGAGTTCATCCAGGAGCGACTACGTCTTCGGGCCCTGCTCAATCAGTGGGGAGGCCCTCTTTCATTAACTGGAAAATAAATTGAAATTAAAAGCATCAATGCAAAATTACACCCTTATAACTCCATAACTGAAAGTGACAGAAAACTGGAGACATATGGTGAAGAAATAGACAATAACGTTGGATTCCTATCGTAGAGAGGTGTAGAACCCATATAAAATTTCACTGATTTTGACGTCGGAAAAATCTGGGCCCTCTGGAAATGACCTCATTTCATGCCCCTCTCCTGCAAGGCGCTCAATGTTCCACTCTATCTCGGTAAACATGTCGCTCTTGGCCTGCCTGGGTGCACTTCTGAAGTGAATTGTTTAAATAAGTGAAGGTCGGGCAGACTCCATAAGGGAGCAGCTGGCCGAGGTGGTTGAGATCCAAATTTTGAGGGAGGGGGTCGGGCGGTCAAACTCGACCCCTCCAAAAAAAGGTGACATTTTTTTTTGATACCCGCAACATTCTTTTTAATAGAATGTTAGGTGGGGGGGACCCGCATCAGGCAGCCTGCCCCGCAACTCCCGCCGACGCTTTGTACATATATGACATGGTGGGTTGGGGCGGCGGGGTTGACAGCTCCCACCCCACCCTTATTACACTATTTCTATTGCAACGTGGCGTGGGTCCAACAGGGTCATGGCCGCTGGCCCATAACAATATTTAATTTTTCATATAGTTGGAGCAAGGGTGGGGGTCATGGCCTGCCCTTGCCTTTTCTTATTTTTTATTTTTTGTTTTTATTTTAACAAACCCATTTTTTTCCAATCTTATTGACTTTGACTGAAGGATTTCTTTTAATTGTCCCACGAAATTTCCCGGAATTCGTCCGGATCTTTCTTTTAAACCATGTCCTTAGCACATTTCACTGCTCGCTAGAGTGTCTTCTATAGTAAAACATGGACTCCTGTAGAAGTTTGCATTTTGCTTCTGAAACTCATCTAAAATGGCATCCAACTCATGGTTAAAATTATTTGATATTTTACAACACACCTAGAACAATGAATATGGAATTTAGAAGCAAAGATACCAAGTATATTCCTTGACTTAGTTTGCTATATAAATTGCCTTTTCCCAGATAATTAGGGTTTTCTATTTACATGTTTTATTTTTGTTGTTATTTTAGTTTCTTTTAATAGTAGAATAGATTTGCTTTTATTTGATCATAGATGATATTTTTTACCTCCTTTTTTTTTCAATTAGCATAGGTTTTCTTTTTTCCTTTCATTTCCTACGATTCAAAATTTTTCTTGTAGCATAGTAGAGTAAAACAATCTCTGAATAACTAGATATCACCTTAGTATTTTCACCCATATAAACAACAACAAAATAAAAGGATAATACATATTACTCACATAGTGTTAAACCCTCTTACTTCTGTACAAACCCCAGGTTGACAATTAGAGTTGAGACCCTTGGGAGTTGTGGCATTGTTGTTGCAATACTGAGGGCCATCACTTTTTGGTGCCTTTGTAGAGGAGGTGTTAAAGTAGGTGATATATTCTTACCTATTTTGTATATTATTTCTTTCATTTCACTTTTTAAAAAAACAACAAAACTTGCATTATAAATTCTTCATTTTGACAAATAAAAAAATTGCATTGTATTTTCATTGCAAAAAAAACTGTAAAAATAAAAAAGATATTATTTTCTTTTATGCCTCGAAGATTTAGCGATAAATCAGGAAAGTGCTTATAAAAAACCCCCACTTCCACTAGCATTCAACATATTTTTGATGACAGTGAGCTTCCAACCCCATCCATAGGGACTATTAAGGCCCTTTCAAGTGAGCAAGCAAGGATCTCTAGGAGCTTGCAAAAAGAGAAAGACTTTCACAACCCATCAATACCATGGTTGAAACTAGGCAACATGAATCATTCATATTCTCCATTAGAGAAACAAATGGAGAAGCCAAGATGAAAACCATTAATCCATATGTCCTTCCATACTTCTATCGTTTGACTACTGAAGATCCTGACACTTTTATGTTTGAGTTTGTTGTAGTTTGCAGAACTGATGACTACATAACAAATGAGTAGAAGCTCAAACTATTCCCTTCCACTCTTAAGGATGCAACACTTCGTTGGCTAATGATCCTAGAAGGGGATAACATCAATTCATGGGAGAAAATTTAACAAGCTTTCAACATTAAGTACCATGATTACTATAGAGAAAGAGACACGAGAGATGAAATTTTCATAATGACTCAAGGAGTAGATGAATCTCTAGAATATTTTGAGGAAATATGTTCGTTGAGTTACAAAAGAGCACAAAACTTTACTCTAGATCTAGATTCCTTGAAGTTAGTCTTACTATGGGGATTCAGAGAAGAACCAATGGAAACACTAAAACTACTAGCCAATGGGGACATATATAAGCTCAACTATGATGATATCAAAATGGTATTAAAAAATCATTCCAGAGCTGCTAGAAAAATAGATAGATTAAACAAAGGCTTAGTGAATCACTCTTCCTCCTCTGTAATTTTTAAGAGTGGGATATGAGGTATGCTAAATGTCTTAAAAACTGAGATCTTATACACCTTTTCCATGCAGATGGATACACTACATATAAAGAGGAAACAAGAAGAATCATAAAGGGAATTAGCTATATTTTTCCTTAAATGTTCTAAATTACATCCTAGGAATGAGTTTCCTTTATGTTTCATAGAAATATTTTTTTTATATGAACAAAATCACTCCACTAACAAATTTCCATCTTTATTAGGTTTGAAATTTTTATACCAAGGAGCAAAAGGGAGCATGGAGCAACTCTACCTTTTCAATAAAAAGAGACCAAAATCCCCTAGGAAGTTTCAACAAGGTATGAACTACCCCTATGATTTAAATAAAAATTATAATGCGCATATTCAACCTTGGTTTTCTCTTAATACTTCCCCCTAGTTTATGCCCACTCCATGGCCTTATCCACCCCAAAATGTTATTCCTCCTTTTCTTCCATATCCACACCAACCTCCTCAATGGGTTAATTCATATTCATGATGGAGACCTCAGGAAACCCAACCACGTACCTTGATGCCTACTCCTCCTCAACCACAAGTACCAAAAAATAATCTTCCAAAAAAACCTCAGATTCATGCCCAATCGAACCCAAATCCTAACAATAAGTAGGCTCAAACAATCGACAATGGAGAAAATATCTATCCAACTTATGATGTAGAGATTCAAGAGATAGCCTTAGGTATGTGAAGGTTCTTTTGGGTGCTCATCCACCTCCTCCAACATAAAATATAGCAATAGAGAAGGGAGATCCCATGCCTCAAGTCACCCAAACTAAGCCTCCCTATCTTGAATGGTTGACCACTCACAAAGCACACACCCTAGAAGAAGCTGAAATTCTGCGAGAGTTGAAAAAAATGTGTGTTAAAATCCCTCTCCTTTAAGCCATCAAGGATGTTACTATCTAAAATGAGATAATAAAAGAGGAACACCTTAGACATTTAGCCTAAAAATGCATGATAGAGTTTCACAAAAATAAACATAAGAACTCCTGAATTACATTCAACAAGTTCATGCACTGACATTACATAGCAATGAAGCCTTATTCAGAGCTACATAAAAATTTACACAAAGAAATTCTTTAATTTCATAGCTCTCAACTCAAAGCATCTTATTTACAATATAGAAAGAGGGAAAACTAAAGGTGAGACTTCAATTTTCCACCCTTGTAGACAAAATTAGTTATAAAAGTCATCCCGAAGCTAAATCCATGATCTAATGGGAAATTAGTTTCAGTAAACTTAGGAATAATCCATATTCAACCCATAGAGGTTAGGAAATACATATAACATTGGGTGGTTTATTAGCTAATTAAGCACAAGAAATTTCACAACATTGGGTGGTTTATCAACTATGTTAAGGACTCTAAGAGTGGTTTATCAACCCACCACAAGCACCCTGGGCGGTTTATTAGATCTCTCTCAGAAAACACCCATTTGCATGTGGCATATCAACCCTAGATAACATCATGAGTAGTTTCTCAACCAGTCCTTAGCAAACACTCATTCCCATTTCCTCTTGATCCTCTTTCTCTTCTGGTCACAATTCCCTCTTTCAGGGAATCACATTCCCTCAACTCATAGCTCTTTCTAGATTTACTCGTGAGCTTCACGAGGAAGAGGTCCAACCCCCACATTGTTGTGAATTTGCATTTTTATCATTTCCTCATGTGTCTTTCCATGTTCCTCTTGGAATCTTCCTCTTCTTTTTCTTATTGTTTGCATTATAAAATTAATTAATGGTGCTAGCTAACATCACCTAGGTTTATCTTTCCTCTTCCCTCTTAGAGCATGGACTGATGGTCCCACACTTAAAGCCATTACATAAAATATACTATTTTATAATATCAAGTATCATTACATTACAAAAATTAGGGGGAAAGCATACTAGGGGTGTCATAAAGGCACTTCCAACAATAACTAAACAATAGTAGCATAATTTCATCAAGGGGAAATATTCACCATATTTGGGGTAGTACAAGAGATAGTTGATGGGTCAAGAAATTAGCTCCTTTTGTCACTTTGCTATTTTAGTTTTAACCATTCTTAACTCTTAGAAGCCTTCATAACCATCCTTTTCTCATAGTTTTTATCACCATTTATACACATGCACTATTAGAGCTACAAAGGTTACAAGAAATATCTTAATGTGCTAGATATTCTACTGTTTTATATGTTTTATTTATAAAAACAAGCTACAATGTGGTTATTAAATTGATATAATATGTAGTTTCTTTATAAAACTATAGCAGGTTTGTTGATTGGAGCACCTCTAGTGATGGATTAGCCAAACCAAGCATTGGAGCATGTGGAAAAAAGCACCAATATGGTTACCCACCTATTGGATGCTCTAAAAAAGAAAACATGTCATCATTATCGAAAATTCAATTGTTATAGTCAAAGTGGTGAACAATTACATGGTATAGTGCAAAGGAATATCGTTGAACTATTGTGCCATTGCATCATGACAGAGCATTTAAATATCGTGATAAACCACAGTTGCATCTTTGTAGGATGAAGTGTTGGAGGAAAACATTTCGATGGCTAACATCTGATATTATAATTCATACACCATCTTACAACAAAATGATTTATATGCTTTCATTTTAGATTATATCATTAGAACTTATTCATCATATATAGTTTTCATTTGTAGCAAGAGTATTATGAGAATTGTTATTTTATAGAATTTATATATTGCAGTATAACTCAACAGAGCCAATGGACAAATTTGAATTGAAATTATTGTATGAACTCTTTATCTTTAATATAATTCACAAACCAAATGAGTTATATTATCGTTGTTTGGAATGCATCTGAGATTTTATTAGTAGTTAACTTTTGAATTTCCTTCAAATGTGTGCCACCGCTAGGAGGCCTCCCTTCTTCGAGGATGTGCGATGCTTTTTCATACGTTTTCCATAATGTTGTTTCCTTTGTTTTTCATAGCCTAGCTTAAATACTATGTTTTATACAACATTATAAATACCCTATTTTGTATAGCATAAAATAAGTACTTTTCTCATTCATATCCCACAACTCAAGTGCTTGAAAAAGAACTTAAAAAATAATTAAAATTTACAAGTAGTCAAGTGATCGCTTAGGTTTATTTGTAGTGTGAATTTCCATTTTATCAATGTGGATTTTAATTGTTTTTTGTGTGTCAATATGATGTAGGATGATCATGTTGAACTTTAGATTGAATAAATGTCAAATATTTTAAAGTTACAAATAATTCTATTCAAATAAATTAATAAAGTTTGTTGTTAAAAATCAGTTGAATTTCTATATGGAAAAGAGCGTCTATAAATGTTTCAGAACCATGATCACATTGAAATAGAATTGATGCAATTTATTTCATAGAATAGAATTCATTTGAATATAAATTTACATTTGATAGAATTCGAAGTTGAGTCCTTACATATATGTTTCTTTACACTTCGTATGTTAACAAACTCAGATAAATAATATTAAATTTTTTTAAAATTCTAGTACAGTTGAATTGATCAACATTTTTAACATTGTTGCCGGGGAAGTGTACATAGGATTTCACTTTTAATATACATTAATTTTAAATTAAAAAACTTTGGGAAAGGGGAAGTGGTAAGACAAGAGATGAGAACCTGTTGTATCTCAAGAAACAATCCCTTGGTTGTGGTAAGGAATCAATGCTTAAGACATTTTATAAATGTATGTCACAATTACGATATCAAATGGCCTATGTTTAACACCTTTGGAATCTAATTACTTAATACCCTCAATAATCTGATATATTGAAAGCCTTCACAATGCCATAAACTATTGACACTTAAATGAAATAAAAATAAGAACTATAAGAGAAACTCAAAATGATATGTTGAAGACACAGAATCTACCACTTTTAAGTTTCAGAGAAAATCATGGAGAGAGAGGAAACTCGAAATAATATGTTGTAAACACAAAATCTATTACTTTAAAGTTCCATCAGGAGTTTGCGAAAAGAGAAGAGATGAAGTGAAGGAGCGCAAATTAAGTTGATTTAACTCTTACTCACAGATGTAATTAAGAGACCGATTGCTACATTACTTCATTTCATTCAAAGAGGAATGAACACAAAGTGAAACTGGAAAGACATATCAAAATCAACAGGTGTAGGAAACTTGATCTTCTTTCATTAATTTCTCAGAAAATTCAGTACCAAATTAATAGTAATCCAAAGGTCCAAAACTCAGAACCTCTTTTCTTTATTTCTATATACTTAAATACATGATAGTGGTTTGTAACTCCTAAAATTCTTGAAACTATTCGACTACCTAAACTGTTAAGATTACTTATGCATTCATACTTGAGAAAAAAAATTAAAACTGGAAATATTGTTCATTTTGCTGAACCTAATTTTGTTGATGTGTCCTCCCGAAGTGCCAAGGTGTCCTTTCTGGTTATGATGTAGTGGCTGCACAGCTCCGTAACAACGCCTCAATGCCCAACTTGACCCATCTTTCATGCTCCCAATAGGGCCTCTATACGCTCTTCTACTCGACTCTGCCTATGCCCCTGTGCTTCAAACACGGTCAACCATTTCACCTACTACCCGACTCTGCCTCTTCTCCTTTGATCTACGTCAGGTCACTTACCTGAGTTCTTCTATCGTGTTCTGATTTCCTTCATTATCAAGGCGTTTCACTAACTTTACATTGTAGTCCTCCTTCTTTCCTCCGATGCGATTTAACACAAGAATGCCTTACCTCTTTATTTGAAGACCTTTGGAGTTTGCTTTTGAAACCACATCACATCCACCCAACATCGCACTTCGCATGCCATTGTTTTCAACTTTTCCTTGGCACTTATCTTCTAAGACTTCCGATGTGCGCTATGCAATCGAGTCCCACCTAGAGTCGCACATCGCACTTCGGTGACTTTAACATGAACCCCTTGTGCTATCTTTTAAAACTTATGATTTGCGAAATTGATCAGGGCCACATCATCTGCCACGTTACCGCCACATCATTGCCACGTCAGCTTGCTACGTCATCTTTCCATGCCATTGCATATTGCACCTCGACGAATTTAACATTTACCTCTGCACTTATTCTTTAACACTTGCGATTTGTGATTTGTGATCGGGCCCCACCGCATCACATATCTCTCTTCGATTCTTTTAACATTTACTTCCCTTGTATATCCTTTGAAACTTGCGATTGACGGTTTGCGATTTAATATCCGCCGTCTATCTCTCCGCTCTAGTTCTGCGCTTTGATCTCGACCATCTGTTTTTCCCTTTGCGCCTCCTCTATAACTCTTTAAGTGTTTAAGGGAAATGTGCCCTTTTGTCCACATTTGGGAAATTAGTTTGTTTGCTCCACGGTGTCCTGTTGCACTGGTCCCTCCTGAGCTTGTGAATGAGCCTGACTCGACCCTGTTTGGCGTGTAATGCTCTGAACGCGCCCATCAGTCTGACTCTTGAACTTTTCTGCACGTGAATGAGCCCAACTTGACCCACCTTCACATCTAATCATGTAATGTTAATGTACCAATATATAAATCAAAATTCTTTTATGACACAAATTTTTTTACATTTTCTATCATATATGATTTTTTTGTGTTTTGAAAAATATTTCAAAGGTAAATGAAAATGAGCCACAACAGAACCTATGCATCACCATAATGAGGATTTTTGTTCAGCGGTTGTCATTGATGTCAACCCAAGCAGCACCAAGGGCTACCCCAATGTTGCATGGGAATTTTGACCTACCAAATTACTATATTCTGGGTCAAGAATTATTTTTGATGGTTTCTGCTTGTCGAGATGTTTCCGTGGATATATGGCATGCCACGTAATTCATCACGGTTTGAGAGATATTCATGTTTGAAGTTTGTAACCCCAGTTAGTGGGCTAAAACCCCATGGGGTTGTGGCATGGGTAATTGAAAAGTAAATAATTAATAATTTTTAAACTCCTAAAATCCCTCCCACGTTCACTTGTTGAATCCCCTCTCAACCTAAGCATTTATATAAATTGTGATCCTCATATCCTCCTTATGTAGGGATTTCGCTATCTGAAACAGGTCATCATGGAATTTTCGCTCTAACTTTTTTTCTACGAAGGTTCAGAAGCTGAAATGTTTATGAGGCAAAGCTGAAATCCTAATGAAGCTCCTGTACAAATTTCAGATCAAGGTGAGCAATAGTTTCGGAGATATGATCTGTGGAAGTTAGTGTTTTTATAGGCTCCTGAAATTCATCTCAAAGAAGTGACCTTGGTAAAATCGTCATAACTCTCTCTCTGAGTATCAGATTGGAATTCTGTAAAAAGTGGCAGATAGTGCACGAATTTTAGTTTTCGCTGTTAGGATATTTCGACACATAGGAAATAGTTAATAATAACTTAGTCTAGTATAGATTTAGGTAAAGTGTGTTTCTTTACCATGTACATTTGTAACTTATAATCCAATGGTCACGATTTGTAGTGATCCGACGGTTATCTCTCACCTCGGTATTAACGACACTTGATCCGTGGCTTAACACTCGAATGGTCCATGATCTCTATTTAAAGAGCATGGAGGGTCATTTTTCTGGTAACCGTTTATGAGAGAAACATATGTAAATTTTCTTTTTATATTAATAAATTGCCTGAAGTGGCCGCGTTGGCTCAGATTGTGGACTGTTTCCCTCTTTGAGGGTTTTAACCACATGATTATACTGGTGTACTGATTTGTGATCTATTTGTGAGCAATGACCTTTGGTTCTTGATCTGAGGAACTTACCTTGTAAATTCCTACATGGTATCAGAGCTATTTTGAGGGCTGCATTCGTTGTTGATCAAAATCCGAAGCCGGTTTGATTGCATGCGAATGTTGTTTTATAGATCTACTATTTCTAAAAAAAATTGGGCTTAGAGAACTGCTCTGTTATGTTCAGAGCGTCTGTTATAGTGAGGAATGCCTTTCGTTTCATGTGAAAAGGTTTCTGGCTGCCCAAGTTATGACAGTTTAGATCTGGAGGTATAAAACATCTGTTTTGCAGTTATATTTGTTAATAGTTCTGCTTATTTTGGTTTCTTCTGTTTATTTTCAGTTTTTGGGCTTTATTTATTTTCCAGATCTATACCCTCTTCTCTGTGTATTCTCTTTGCTGTGTGCTGCGTGCGATCTCGGCAAATCAGAAACAGGAAAAGGGAAAGAGCTTTTTTTTGCGATCTCAGGAAATAAGAAATAGTGAGAAAATTGATAGTTACTGTAAAGCTAACTGAAAATCTAACAATCCACTGGTAAGGCTTTGCTTATTTGTGTAAAAATTTTTTGTTAAAGGGTCGGGATTTTTTTAAAAGTTGAACTTCATCACCAATTTTCAAACCGTTCCCGTAACTATTCAGCATCTACAACTCAGTTTTTCAAAAAGGCATAACTTCTTCATCCAGAATCCGTTTTTCGAGCCGTTTTTTTTAATCGGCCTATTTTTTCGAGATATTTCCATTGCATCAGTTAGTTTCAGCTCTATTTAGCTTCAATTTTTAAAAAATGGAAAGTGCATGCTCGGTTTCTATCTCACATGGTAGATATACTTAGAAGTAAAGGGCTTTATAAAATAGCCATAGGACAAGAAACTAAACCTTTTGATGATGATAAAGTTGCTAAATGGGAAATTAAACAAGATCAAGCACGAGGGTTGATAGGAATGTCCATTGCTCAAGATCTTCGATTTCATATCCTTGAAATTGCACCCCTGATGAAGCCCTAGAAAAGCTAAAAACTGTTTTTGGCATTCAAAATCAAATCAGGACCCACCAGCTTGAAAATGAGCTTCTTACTTTGGACCCCAATAACTTCTCCTCCATTAAAGATTTTTTGTCCAAATTCAAGACCCTTCGAATTCTTTTAGAAGGTTGTAAGATCAAAAAGGAAGATGGTAGCCTCATTTATCGCATTCTTGCTAAGCTTGGCGCTGCATACTCTGTATTTGTTTCTGCCTTCCATTCCACTAGAGAAGCCATCATTTCTTCGGAAAATGTCTACAAGAACCCCACTTTTGATGCCTTTTGCGATTCTTTGATAAGAGAACAAGAAAAAATCTTACACCTTGGTCTTATCACTTCTGGAAATGCTTCTAAGAAAGCCTTAGCAGCCCAACAACAACCATATCAAAAGAATCCCAAGAAGTAGTATCCTAAAAAGTATGGTCCTAAATCAAACAAGGGTCCTAAGAAATTTCAGCCACAAACTGAAAAAGCCACTCACTCAAATGATAAGGCAAATAAAAACAAAGGGAAGAAAACAAATAGACATTGCAAATTTTGTAATCGTGATGGCCATATAGAGTCCAAATGTTTTAAGAAGATGAAAGCCTTAGAAGCAGCAATGAAGAAGCACAACATCAATTTGGAGCACTCTTCACCATCATCTTCAGGCATGGCACTTTTTGCTTGTGGTTGTCAAGCATCAAGATCTGGTTATGCATTAAATGTATCTTCTTCTTCTCCTTCTCATGAGTGGCTCATTGATTCTAGAGCTTCATACCACATGGCCAAAAATAAAGCCATGTTTTCTTCTTTAAATGATTGTGACACTAAACATATTATGTTGGTGATGATAGATCTCTTAATGTTGTAGGATTTGGAACCATTCATCTAGGTAATGGTCAGTTTAATGATGTACTATGTGTTCCTACCTTGCCATGCAACCTTATATCTGTTTATCAGATAACTCATTCAGGTGAAGGGAAAATAGTAAAATTCTCACCTCATGATGTTGTAATCAAGGAACTCAAAGATCGTAGACATATTTTAGCTACTGGCATTGCTGATGATTCCACAAGGTTGTATAAGTTTAAAAACTTTGGGTCATCATGTCTTCCCTCTGTTTTTGTTGCTCACAATGATGAAGTGAGAAAACTTTGGCATGAGCGATTTGGTCACTTAAACTATCACTCTCTTCAAACTCTATTTAAACAAAATATGGTGACAGGTCTTCCTATGGTATCTTGCCGAGATGGTGTTTTCTTCGGATGTGTACTCGGAAAACATCATCGAGATAGTTTTAACAAACGTGCCTCTTGGCACACTTCAACCCCTTTGCAGCTTGTGCACAGTGATTTATGCGGTCCATTTCCTGTAGTTTCTTTCTCTGGTTGCAAGTACTTCTTAACTTTCAATGATGATTTTTCCAGACGCACTTGGGTATACATCTTAAAACTTAAGATTAAAGTTTTTAACATGTTCTTGGCCTTTAAGGCCTTTGTTGAGAAACAATTTGGACATCAAATTCTCAAGTTAAGATCAGACAATGGCGGAGAATATGTTAACAACAAATTTAGCAACTTTTGTACTAAGTATGGCATTCAATTGCAACATAATGTTCCATATAATCCACAATAAAATGGTGTAGCTGAAAGGAAGAATCACACCTTAAAAGAAATGGCTAATTGTATGCTTCAATCTAAAGGACTTAGTCTCAATTTTTGGGCAAAAGTAGTTAAATGTGCAAATTACATAGTAAATCGCACTCCTACTAAGGTTTTAAATAATATAACTCCAGAAGAAGCTTGGAGCTCAATCAAACTAGATGTAAGTCACTTTCATGTTTTTGGAAGTGAAGTTTGGGCCCATATTCCAGATGCGAAACATAAAGCCTTAGAACCTAAGAGTGAAAAATACATTTTTGTTGGATATTCTGAAGATGTCAAAGGATATATACTTCTTCAACCAAAATCCCAAAATATAATCATTAGAAGAGATGTAAAATTTGATGAAAATATATCGGCCTGCGAGCCTACTTCGGCGGGTGTGCCACCTTTGGCCTGCGAGCCTGATTCGGCATATGTGCCACCTCTCTCTCTCTCTTCTATTCTTTATAGCATTCCTTCTAGTTCAGATGATGACAGTGAGGATGAAAATACTCCTCTACCTCTTGAAATTATTCCTTACACTCCACAGCTTCCAAGATGGGTCCGCTCTACTCGGGATGTAGCAGTTTCTCTTGCAGGTGACCCTGCAGATCGACAGCGTACACGTTCTCAGTTCAAAAGATCCTCTTCCTTATTGGCTCAAGTACCAGAAAATCCTGATCCAGAAACCTTTGAAGAAGCTTCAGGTCATCCAGCTTGGGATGAAGCTATGAATGAAGAATATCGTTCCTTATTGGAAAATGATACTTGGGATCTCATTCCTCTTCAAAAAGGAAGAAAACTTGTCAGATGCAAATGGGTTTACAAAATAAAGTTTGGACCAGATGGAAAAGTGGATAGAAATAAAGCTCTTCTTGTCGCTAAAATATTTTCACAAGTTGAAGGCATTGACTATACTGAAACCTTCTCCCCAGTTGCCTAAATGAATTCTATCCGCCTTGTTCTTTCCCTTGCTGCCTCCTTTAAATGGGAAGTCCATCAGATGGATGTTAAATCTGCCTTCTTACATGGAGATTTACATGAATAAATCTACATGGAACAACCCCCTGGTTTTATCCAAAACGGCTCTAGCCTTGTTTGTCACCTTAGGAAGTCTCTCTTTGATCTCAAACAAGCTCCTCGGGCTTGGTATGCCAAAATGGATAGATTTCTATTAGATAATGGCTTTTCTAGGTGTCATTCGGACAACACTATCTACACCAAGAAAGTGGGTAAGTCCTTCACCATCCTTGTTATTTATGTTGATGATCTCATCCTTACTGGTAGTGATCCAAACCATATAAACCACGTGAATTCTAGCCTCAAAAAGAAGTTTGAAACGACAAAATTAGGACACTTGCATTATTTCCTTGGTCTTCAAGTCTTGCAATCCAAGGAAGGCATTACCCTCTCTCAGTCCAAGTATGTTTGTGATCTTCTACACCACTTTCACATAGACTGTAAGCCAACCCCTTCTCCCTTTCAGTCTGGAGTCAAGATTTCAGTCACTTGTACAACCTTGAAGTTGATGCTACCTTATATCGTCAACTTGTTGGCAATCTTCTGTATCTAACCCATACCCATCCCGACCTTTCCTTTGTCGTTGGTCTTGTCGCTCGGTTTATGCACCAACCTCATGAAAGTCACTGGAAAGCAACTAAAATAATACTTCGATATATTCGAGGTACAGTTCAGTTTGGGATTCATTACAGTGCAGGAGCATCTCCATTGTTGATTGGTTTCATTGATTCTGATTGGGCTGGTGACCCTGATGATCGAAAGTCTACTGCAGGATATGTATTCACTCTTGGTTCAGGACCTATTACTTGGTCTTGTAAGAAACAAAGTGCCATCTCTCTTTCTTTAGCAGAAGCAGAGTATCGTGGTGCAGTTGAAGCCAGCAAGGAAGCCATGTGGTTTCGTTAGATCCACTTTGAATTTGGTCTTCATCAGCAACATCCAATTACACTTTTGTGTGATAATCAGAGTGCCATTTAGCTATGTAAATATCTAGTTCAGCATCAGCGTATGAAACACATTGAACTCCACATACACTTCATCAGGAAGCTCATTCATGATCGTGTTCTTGAAGTGCAGTACTGTCCAACCAATGATTAAGTAGCCGATATCTTTACAAAGGTTCTCATAGAAGTGAAGTTTACCAAAATTCAATCCATGATTGGAATTCAGGAAAGTTGTCATTAAGGGGGGATAGGCTCTAATGCCTCCTTCCTTCTCCTATTGTGTCACTTTTGTAAATCCTTCAATCCTATCCCACTTTGTCCTTAAGGGGGGATGTTAGGATATTTCGACACATAGGAAATAGGCTCCTTTTGTGTCACGTTTGTAAATCCTTCAATCCTATCCCAAGTTGTTCTTAAGGGGGGATGTTAGGATATTCCGACACATAGGAAATAGTTAAGAATAACTCAGTCTAGTGTAGAGTTAGGTAAAGTGTGTTTCTTTACCATTTACATTTGTAACTTATAATACGACAGTCACGATTTGTAGTGATCCGACAGTTATCTCTCACCTTGGTATTAACGACACTTGATTTGTGGCTTAACACCCGATTGGTCCATGATCTCTATTTAAAGAGCATGTAGGGTCATTTTTCCGATAACCATTTATGAGAGAAACATATGTAACTTTTCTTTCTATATTAATAAATTGCCTAAAGTGGCCGCGTTGGCTCAGGCCGTGGACTGTTTCCCTCTTTGAGGGTTTTAACCACTTAATTATACTGGTGTACTAATTTGTGATCTGTTTGTGAGTGGTGACCTTTAGCTGTTGATCTAAGGAACTTACCCTGTAAATTCCTACATTCTCTCTATCAATTTAAGAGCCAAATGAAGAAATAGTGACACGTGGCATGTCATACAAGTTCGCTCTACAGAAACAGTCCATAATTAGGGCATTGTGAGAAATTGGGAATAAATATCTCTTGAAGAATACAAATTGAGTCAGACCTATGGCATTGGAAAGACGACTCAGAGGACTACTACATGACCGAAAATCACATATTGGGGATTTGAAATAACAAAGATACACCAAATTCAATATCAAGCTCCTAGAAGGCAAGAAAAAGCTAGATCATGTGTTTTCAAGGGCTGCAAAGGACCAGACTTTCTAGGGTAGCAAAGAAAATCAAGGTGTAGTAAAGGGTAGCATGACAAGAGCACCAACCAAGGTGCAGAACAGTAGTAAGAAATTCATCACATGAAGTCTTCAAGTGGGCAGCACTGCATACAGTCACTATAAAGGTATCATTGTACATACACTGATAATAATTGAAGATTAAATAATGCTCTAATTGAAAGGAATACTGATTCACCCCCCCCCCCCCTCTTAGTATTTCCAACAATTGGTAACGGAGCTTGGTTCCTTCAATATCAGTTTACCAGCTGGAAGGAGGTCATGGAGCATACCAAGAATGGTGTACCTCTGTTCAATGAAAATAATTATGCACTCTGGAAAGGAAGAATGGAGGTCTATCTCTTGGTGCAAGGTTACGGAGTATGGGACACTGTTCAAAATGGATTTACATCAACTACGGATGAACAAGGTAAGAAGAATTTGTTAAATGACGCAAAAGCAAAGAATATTATTATGAGTGGAATTATTGAATCTGCTTATCATAAGGTGTTGGGTTGTAAAACCACCAAAAATGTATGGAAAAATCTTGAGAATATATATGCAGGTGACTCAAATGTCAAAGAAGCAAAGCTTCAAATATATAGAGAAAAAATTGAGCAACTCAGAATGAAAGAAGATTGCAACATTGCTGCATACTTCTAATACGTTGATGAAATAACCAATACTCTGGAATGATTGGGAGAGCCAGTTGACGAGAAGACTATTATACAGAATATTCTTAGAACGTTACCAGGGAGACTCAACCCAAAGGTATTGGTCTTAGAATACAGTGCAAATCTGGACAAACTCAGCAAAGAGGAATTACATGGAGTTCTCATAGCATATGAAATGAGATTTGATGAAGAAGAGGGTACTTCTCATCTAGAAATTGCGTTCGTTGCATCTAAGAAAACCAATAAGGACAAACAACCTTCAATTGAAATGACATTCACCTGCAAGTGTGAAGAAAAGGGAGCTGATGAAGAAGGTATTTCAGATGAAGAATATGCTTACTTTACAAGAAAAATAAAAATTGGTAAGGGAAAATTCAAAGGTAAACTTCCATTGATATGTTTCAGCTGTAGTGAGGTTGGGAATTTCACACCAAAATGTCTGAACAGAGGTGATGGCAACTCAAAAGGAAATAAAGGCTTTTATAAATTCAATGAGCAAGGATCCAAAAGGAACTTTCTCTCTAAAGAAGATAGCTCATCATCCGATGAAGACAATGACAACGAAGAATAAGCCAACGAGAGAGTATTGTTTATGGCCAAGCACAATAAACAAGAGGTATCAAACAACGAAGAAGAAGGATTGACCATAGAAGAATTTTCTAAGGAAGCAATCAAGCTTATAAAAGAGCTCAAGGCAGAGAAGATTTGTTCCAATACTCTTGAAGAACAAGTTCAACGTCTCAAAATTGAAGTTGAAGAACACAAATGCATTGAAGAGTCACTTCAAAAGAAGTTGGAAGAAAGAAACCAAGAAAGGGAAGATTTAGAAGCCGAAGTAGTCTTGCTACGTAAGGAAGTGAAGAAAGGAAAAACTATCCAAAACTATGCCAACAGCTCAAGGTCATTGGAAGAATTCATTAATAATCAACGATCTTACAACGATAGAACTGGCATCGGTTACAAAGAAGAAGAAGCAAGACCTTCTACAACAAAATACAATGAACCTATGAAATCTGACATGCATGTGGACTTCATTGGACAAGATTTGCAAGAACAGCCTTGGAAAACAATTCCTCGACGAAGATTCCCATCTAGGTACCAACATATTTTTTATGGCTACTGTTATTCATGTGGAAAATTTGGTCATAAATTTGTAGAATGTCGCACGTACCCCAGGAACGAATACAATTCTAGGAGATCTGTCAAATATGAACCTCCCAAGGCTTAGCGAAACATAAATAGATTTGAACATTTAAGAAATAATATTGAATGTTAAAAATTTCGAAACTTTGGACACACAGCTAGAGGCTGCAGACTTGAAAATCCTCCAGAAGAATCTTCGAAGCCATAGAACGAACGAACATGGAAGAAGAAGAAGACTGATAATGGTGCTCTCACTCTCAAGGCTCAAAACAAAAAAGATGTGTGGTATGTTGATAGTGGTTGCTCAACGCATATGACTGGAGATAGAAATAAATTTGTATCTCTAAAAGAGAAGAAGGATGGAACCGTGTCCTTTGGAAATGATGGATCTTCAAATGTTATAGGATCAGGTACCGTCACTCTCGGAAGCAAAGATGCTCTAGCCAAGAATGTTCTATTGGTTGAAAACATGAATCACAATCTACTCAGTGTTGGACAAATGTGTGATCAAGGACACATAATCTATTCAACTCCACAAAATGTGAAATCAGGAAAGGCAGGTATGGTGAAATTGTGGCTACAACAAGTCGAGCTCCAAATGACATATATGTTCTGGATGAAGCAACTAAAGCATGTCTAATAACTAAAGAGGATGATATAATATTTGGTAGCAATGATGATTGACTAAGTAAGAAGTTTGCTACAAAGATGCAAAGTGATTTCGAGATGTATTTACTTGGTGAGCTGACATACTTCTTAAGGCTTCAAATATCTCAGCAAGAGAAAGGAATATTTTTATGTAAAGCCAAGTACATCAAGGAAATGCTCAAGAAATTCAAAATGGAAGATTGCAAACCCATCCTTACTCCGATGGTAACAGGTTGCAAACTGAGCATAGATGACTCATCTAAGTATGTGGATCAAAGGTTGTACAGATCTATGATTGGTAGTCTTCTATATGTAACAGCCTTCCGGCCAAATGTTATGCAAGAAGTTGGACAAGTAGCAAGATTCCAAACAGCAAGAATCACATATTATTGTCATCAAAAGAATTCTTCGACATTTAAAGGGAACAACAGAAGATGGCTTGTGGTATCCCAAGGGTAACAATTTCATTATTTGTGCTTTTACAGATGAATATTGGGCAGGAAGCATTGATTATCGCGAGAGTACTCATGAAGCATTGGAATATCTTCGCCAGAATCTTGGGATTCTCCCAAGTTCTTATTAGATTTTCCTTATTCTGAATATAAATGGGTGAGTGGAAGTGTGTACAGGTCCGCAGGATGGTTGTGTATCAGGGGGAGTGGAAGTGTGTACAGGTTCACAAGATGGTTATGTGTCAGGGGGGGCTACCCTTTTCCATTGATGTCAAAGGGGGAGAGAATGTTGTAGGAAGAGGTGTCATGATCGCAGGGGGAGTACTTGTGTTGCCATCAATGCCAAAGGGGGAGATTGTTGATCAGCGGTTGTCATTGATGTCAACCCAAGTAGCATCAGGGGCTACCCTAATATTGCATGGGAATTTTGACCTACCAAATTACTATATTATGGGTCAAGAATTCTTTTGATGGTTTCTACTTGTCGAGATGTTTTCATTGATATATGGCACACCACGTAATTCTTCACGGTTTGAGAGATATTCATGTTTGAAGTTTGTAACCCCAGTTAGTGGGCTAAAACCCCATGGTGTTGTGGCATGGGTCATTGAAAAGTCAATAATTAATAATTTTTAAACTCCTAAAATCTCTCCCACGTTCACTTGTTGAATCCCCTCTCAACCTAAGCATTTATATAAATTGTGATCCTCATATCCTCCTTATGTAGGGATTTCACTATCTGAAACCGGTCATCGTGGAATTTTCACTCTAACTTTGTTTCTACAAAGGTTCAGAAGCTGAAATATTTATGAAGTGAAGCCTAAATCCTAAGGAAACTCCTGTACAAATTTCAGATCAAGGTGCGTAATAGTTTCAGAGATATGATCTGTGGAAGTCAGTGTTTTTGCAGGCTCCTGAAATTCATCTCAAAGAAGTGACCTTGGTAAAATTGTCATAACCCTCTCTCTGAGTATCGGATTGGAATTCTGTAAAAAGTGACAGATAGTGCATGGACTGTAGTTTTTTCTCTATCAATTGCATAGCCAATGTAAGAAATAGTGACACGTGGAATGTTGTACAAGTTTGCTCTACATAAACAGTCCATAATTAGGGCATTGTGAGAGATTGGGAATAACTCTCTCTTGAAGAATCCAAATTGGGTTAGACCTATGGCATTGGAAAGATGACTCAGAGGACTACTGCAGGACCAAAAATCACATATTGGGGATCTGAAATAACATATATACACCAGATTCAATATCTCGCTCCTAGAAGGCAAGAAAAAAACTAGATCATGTGTTGTTAAGGGTTGCAAAGGACCAGAATTTCTAGGGCAGCAAAGCAAAGAAAGGTGCAGCAGAGAGTAGCATGACAAGAGAAGAAACCAAGGTGCAGAACAACAACATGAATTTCATCACATGACGTCTTCAAGTTGGCATCACTGCATACAGTCACTGTAAAGGTATCATTGTACATACACTGATAATAATTGAAGATTAACTAATGCTCTAATTGAAAGGAATATTGATTCACCCCCCTCTCAGTATTTCCAACAAGGTTTCTCCTAAACCTTGTTTTTTGCATTTATTTGTAGTCGCATAAGTTAGAATGCATGTATAGATAAAGAGATTTAAGAGGTATATTAATTAGAGGTAGAAATTAAATACTACAATCACCTACCACCCCCACTAGATCACATGGTGCTGTAAAAACCACATCACCACCCACATAACATATTCCCACTTTTCCAGGTAGAAGAAGGAATCCCGAGGTGAAAAGATATGAAATTAGAGCTAGAGAAGAACCAAATTCTTCAACAGAATTAGTTATCTTTCTCTCTCGTTCAACATGAGAACAACTTATTGTTCCAGACCTTGTGATACCTACTAAAGAAGAAGAAGAAGAAGAAGAAGAAGAAGGAATATTCTTTTGAAGGCCAATAATTGAAGAACCAATTGAAGGAAACCCTATTATTATAAGAACCATAATATTTAAGTTATGATGAATCAATAGCAGAAGGAAAAAGAGAGATAATACATCCTCCCAAAGGAATTAGAATGAAATAATATTGGGTGGAGGGAGAGGCAATAGAACGCTTGTTGGAGGTGTAAGAGGAGGAAGAAGGTTGTCTCCTGAAGAAGGAAGAGGAGGAAGAATAGGAGATGGAAATAATGATAATGAAGAAGATGCCTTTGGATTTCCTATTGATTACACAAATATTAATGTTAATATGAAAAGTATTTCTCCATCAATACATCCAAATTTTCATGGTATGTGAACAAGGAAAAATGTAAGGATGGAAGTTTATCTTAAAGTTTAGAAACCTTGGCGAATCTTACTAGTCCCTAATATGCATATTGTAAAATGTTTGGATATATATATATATATATATATATATATATATATATATATATATATATATATATATATATATATATATATATATATATATATATATAATTAGATTTATAGTGATTTATATTAGTATATATAAAATTTTAGCGATTTTTAGGGTAAAATAATTTTATACTATAAAATGTGGGGTGAATCATTGTTGGAAAAATGGAAATCGACGAATTGTTTTTTTGGAAAAAACATGGAAAGTTAGCCCCCTATGAATATTAGCCCCTAAAATTTTCCCTATATGTGAACCAAGGACCCATAATTTTTTTTTGATTTTGACTTACTTTGTATAAGTTATGATTATTTACAAGATGCTCAAAAATTAATTTTTTTTCAACTACCTGAAAAGATGGCACCTTAAAATGGTTCATGGGATTAGGAACAATTTCTATAGGACCATGGGATGCATTGAAACAATTCCTTTTAGATAAATAGAAAGATGATTGCATTCAACATGATCTTAAAGAAGAAATTTTCAAAATGAGCCAAAGAGAGGATGAAAATATCGAATATTTTGTGGAAATATTGTTTACAACATTAAAAGGGAAAAGAAAGATAAATTAGTATTTGATACTTCAAAAACCATTTTACTTCGTGTAATTAGGGATGAATGGATGAATGGAATGGTAAAGGAGATGTATCACATATTTCATTTGAGGAAATTTGTGAATTATTTTATAAGAATATATCATGAGGAAGGGAAAAATATGGTAAAAATCGTCGAGACCCAACCATGGTTAGAGTAAGTAAATCTATATCTGATGCATATGTAGAGATGAACTCAAAAAATTGCTAGAAAGTTTTAACACTGATATTCTTGGAAATTTGAGGTAGAAAATTGATATGTTAAGAGTTTGAAATAAGAAAAAGGTTGAAAATGTTTCACTTACTATATTTTTTCCTAGGTATAGAAAGAAACATCCTTTGAGAGAATGTCCCTCAGCTAACATTGAGATATGTGTTTTTTATGCAGAGAAACATGCAATAAAGGCTTTTCCATCTCTACCAGGAATGAAATAAGTCTATGAAGAGGAAAATGGAGTGAATGAAGCTTTGGAACATCTCTATTTTGTGGCACGAAGAAGACCTTGGCTGTCCCAAAAACCAGGTACTATGCAAGAGCATACTTAACAATTCTATGCCCATGCACAATACCCAAAAGTAATTGGAATACACCATTACCTTTGCAACAATGGCTACCCCAAGCTCAAAATCAATCTTGGCATGATCCAAAATATTTAGCTTTGAGATGGATTAAAGAATTACATGTAAAATTGCATCTTAACCATGAAACTTAAAATGCATGAACATAAGAAGAGAGAAGCACATAAAATCATGCAAATAATACAGGAACTTGATAACGGAGTTCATCTAGGAGGGAATATGTATCCGGGCTCTCTCAATCAGTGGGGAGGCCCTCTTTCATTAACTGGAAAATAAAATGAAAGTACAAGAATCAATGCAAATTTACACCATTATACCTCCATAGCTGAATGTGACCGAAAATTGGAGACCTCTGATGAAGAAACAAACAACAATTTTGGATTCCTGTCATCGAGAGGTGCAAAATCCATATAAAACCTGCCTGATTCTGATGTTAGACAAATCTGGGCCCTCTAGAAATGAGCTCAGTTCATGGTTCCACCCCGTTCCTTGCAAGTCACTCAAGGTTCCACTCTGTCTCGATAAACGAGATGCTCTTGGCCTGCCTGGGCGCACTTCTGAATTGAATGGTTTAAATAAGTGAAGGTTGGGCGAACTCCCCAAGGGAGCCGCTGGCCGAGTTGGTTGAGATCCAAAGTTTGAGGGAAGGGGTCAGGCAGTAAAACCCTGCCCCCTCCAAAAAATGGTGAAATTTGTTTTGATATACCTGCAGCATTATTTTTAAAAGGTTTTTTTTTTTTGGGGGGGGGGGAGGGGGGTGCAGACCCGCATCGGGTGACCTACCCTGCAACTCTCGTCGATGCTTTGTACATATATGACATGGTGGGTTGGGGCGGTGGGGTTGACAGCCCCCGCCCAACCCTTATTACATTATTTCTGTTGCAATGTGGCGTGGGTCTGACAAGGTCATGGCCACCGACCCATAAAAATATTTAATTCTATCATATATTTGGAGCAAGGGCGGGGGTCATGGCCTACCCTTGTCTTTTTTTTATTATTTTTTATTTTAACAATCCCATTTTTTTCCAATCTTCTCTATTTGACCGAAGGAGTGCTTTTAATTGTCCCTCGAATTTTCCCGGAATTGGGCTGAACTGGCCAGAATCTGGCCACTGGACTTTGGAAAAAGTGCTGCCTTCTTAAGGCTGCCACCTCATCAAGTCAACCCAGAACTTTGACTAATTCTAACTTCTCCATATGGACTCGGAATTTAGTGTTGTCTACGTCGTTGGAATCAGAAAGACTAGATCTTCATCTTCACATTGAGTTTTCCACATTTGTGAAACTATGATTTTTGAGCCTTTGTACTTGGACTTATACGATCCTCCTGGATCATTCCTCCCCATTGTGGAGCTTTTGGACCACCAAAAGAATTAACACATTCAACACACTGCTTATTCGTTCAAAACCACACATTCAATCTCCTACACACAAATTTGGTACATCATTTGCAACCATGCACACACCCCACATGACTCAACAACCCCTCACTTGCCAAGAGTTTATAACACACACTCATTGGCCAAGGATTACATAACAACAGCCAATACCTCAACTACTCATAAGAAAAGGCCAAAAACATCATCGTTGCATTTTGAATCGATGGAAACACATCATCACTTTTACATTTAATTGCAATGTATGATTTACAACTGGGGAAAATTTTAAGGATGGAAGTTTATCTTAAAGTTTAACAACCTTGGCGAATCTTACCAGTCGCTAAAATCCAAATTTTAAAATGTTTGATGATAATTTTGTAAAAATGTTTAGATTTCTAATATTTTATATTAGATAATATATAATATTGGCGATTTTTAAGGTAAAATAATTTTATAATATAAAATTTGGGTGAATTTATTTTTAGAAAAATGGAAATTGGTGAATCTTTTTTTTGGAAAAAGAATGGAATATTATCCCACTTGCAAATATTAGCCCCTAAAATTTTCCCTGTTTACAACTGTGTCCATAACACTAATACCTATAAAAAAACAATCTTTTACTTAATAAAGTAAATGGGTCATCTCCCTGTGATGGATTTCCTATGGAATAGCTTCGAGGATTGGATTCTTCATGGGTGATTTTTGGTCCTCACGAGTTTGACATGCAGGTTTCTGGGGTTCATCTAGGTTGTGATAATTCTTCTTCCTCCATACTTTCCATATCCTCTTGGAACACTTTCCCCTGGTGTTCCTCTGATAAGTGTTCATGGAGCCCTCACTATCATTGGATTGTGAGGAAGTGATTTTATCATTTGTCGTTGGCTGGTCACTAGCTGTGTTGGAGCTTTCTCCCACTTCCCTCCTGGTGTATCCCAGTTCTGCATGACGTTGAAATTCCTCGACTTCGATGGGGTTTACAATGCCTTGGCCATTGATGCTGAGGCCCTTTCCCTGATACCCCATCTTCTTCAGCAGTTTTGATCCGATCCATGTAGTATGTTTTTGAAAAGCATTGAATTCATCATGAGGAAAAGTATATGAAATTGAATGGTTTCTTTTTACCTCAGGTTGGTTATGTCACAACTTTTCCAAGGCCTCATCCTTAGCTTGCCACTGGCATAGTAACCTTTGTTTTTCTTCCTTTGCTTCATGTAGGAGCCTCCTTAGCTCAATATTCTCTGCTTGGATGCTTTGGTTGATCTCCTCAAGTTCTTGGAGCCCTGTTGCAGTGAGTGTCTTTTTCATCTTTGGTACCATGTCTGTTGAAATTTTTGTTTCATTGCCTGAATCGGAACCCAAGTCTATGGGTCCTCCTGTTGCGATCCCAAAGGCTGCAAGCTTCATTTCATCGCTGGAATCAAACCCCAGTTCAATTGGTCTACCTCGTGCAAATCCTGCAGCTGCGACCTTCTCATCTTCCTCTGATTTAGAATCTTGGTTATACTACACGGTGTAGCGGTCTTCTGCTTCCCCTTTTTGGCATTCCTCTCAGGTCTCAACTCAGGGTGTAGCTTCCAACAACTTTCCTCGTAATGTCCCTCCTTCTCACAATGTGTACATGAGGGCTTTGCTCCCCTTCTCTTGGCTACTATAGTTCTTTTTGGGTGGTCATTTTTTTCATGTGTTCCCCTGCTTTCTAGATGCATGGCCTTCATGCTGGCCTCATCGATGGTAGGAGGCTCAAACAATAATAATGAATGTCTTATGTAATTATGCACAGAACCAATATACTTAGTTACAATCTTTGGTGAATATAATGGAATGCCCAAATTCACTGCTTGTTTTCTAAATTCTTCAGTGAATGCTTGTACATTTTGACCTCTGCTTTTCCTTAGGTGTTGTCATTCCATTAATTCCTTTTGCTTATAACCCAAAGGGTAAAATTGGTTTCTTAATGCAGAAACAAAATTTGACCATGAGGAGAGAAGGTTACCCAAATTTTGGCTTCCTTTCAATTTTTTCTCCCATCAGAAAAGAGCGGTGTCGTTTAGCCGAAGAGAAGCCAACTAGATCTTTGCCTCGTCCTCCTCGATCTGTTGAATCCTACAGTAGACCTCAATCTTCCTAACCTAGTTGTTAAGATTTTCTACATTACTTTCACCACTATACGTGGGAAGATCAAATTTGACATCTAATTTAAACAAAGGTTTATTATATGCATTTCATGAATTCCTACGATGACGGTGAAAAGAGGAAGAAGAGCTTTCACTCACAACTCTTGTCAGCGCTTTGTACATATCTGACATGGTGGGTTGGGGCGGCAAGGTTGACAGCCCCCGCACCACTCTTATTACACTATTTCTGTTGCAATGTGGCGTGGGTCCGATGGGGTCATGGCCGTCAGCCCATAACAATATTTAATTATTTCATATAGCTAGAGCAAGGGTGGGGGTCATGGCCCGCCCTTGCCTTTTTTAGTTTTCTTTTGCTTTTATTTTAACAAACCCATTTTTTTCCAATCTTCTCGATTTTGACCGAAGGAGTGCTTTTAATTATCCCACGAATTTTCCTGGAATCTAGCCACTGGACTTTGGCAAAATGATGCCTCCTTAAGGCTACCACCTCATCAATTCAACCTAGAACTTTGATTGCTTCTAACTTCTCCACATAGACTTAGAATTGAGTGTTGTCTGCGCTGTTGGAATCAGAAAGACGAGATCTTTATCTTGACACCAGATTTTACCACATATCTGACACTTTGATTATTGAGAATTTGTACTTAAGCAACTTGTACATGGACCTGTACGATCCTCCTGGATCATGGCAATAAGGTTTCCCAAGAGAATATGGGGAAAGTCATCCTAAATATTATCTGTCATATCCTCAATATCCCCAATATCTGCAATATCAACCCGAACAACCATACAAACCTCCTCCACCACAACAACAACCACAATTGAAATCTACTCAAACTCTCCAATTACCTTCTACACAACCACCTCAAATATCTACCCAATTGCCTGCAAAACCACTTCCAAATCCAAATAATAAAGCATAACTCAACCCACTTACAATGTTGAGGTAAAAAAATTTCAAACATATATCATTGCTCCTCTTGATCTAAATGACATTCATCTTAGAATAGGAAGAGTATTACAAAAATATTCCCATGCAATCATCAAAGAACAAAAAGAGGAAGAAATTCCTAATAAAACAGATGAAACAATAATAAGACAACCTTTTCCTACTCCTCTAGCGTAAAAGCCCTCTACATCTTCTCAAAATCCTCCTTTTTTGAAAGGATTAAAAAAATGTATGTATTAAGGATATAAGAAAGGAGTTGATTTTATCATATTATGATATTCTAGATGAGTTATGAAATATTTGTGTTAAAATTATATTGTTGGAAGCAATAAATGATATTCCCATATATGTAGCAAAAATAAAATAACTATGCATTAAAAAGCTGGGAAGAAAAAGAAAAGAACCTATAAAAGTAAAACTTATTGGAAAGCTAGTAGATATCATGATGGGAAAGAATTACATAGAAAAACATCTAGATCTAGGAAGTCCCGCTGTGAAAATTCATATTAACAACATTGCAATTATAAATACAACGATTGATCTAGCATCAACAATAAATGTAATGACTAAAAGTATTTTGGATGAATTAAAATTAAGCTATCTTTGGTATACACCAACTGTGTTGCAATTAACCGTTGATATTTGTAGGTTGGGAGGTACTCCAAACCCTAGGCTTGAGGGTTATGGAGGAGTTGGCACACAAAAGTATTTTCTAGGCTTGAAACCCAAGCTTGGGGTTTTCCACCCATAGATGTTTGGATCAAAACCATAAGGAGAATTTGACATGTGATTGATGGAGATGATAGAGGATGTTGAGATGAACTAGATGCATCGAAAATCATTGAAATCTGAGTTGTCTAGGTGGATATATTAAATTTTGAAGCTAAGGGTGGGAAAATTGTCTAGAGAAGTCAAGTCTGCCTTGACATGAGGTGACCCTTTGATGGGCTAGACATTGCCCTAGCAAAAGATATATATATAGGGCTTGTGTGAGATCATTTTACATCCAAGTCAATCATCAAATACCTATGAAATAGGACAACAAAGTATGAGGCTAGGAATACGATTTTGTGAAGGATTTTGGACCATTGTTGAGGAGCAGATTTCTTAAGGAGCTAGGACGCAAGTATATAAGGTCTAAAGGAAACATATGAGGAGGCCTAGAGGATAATTCTTGGACTGTTTATGGAGTGGATCCCTTGTAGAAACTAGGCCACATTTCTGAGGTGTGTTGTGAGGCTTTTATGTGCTATTTTGGTGTGTTATATGCCTTTGTATGGGCCACAAGAGAGTGTTGTAGGTATAACACCATGAGGAGGTTAGTTGTAGGTCCATGAAGCCTTGTAAAGGTCTCCTCATTGAGCCACAACTATTGAAGGGATGACGCAGCCTAAACATAGGGATTCTCCTTGAGTTTGGGGAAGATTCATCTTATTTTTGTGAGTAGGTTGTTGTAGGGTGTGTTGAGGAGGAGCCTTGTGCCCTAATACTGTGTTTTGAAGGTTTAGAGGGACAAAAAAGGTGAAAAACTAGTTGGAGAAGTTAACACAGGTCTATAGAATAGGTTTAGGGCAGTTGGTGTGCCCTAACCAATCTTCTAGAATTCACATAAATCAAGTCAAGGTCACAGCAACAGGGAGTTGCAAATGTCATTGTGTTTGATTATTGGATGCTAGAGGATGAGTGTCCTAGGAGAGGATATATTTTAAAAGAGGAAAGATTGTAAAAGTATGTTCGCAGCGAAAAGGAAGGGTATTTATAGGTGTTGGATTCATAATCGGGAGCAGGTGCTACAACAAGGAATGGTCAGTCGTGGTCTAGTGGAGGAAAGCGTGGACATGGACCAAATGTAGACACTAGATTGAAAATTTATGGTATTTTGGAGAGCAATGTGATAATGCCCAAGTTGGATCCTAGTGTGCACCATTTTTATGGACTTAGGTGGTTACTAGAGTGGTAGAAAAAGAGCTCAAGAGTCTAATCATCTAGGAGCAACTTGAACAGCCTGGCCATCTCGCACTGATAGGTGGCAACCATCCTGCCCTATGTTAGTCTTCATTAGAGCAGTGCAAGAAAAGTTAAGGATTTCATCGAATTACTCGTAAGCCTGTGTTATAAGCCTGAGAATATATATTGTGTTTTCCGATGTAATATTTTGCATATCCTGGGTATATTTGAGAGATTTCTTCAATGCTTCATTTAGAAATAATACATACAAAACACAAGTAGCAGTGCTGATTATTAATTTTAATTTCAATAATGAAAAGAATGAAGAGGAACCAAGTACCCACTCTTTGCAAGGGGTTTGGGCTTCAAAGTGGAAAGCCTCGAGACCCTTTCACGGCCTAGGGTGTTGTTGGGTCCCTATTCCCAAGAGAATAGTCTAACCGGTGATTCATCAGAAACAAGGGGCAACCCAAACATAGAGGGCTATTTGGCCTACACAGAATCACCTTGTGAGAAAACAAGACATAGAGATAAGAAATACCCTCGTTTTAGGGAGAATACAACCACTGTATTCCAGCATCCATATCGGTTGTAACATCAGTCCTTGGCAGAGCAAAGTTCTGCAGCAACTCTGTGACTAGTATATTTACACAATTCCTCCAATGCTCATTGAAGTAGAAACCAATAAACCCTAGCTTTCAACTATCCTTGGCTCTGGGATGAATCCCCTTGCTCAATGTGAAAATTTCTACCATCATCTGGACTCAGTGGATTGACCTTCTTGCCTTTGCTCAAGAGAATTTTGAATGAACGGAGACAAATGCCGGGGGATTTAAGTGATTGCCCAGTTGGCGAAAATATCTATTGGTCATCGCTGCAGAGTAGCCTGGGAGAAGAAAAATTTTCCATTCTTCAGGGTATATCTATGAATATTTTGTCGAGGGTTTTACGAGAAGTTGATGTCGCTGCTTGGTCGAAGACCGCGGAGTTCAACACTGAAGAAACCCTCTTTTGGGTTGCACTGAAAAGCATGTGGGTGGGATAAGTTGGAGACTGCAGAACCTCTTCATGTCTACATGAATGGCAGATGTCGGGTTCCATGGAAATCGATGCATTGCCCTCTGAAACGGTGGGCAGAGACACCTGATGGTTTTTTTCAGAGGCACCCCCCAACGGTGTCTCCTCGTTGCCTACTAGAACCACGATAGAATCGGCGGCCATGTCGGGTAGGGCACTGGTTCGACACAGCGGGAAAGTCGAGTGCGAGTGGAGCCATATTTCGATGCAATCGATGTGGAAGCTATGGTGGCATTTGGGGAGCAATCTCGCCTTCTCCTTCTCCTCAAATTCGCACAAACAGACGGCACATTCAAACCCCTCTTTGTGATTCTCCGACTGATACATGAACACAGGAATCGCTTCTATAGCCGACTTGGTGAGGCCGACTCTTTGGAGCCTCTGGGGATCCTACTGTTCAACAAATTCAAGAGGACGACGACATCGGAAAGAGCCCCTGCGCCACAAGAAGTAGCGCGAGTAGATCTGTAAACCGAAAACAAAGATAATGAAAAAGAACATAAATAGAATGGACATAATCATGAGCTATACGCACAATGAATTTATTATTGTCAAAAGCAGTAAATTTGTTATAAATAAATTAAACAATTAAAATGTATAAATAAATTTCAAAATTATCCTTAAATTAAAAAAAAAAAAATTCAATTAAAAAATACTACCCAAAAAGTTAAAAACATCACAATTAAAATATTTGTCAACTCAACGAAACTCCCAGGATGTTGACATTCCTGAGGGCACTCCTAATGAAATAATAAAGTCGACTCTGATATTTTCTTATTGACAAAATATTAAATCCAGCAATGGCACATGATTTTGAACTAAATTTTTGTGGTGAGAGTCTCACAGCCTTCGGCGTAATGTCAAAGATTTGTGGATTTATTAGGTAAACCTCATGACCGTGTATTTAATGAGGTCCACAATTGAGCACAATATGCAAGTGCATAACCTATCTCTCTACTCACTGAAAGGATCTGAACCAAACTTAGTCAATTTTTGTCTCTGCTTGAGCTCTTATTTCCTAGTGTTGTTCCTTGAGAAATTGGGCCTTTATTCTTTAGGAATTTCTCCAAAATGGATTGCAAAATTCCTTAGGTTGATCATCTAACTGCATGTAGCACATGTATACTCAAGAGTAGTCTACAACTGATGTTACACTGACTTGGAATCTCCACCAAGCTCGGCCAACTCGAATTCTATACATGCACTAGATATTTTGGGTTGATTGATTAGTTAACTGGATGATCACTAAGTTTGACTGAAGTCCCACTACACAACTGACCCTCCACTAGTTCCTTCAACAATTAGAACTAATTTAATTGAAAACAACCTTAGATAACTGACCTTGATTGCTACAAACTAGCAATCACACATGCTTAACTAAACTCTAACTCCTCCAGAGTGAATTCAAATTTTCTCAATTTAATCATTACTTCCATTTGGTTTCTAGATTTGAGGAACGAGAAATCTCAAAAAATGCATAGGAATTGGTATTTCCTGCCTGGTGGGGACCTCCCAATCCATGGTGAGAACATGGGTCACAAGTCTTGAGCTTTGGAAACTCAATGGCCATGTATAAGATATCTATATTATTATTCTTGAAAACAGGAAGCAAGAAATGTTGCGAAAAAGCAGTAAAGAGACTTTCAATGTCCGCTTTGGTCTTACATGAGAGACTATCATCTGAATACCACCACTAAGTAGCAGGGCTCTACGCCCCCACCTATCAAAATTATCAATCAATACAAGGTTTGAAGCTACAAGAATAGCTCCAGTCATGAAAAACGAATAGAGGGAAGCATCTGCACGGAATCCCAAACTACCAGAAAAAAATAGGGGCATAGAACAATATGGAATTGATTCTAGTCAATATTTGAAACATGGGCATAAAGATACATCCTCTCTAAAATATTCCTGAATGGATTCTTGATGGATTTAGCCAGTGTGGTTGGTACTCTTCTTCTACATTCTTAGTGTCCTTGATCTTCTCCATGAAATCTCTGCCTTTGTCCATATGACTACACTCTATCATAATGTTGGGGGTACGAGGAAGTAACATCCCTCCAATGGTCATCAAAAGTGCAGGTCGTGCAACCAAACCGAGTGAGAGACGCCATCCCCAAAGTTTCATATGGTTCATTTAGGGTGATGACAACTTATACACATAACTTCTTCAAGCAATGAACATCTTTAGGAAATGATACATCACCTAAAAGAAGAAACTGGTCAATCTGATCCCACCACCTAAATTCTGGCTGAAACTTATTATGCACAACATTATATAAGAGTGTTGATTAAAATAGAACATGTGCAGCTACACCAACAAATTCCCTTTTTGTAATTGCCTCCTTTAGATCTCGACGAAGACACGAGGGATTCTTCTTCAAACCATTCCAAAAGCATAGCTCATGCTTTCCCTTTGCACACAATCATCCTTCTCATGATCTGTGCATAGGAATCAAACTTCATAAAACGAATTCCAACGTGACAAAGACAGGGTTACTCTCGGCCTTGTCATAGTGGGAGTCAAGGAAATGATTCCTATCTTCCACAAAACACAAAGTGGGAAAACTCGTCCACACTTCCCAAGCTCGTCCCGAATGAATGGAGAAACCAAAAAATAATGGACAAAGATACATTCACCAAAATTTTTATTTCCCTCAGCCTAGAAGGGGCCAAGGGCCCAGGCCCATATGAGATCTGATTCAAACTTAAATTGAATAATGCACTCTATATTACATTGATCAAATAATATTACAAATATACATGAAGTGTTGTCTCAAGATAGGGAAAATGTCTTGGATACACAATCAATTAGTTGAGAGAATATCTCAACCACACACCAATCTAGGAATCAACTAGATCTAAACAACTCCTAAGGAAGAGGAACAAACTCCTTTACCTAGAAATAATCACAACTGAGACAAGTAGGAATTATTTTCTAAGTAAAATATATAAATAGATTTAATTGATCTTGTAATGTACTAAAACAAAATACTGAATCAATTCTACAAATTGTGGAAACCAATTACGATTGCACAATCACATAACCAAGTAAGAGAAAGAATTTAAATCGCACAAAACAAATTTGTATCTGGGGAAAGCCTCAACTAAAAACCCCTCTATCTGTATATTGCATAAAGTTAAGAAAATGAAAAAATACAATGTTATTTCTCTTCCTGAGAAACGTTTGCACTCTGCTAACTGTCTCCCTCTGATCTAAGCAAGTTTGGTCCAATATTTAACCACTTCCTTGCTTCTTCCTAACCAGCCTTGCTCACGCATTCCTGGGCTAATTCAGCCCATATTCATTAGGAAATTCCCATCAATTTATTGCGCAATACGTCCAAGGCATCCTGATGACCTCATGCATGACCTGTACAATTTTCTAATTATACAACTAATAGATCTCTTCCCTTTAAATCTAATTTCAATTGGGCCTTCCTTAGAACTGACATGCAACAATTATTTATAGCGAATTATGAGTTATCTGATTGATCATTGCTTTTGAATTAAATCAGATTTAATTCACTAGACTTATCACTAGCTCATCTCTCAATTAGAACTAATTAAACTGATTTTAACTCAAATAATTAACTAATTACAACTCAAAATACACTGCAACTGGACCCCCTAAAACTTAGAGAGAACTCTACATGCCTGCAGTTTGACCCCCAACTTGAATTAACTGAGCTAACTAAGTCTTCCTGACTTAGTTAACACTTACAAGTTGTCATGTGATGTGGAATTAAAATTTACCTATAATTTAAGGGAAAATCAAATTAGAAGCCCCCTTGGGGTGCCATTCTTGTTAACAATATCAACACTCCCTCTCAACAAGAAAGGGATTGTCTTCTACCCCGATCCTACCTCTATGGAACTCGAATTTGCGTCTTGACAGTGCCTTCGTTAAGATGTCTGCATCCTACTCCTTTGTGGGAATGTACTCTAATGACATAATCCACCTTTGCACACAATCTATGAGATGGTGATACCAGATATCAATATTATTGGACATGTGGTGAAAACTTGATTAACTGAGAGTTTGATGCAACTCTAGTTATCACAATAAATCACCATCAGATCTATATGTTGACCAAACAAACCAACAAGTATCTTCCTCATCCAGATGGCCTCACATGTTGCCTGACTTGCCGCCATGTACTCTGCCTTTGATGAACTAAGCACAACTGATCTTTGTTTCCTACTGTATAAGGAAACTGTTATTGATCCTATGCTGAAGATGCCCCCTGATGTGATCTTCCTATTGGATGGACTCCCTGCCCAATCTGCATTGGTGAAGCCTTGAAGCTTCACTCCCTCTATCCTCCTGTACCATAGCCCATACTCTGTAGTGCCTCTGAGGTATCTCAACACATGCTTGCCTGCCTTCCAAAAGTGCTTGGTAGGCTTAACCATGGCTTGACTAGGTTGGTTAACCGCATAGCATATTTTTGGTCGTGTGTTCACCGAATACATGAGTGAACCCACAAGCTACATATAAACAATATCATCTACTACTTCGCCTTAAGTAGCATCCTCCTTCCTTCAGTTTCCTACTAGAGGAGTTTCCATGGGTTTGTTGCCCTCCATGTGGAACTTCCTGAGAATCTCATTGGCATGCTTTCTCTAAGATACAAATAGCTCCCCATCTCTTTGCTATATTTTCAATATCAAGAAATAGTACAAGAGCCCCATGTCCACCATCTCAAATTCTCTTGCAAGATCATTTTTGTAAAACTTGATGAGTTTCTCATCACCTGTCAGTATCAAATCATCAACATAAAGTACAATGATCAAAAGTTTATATTCTACCAAAATATTGTAAAGGTTCACATCTACTTCACTCTTGGTGAAGCCCAACTCGGTGAAATATTTTTCGATCTTGGTGTACCAAACACGAGGTGCTTGCTTTAGCCCATACAGTGCTCTCTTGAGTTTGCACACATGTGACTCTCTATCGAAGGTCTCAAAACCTTTTGGTTGCTCAATGTACACCTCTTCCTCAATCACCCCATTGAGGAAGATTGTCTTTACATCCATCTGATGTATCTGCCATCCCATCTGCGTTGAGATAACAATGATTGGATTTGATCAATGGGTGATCCCACCTTCTCTCTAGCATCAAGCAACAACCTGTCAACCTCTTTGGTGTGCTTCATTCCGTCTTGGGATGTCTTTTCATGATTGGGTGATTCCACGCTCTACACCTCTGCTTGTAAATCCTCCACATCTTGGTGTTCTTTTTTTGGAGCCAAGAGCTTCTCAAATGCATGAAACTGGAGCTCCCTCTCAAGGGAAATTTGCATGGCTTTCTCTTCATCAAATTTCACACCTCTTCTAACCACTATCATCCTGTGTTTTGGCAAGTACACTCGATAGTTGTGAGGTGTATCAATGTACCCCACAAATATCCCCAACTCACTTGTTCGCTTTAGCTTCTTCCTTGCATCTTTGGTCACATGGCAATAAACTAATGGACCAAAAAAATTAAAATGTGACGCATCTGGTCTCTTACCTGGAAAATATTCCTCTGGTGTACTCATCCCAAGTATCCTATGAGGACTTCTGTTATGCACAAATACTATTTTATTGCATGCTTTTTCCCACAGATCCAACAATAGGCCATGATTATGCGACATAGATCGTGTTGCTCCCACAATAGTTATGTTCTTCCTTTTTGCAACTCCATTATGCTATGGGTTATGAGGTGCTATCAATTCCCTTTGAATTCCTTCTAAAACACAAAAGTTCTTGAATTCATTAGAGACATATTCTCCACCATTGTTTCTCCTTAGAGCCTTCACCTTCTTCCCTGTGTCTTTCTTGAAAATTTCATTGAACTCACAAAACTTGGAGAACATCTGGTCTTTCTTCTACATGAATAAAATCCAACACATGTGTGAAAAATCATCTACAAAAATCACATATTACCTATGTTTTGATGTGGAAATTGTCGAGAACGGTCCACACATGTCTTAGTGAACTCTCTCAAGGATTGCCTTTGCTCGGCTTTCCTTATCGTGAAAGGTGGATTTGGTATACTTCCCCAATGTACACCCTTTGCATGTATCTCACTGTGCAAGTGCACCCTTTGGAAGTCCTGTAGAAATATGTTGCATGATCTTCAAAGTGCCATGGTGTAGATGGCCCCTATCTCCTGTGCCATAATTCACCGATGTGTCAGCTCTCCACCTTCTCTGCTTTCGTGCTCAAGGCATCATAGTATTCTACATCCAATTTGTAAAGGTTATTTACTCAAACCTAAATATTTTTCACCTGTCCCAAGGCTTTTTGATGAAGGAACACCTTTCCTTCACTGAATATCACATCATAGCCATGGTCTTCCAAGGTAGCAACATAAAATAAATTCTCTTTAAACCTGGAACATCTTCTTGGTTGTTGATGCCCATTGCCAAGAAGCGATCCATCTAATATGAATCTTTGTTCTTACAAGAGGCTTGTTTTTGAAGCATTTGTGTGAAGAATGGGTGTGCAGACCACAGTGCTTGCATGGGCGAAGATCGAAACAATGATCTTTCATATGGCCAACTCGATCATAGTGTTGGCATTTTACAATCTGTTGCTGTTGTGGAGGAGGATTAGAATCTAGAACAGTTGTAGGTGAGCTATCATGAAGAAATCTGACACTCTGAAATTTGATGGGCTTGGAGTAGTTCGGAATATTAAAGGACAATTCCTTGTCATATCCAAGAATTTTTTTGCACCTGTTATGGACAAGCTCTTCCTAAGGTTTGATGATGGGCTTGTGAAGTGCATGTTGCATTTCTTCATATTTCTGCACATTTTCTCCTGAAATGGGTACCGCCTCTGCAATTTTGTGTTGCTGATGTGAGTTTGTCTTAATGCTCTAAACAAAAACAAGTTCAGAATGACAATTCTTTTGTTGAAGTTCATCTCATTATAGCTCTGACTCATGCTGCAAAAATTCAATCTTGTCTAGTGCATTTTGTAGACAGGTTTGAATATTAGAGAGAGAGGTTTTGTTGATTTTGACTGTGTCTTTAGATTCAACAATGCATATTATGAGAGTATCTAGAAACTTTAATAACTCAGTAATTTTAGTCATTGGCCCCAAATAGTAAAAAAAATTGCAGCAAAAGTCCAGGCTTCATGTATAACCAACACTAACTTCAAAGACTCAACGCAATTATTTTTGACATCAAACTTCACAATTGTTTGCAAGGCAAAGAAATGTTGAGATGATAAAGGAACCTACAACAGTTGTGAGAATAAAGCTTGTTTCCATAAACTAGTCCCCAATGTACAACAAGGAGCTCGTCCTTTGATCTGAAACCAGCAATTAGTGACTTTTTGAGATTGGACTCCAGTTTTGAACCAATATTTTTCCAAGAAATTTACCATTCGACTCCTTCAAGAAATAATGATCTATATACAATGTATTTACCACCAAATTTTCGCAACATTGTTCCCAAACATCAAGAACATACTTGACAACGTAGCAATGAGGAGTGTGAAGGAGGGTGTAGACTTCAAAAAGAGCTTGTTGATTGTATTTCACAGTGTTTTCACAAAAATATCCACATAATCATCGAAACAGCACAGGGCGAAGCAACTATTGGAAAAATTGATGAAGCCCTCTTGAGCTTTGAAAAGATTCGGGCGCTTGATCAATACAGTATAACTGGCATGGATGAGTACAATATGCTCCCACAGACAAGGAAAAACATTTCTGAATTGAATATATTTTTAAATGACATGTTGACCACTGATCCTAATAGGCCATACGTTTGGGTTATATCAGCTAATTGTTTTTCTTGGAATAAGCGAGATGATAAGAGTCATGCTTTGACAGATGTAGAAAGGAGTCTGTGGGTTGATGACAAACATATACTATGTTGCATTATTAAGGGTAACCTATTACTATCATTGAATTGAGAAAAGGCAACAATGCAATGCTAAGACTGATATTAACACGCAGTCTTCAAAGAAATTTAACTTGGTGAAAAAAGGTTCAACGCATAGGAATCATATACACTTGGGCATAACAGTATTATATACTGCAACTCTTACTCCTACAATGCTTTGTTCGCTTCGATTTGCTTCCCAATAGATGATGCACCATGGTTACACTGAATGGAGGAACCAGACGTCTCCACCTCCTCTCACACCCTCGGCTTGTATCCACCTCCTTCATAGCCACGCTCGACGTGGTAGAGGTCTGGCACATCTCCAACAATACCACCCCATACAAGTATCTTTACCAGGCGGCAAAAACTCACCTGGTGGTCACCAACGATGTGGTCAAGGACTTACTACTCACAAATTGAGAGGCGGGAGCCACAAACCATCAGCTAGCAAACCATGGAAATAACAACTATGGAGACAGACCCCACTCACGACCTGAGAGGCGGCACGCTCACACCCCTATGGGATGAGGCTAAGGACGTGGTTACGGTGGTGTTTGAGGGAGTGACCATGGCATGTAGATTCTCTACCAAGCGACGTTGATTTTCGTCTAATTGGAGAGGGATTTTGCTAGGGAATGAAAGAGTCTGGCACTGAATGGAGCTTGTCAATGGTATAAAAATGATAGATGCGTAAGGAATAGCGTTGGGGCCAACGGAAAGGAAGGGGTATTGGAATATTTCAGAGCGTTATAGTAGGTGCACAATGATCAGGAGGATCATTTTGCATGCCAAGCTGAGAATGACAACAAAATAATAGATGGCAAAGCAAAAGTCCTGACAACTAAACACACAACTAACCAATGATTTAGAAACGTATGTGGGAGTTACTTGGAGCGATAGTGTAAAGAGGCAGTAGTGAAATTCGTATGGGAAGAGCGTATGGAGTGCACTACGTATTATGCAGCAGATTAGGTGTTGGGGAGCAAAGAATCTGATGGTTTGTCAGGAAGGACCAACGCTATTCAAGGCAGCAAAGAGCGCAGCCCTATGTTTCACAATGAGGAAGAAGAAGGCCACTCATCATGGCTCTGATACCATGTTAAACAATGGCATGGTGAACACACACAAGGAGAAAGATAAGCATGAGTTTTTATTATCGTTAACATGATGTATATTTATAATGCAATGTGGTGACCTTTGGATTCCACATTCCAATGTCACTTGGACTCATCTTTGACTATTCGGCTTCCACACCTACCCATAGAGGATTAGGTGTCCAACAACTCTTAAGAAAAATAATAATAATAATAATCACTAAAATATTTATTGTTAATTTTCCCTATTCCAGATTCTTTAGTTAGTTGATTTTCTACTTAATTAATTGTGATAAAAAGAAAATAGAAAAAAATACACACTGTTAGGTCCCTATATTGCTAGTATAGTGCCTTATTGTTGTTAGTGTAACCCCCTTATTGTTATTATTGTACCACTGTAACCCCCATATTGTTATTATTGTGCCCTTAAATTATTATTGTTAGGTCGACTAGGATTACATTGTGGCTCCATGGACTCCTATATATATAAAGGAGGTTTTGTAATTTGTATCATCCAAGAATTGTTCATTCATGTAATGTATTGGAGGTTGCACCCTCGAAGTGGCTTATTTCTAAGGCGTTGATATCTCTTTTCTTCTATTTTTGGAGCTGGCTTCACAACATTTGGTATCAGAGCTTTGGATTCTAGGGTTTCGCTGCTCCAAATAGGTCATCGTGGCATTTTCGCTATAAATTTTTTTCTACGAAGTTTCAGAAGCTGAAATTTTTAGGTGGTCAAGCCAAAATCTTGAGGAACATCATCGCAAACTTTCAGAGCTTGGTTCACAATATTTTCGGAGATATGATTTGTGGAAGTTAGGTCTTTTTGCAGGATCCTCAATTTAATCTAAACAGGTCATCGTGGAATTTGCGCTATAAATTTATTGCGATGAAGGTTCAGAATCTGAAATTTTTAGGGCGCGAAGCTGAAATCCTAAGAAAATTCGTTGCAAAATTTTAGAGCTTGGTTCGCAATATTTTCTGAGATATGATCTGTGGAAGGTAGTGCTTTTTCAGGCTCCTGAATTTCATCTCAAAGAGGTGATCGTGGGAAAATATTCATAACTCTCTCTCTGAGCATCGGATTGGAGTGCCGTAAAACGTGATCACAAGTACACGGACTGTAGTTGCTTTGCTATCAATTTCAGAGCTAAAAGACGAAACAGGGACACGTGGCAAGTCGTACAAGTTCGCTCTACTGAACCAGTCCATAATTAGGTCATTGTGGGACATTAGAAATAACTTTGCCTTGGAGAATCCAAATCAAGTCAGACCTATGGCCTTTGAAAGATAATTCAGAAGGCTACCTTAGTGCTGAATTTCAGATATTGACGAGCCGTAATCATAGAGATAATCCAATTTCAATATCGAGCTCCTCAAAAGCAAGAAAAAGGTGTGTATTTTTTTTCCGAATTGCATAAGTCTTGTTTGAAGAATCAATTTGAATTGATTTCAAGGGCATATTGTAGAATCGATATCAGTATTGGGTTCTAAAAATTCCCCGTAAAAATAATTCAACACCCATTAAGCCTTCAGAAGGCTCTACTATGACTCATGAAGATGAAGAATTGCAACATGATCTATCAAAATTACAAGAGCAAGTGCACCAAATTTCGCTCTCGCAAAGAGCAACAAAAAATGAAATGGAAGTTTTGAAGAAAGTCGTGGAAGTGAAGATGGATGGTTTGAAGAATAATATGAATGGTTTGAAGAAAGGCATGGAATCTAAGATAGATGGCATGGAAGCTGGCATGGAATCTAAGATGGATCACATGGAAGCTAAGATTGATGAAAAAATGAAAGACAACATGGAAAACATGAAGAATGATCTAAAAGCAGACATGGAAGGTTTGACAAAGTTGATACAAGAAATGTTTCCTAATAGTGAAAAGATAGTAGAAGAACCTCATGATGAGAACAAAATAAATGTTAATCGTGATTTCATAAACTCTAATGTTGGCGAGAAGAACCACCATATTCCAAAAATGGATATGAGGAAGTTTGATGGAAAGGATCCTGTAACATGGATACTACAGATGGAGCAATATCTTGATCTCCATAATGTGCAAAACACACAAAAGGTACGCATTGCAACTTTGCATTTAGAACAAAATACATTTGTATGGTATCGATGGCTTTTCTCCCGTAAAAAAATTGTCACTTGGTCAATTTTTACGGAGGAAATGATAGCACATTATGAGGATACAAAGAGCAAGACCTTCTTTAGCCAATTGATAAATCTCAAACAAAAGGGTTTAGTGGGGCAGCACATTGAGGACTTCCAAAAATTGAATATAAGGGTAACTGATATTCCAGAGGAACACAGGATTGATCTCTTCATAGGCACTTTAAAGGATAACATCCAACATGAATTTTGCGTTTTGGAACCTGATTCATTGGAGAAGGCATTCAGGTTGGCAAGAAAAGTTGAATGTAAAATTATGGCGACAAGGAAGCCTACCACTCAATTCTATAAAGAAGGAAGTGTTGCTACGCCTAGATTTCCACAACCTACAAGGTTTACACCACAACAATTGGAAGAAAAAAGAGCAAAAGGGCTTTGCTACAGTTGTGATAGAAAATACACTAAAGGTCATAAGTGTGCTTAGAAGAAATTATTTTACATAGATTGTGAAGAGGAAGAAGAAAATGAACAAGAAGAGGATATACACCAGGAACCAGCCCTAGAAGAGGAAGAAATGAGTCCGACCATATCGTGTAATTCATTGGCAAGAATTACCACTTCTCAAACTCTCAAGATAGAAGGACATATCAAGAAGAAAAAGGTAATAGTGTTGATTGATTCAGGTAGCACCCATAATTTTATTCATTGTAAGGTAGCCAAGGAAATGAATTGTTTCCTATACCCAGCACCAGAATGTCAAGTGATGGTTGCAAATGGAGGAACTATAAATTGCTCTGGAAAATGCCATAATATCAAGCTAACCATGGGGGAATATGTATTGAATATTCCAATGCTTTCCATTCCTATGGAAGGTGTTGATGTTGTACTAGGAGTACAATGGTTACAATCTTTGGGGACGGTAGCTTTTAATTTTCAAGAACTTTTCTTGAAATTTTTTTCAGAAGGAAAGGAAGTCGAATTACGGGGTATTGCGGGGAAGCCAGGAAGGATAATAAGCTCTAATGTCATGACAAGGCTTCTAAAGAAATAACAACGACGCGTAATTGCACAATTATGCTCACTAGAAGTTCCAACATCAAAATCATCTATTTCTGCAGATCTCCAACAAGTCTTGGACAATCATTCCAAGGTGTTTGAAACTCCCAAAGGACTCCCACCTATTCGTGATCATGATCATGCTATTCATTTGATTCCGGGAAGTGTTCCTCCAAACATCAGGCCTTATAGATATCCTTACTTCCAAAAGAGCGAAATTGAACGTATGATTGCAGAAATGTTAGAGGCGTGTATAATTCAACCTAGTCAAAGTTCTTTCTCTGCTCCTGTAGTATTGGTACACAAGAAGGATGGATCATGGCGAATGTGTCCGGATTATAGGGAGCTCAATAAGCTCACCATTAAAGATTAATTTCCCATTCCTGTGATTGATGAATTATTGGATGAATTACATGGAGCAATTTATTTTAACAAGTTGGATCTTCGTTCAGGATATCATCAAACTAGAATGAAGACAGAAGATATTCTAAAAACAACATTTCTAACTCATGAGGGTCATTATGAATTTTTGGTCATGCCTTTTGGCCTTACCAATGCACCTTCTACATTTCAAGGGTTGATGAATTCCATTTTCAAGCCCTTCCTTAGAAAATTTGTGCAAGTATTTTTTGATGATATACTAATCTACAGCAGGTCCTGGAAGGATCATGTTGAACATGTTGACAGGGTGCTCAAACTATTGCAGGAGAAACAATTATATGCAAAAACATCCAAATGTTTCTTTGGAGTACAAGAGGTGGAATATCTCGGTCATATTGTATCTCACGAGGGTGTTAAAGTAGACCCTAACAAAATTAAAGCCATTAAGGAATGGAAAGTCCCCACAACCATAAAGCAGTTGCGAGGATTTCTCGGGTTAACAGGGTATTATCAAAAGTTTGTTAAGAATTATGGGAGAATAGTAGCACCTATAACAACATTATTGAAGAAAGATGCATTTTCATGGACTCCTGAAGCAACTAAGGCCTTTGAACATCTTAAAGAGGCAATGTGCCTAGCACCGGTCTTAGCTACGCCAGACTTCACAAAACCTTTATTGTGGAATGTGATGCCTCAGGAAATGGAATTGGTGCAGTTTTAATGCAGGAAGGAAGACCCATTGCTTTTGAAAGTCGTCCAATCAAAGGAAAGTATTTACAGAAACCTATTTATGAGAAGGAAATGTTAGCAATACTGCATGCACTAAAGAAATGGAGAACTTACCTAATGGGAAGACACATCAAGGTAAAAACTGATCATGATAGTCTTAAACACTTTTTGGAACAAAGACTATCTTCAGAAGAGCAACAAAAATGGGTCACAAATATGTTGGGTTATGACTTTGAAATAATCTACAAAAAAGGAAAGCTTAATGTTGTTGCGGATGCACTCTCAAGAAAGAATGAAGAAGTGGAAGCATTGCTTTGTGCCATTTCTATTATCCAACCAGATTGGATAACCGAAGCAAGAGATGAATGGAAGAAGGAAAAAGATGTATGGACACTCATTCAAAAGTTGCAGCAAGATCCTAATACATCTGATACATTTAGTTGGAAAAATGATTCCTTATGGTACAAAGATCGCTTATATGTTTGTAAGAATTCCCAACTAAAACAAAAGATTCTTCTGGAATTGCACACTTCTCCTTTAGGAGGACACTCAAGATTTTTAAAAACTTACCACAGGGTGAAGAAAGAATTTTGTTGGGATGGCCTTAAATCTGATATTCAAAAGTTTGTGGCGGAATGTTTGGTTTGCCAGCAGAATAAAGTGGAAACAATTAAGACCCCGGGACTTCTACAACCTTTATCCATTCCAAGTCAACGTTGGGAGGAGATTTCAATGGATTTGATCACAGGTTTACCTAAGTCCGAAGGAAAGAGTGTCATCATGGTGGTAGTTGATAGACTTACCAAGTATGCACACTTTTGTGCATTATCTCATCCATTTAAAGCAAGTACAGTTGCTACTACATTTATGGACAGAATTCAAAAGCTACATGGAAGCCCAAGGGTTATTGTGAGAGACAGAGATCCCATTTTTACCGGAAATTTTTGGACGGAGTTATTTTCTTGTTTGGGTACTCAATTAGCTCATAGCTCATCTTATCATCCTCAATCTGATGGTCAAACTGAGATAGTAAATAAATTTTTGGAAGGATATCTTCGTTGTTTTGTATCTGATAAACAAACACGATGGGTCAAGTGGTTACCTCTTGCTGAATGGTGGTATAACACTTCCTTCCATACTGCAGCAAAAATGACCCCATTTATGGCACTTTATGGATATCATCCACCATCCATCACATCATCTTTAAGAGAAAATTCGAAGGTTCAAGCAGTGGAAGATCACATCGAACATCAACAAGAAGTTCTCCAACTCTTAAAGGATAACCTGAATTTGGCACAAAATCGAATGAAACAACAGGCAGATCAACATCGCAGTGAGAGAAGTTTTGATGTAGGAGACTAGATATTTTTACGGCTACAACCATACAAACAAATGTCCCTCAAGCAAGCTAAGAAGGATAATAAATTGTCGCCAAAGTACTATGGTCCTTACAAGGTGTTGCAAAAGATTGGTACTATGGCATACAAATTGGAGCTTCCTGCTTCTTCGCGAGTACATCCAGTTTTCCATGTTTCATGCTTAAAGAAGGTTATAGGTGAAAATCTTCCAGTTCAAACAATATTGCCAGAACTTGATGAGGAAGGAAAAATCATATTGGAACCTGAAGCGGTCATGGAAACAAGAACTCGACAGCTACAGAATCGATCAATTTCAGAGTATCTCATCAAGTGGAAGAACTTACCCACTGAAGATTCTACATGGGAGGATGAGAATTTTATACAGAAGCACCCAGAGCTACTTAAGCATTGAGGACAACACTTTTTTGAAGGAGAGGGGCATGTTAGGTCCCTATATTACTAGTATAGTCCCTTATTGTTGTTAGTGTAACCCCCTTATTGTTATTATTGTACCACTATAACCCCCATATTGTTATTATTGTGCCCTTAAATTATTATTGTTAGGTCGGCTAGGATTACATTGTGGCCCCATGGACTCTTATATATAGAAAGGAGGTTTTGTAATTGTATCATCCAAGAATTGTTCATTCATGTAATCTATTGGAGGTTGCCCCCTCGAAGTGGTTTATTTCTAAGGCGTTGATATCTCTTTTCTTCTATTTTTGGAGCTGGCTTCACAACACACACGGCATCCACAATAGACACAAAAATTTCCTAGGAAACCCTTAAAGGGAATACCGAGTTATGAGGTTTTTTTCCCGAAATTTATTTCATGTCAGTTTTTAAAAACCCAAATAAATTGAACTCCTCTAGCATGTACCTTGTGGCTGTGAGCATTTCCATTGCTCTGGGATATTTATGTAAGTCAAACTTTCTTCTTAAATTTAACCTCCTTCTACATTCTTTAGCAAATATAGAAAGTCAAATTTCCATTGTATTTCATTGTCAATATATTTTACTTCTTTGTTTCCTTCCACAGAGGTCTTTTTGCACCTCTTAGTGCAATTGCTAATTTAGTTTTAGATTTATTTGTAAAAGGTAAGAGTTATTAACAACAAAAAAACAATAAGTACATAAAAGAATGGATTTCACATGTTTTGGCCAAACTTTTAAGTTGTGGAAAACATTTATACATTATGCTTAGTGGTAAGTAAACACTTAGATAAACACTATCCATTTGAACACATCATTGAAAATTGCTAAAAAAAAGTTTATATGCCACAATGGTTTTGATGATCTATATACCATTCATTGCAGTATTCAATACTACATAGCCAAGTAGATAGTATTTTTCCTAGCTGTACTAAATAAGAACTATTACTATATATAGTGGAACTCACTTTATTTCAATAAAGGTTTCTCAAATATTTATGGATGGATTTTTTTAATCTTGGTGATAAATCTTTTGTAGATCAAAGAACTTTACCACTATTCACTTTGTTTGGTTAACTTTAGGCTTGAATGTACCCGTACAACTATGATTTTGATGGCCACCCTTCTTTGTGGTTGGTTCCTTTCAAAAGAGTGTCAGCCTCGCTGAAGATCATATATCATAGAAAAAGTAATGAATGAATATGTTTGACCTCTACCATTGCAAATTTCAAGCAAGATCAAAAGCACGCACCATTATGACCGTGAAAAAGATTGTTCAGAGAGGAATTGTAGAAATAGAGCTTTGTCCCTTTCCAACATGTTGAACACAACTTGTAATAAAATGTTGTGAAATAAATACATTTGACCTCCACAATTGCAAATTTCAATATGTTGAACACAATTTGTAATAAAATGGTGTGAATGAATACATTTGACCTCCACAATTGCAAATTTCAAACACTAGACCAAAACATCATTATGATTTGTAAAGATAGTTCGGAGGTAGGAAGTGTAAAAATAGAGCTTTGTTCAATGCTTCATTTCGAAATAATACATACAAAACACAGCAGCAAGTAGCAGTGCTGATTATTAATTTCAATAATGAAAAGAATGAAGAGGAACCAAGTACCCACTGTCTGCAAGGGGTTTGGGCTTCAAAGTGGAAAGCCTCGAGACCCTTAATTCACGGACCAGGGTGTTGTTGGGTTCTCATTCCCAAGAGAACAGTCTAACCGGTGATTCATCAAAAACAAGGGGCAACCCAAGTTAGGTTATGACATAGAGAGCCATTTGGCCTGCACAGAATCACCTCGTGAGACAACAAGACATAGAGATAAGAAATACCCTCGTTTTAGGGAGAATACAACCACTGTATTCCAGCATCCATATCGGTTGTAACATCAGTCCTTGGCAGAGCAAAGTTCTGCAGCAACTCTGTGACTAGTATATTTACACAATTCGTCCGATGCTCATTGAAGTAGAAACCAATAAACCCTAGCTTTCAACTATCCTTGGCTCTGGGACGAATCCCCTTGCTCAATGTGAAAATTTCTACCATCATCTGGACTCGGTGGAATAACCTTCTTGCCTTTGCTCAAAAGACTTTTGAATGAACGGAGACGAATGCCGGGGGATTTAAGTGATTGCCCAGTTGGCGAAAATATCTGTTGGTCATCGCTGCAGAGTAGCCTGGGAGAAGAAAAACTGTCCATTCTTCGGGGTATATCTATGATGATTTTGTCGAGGGTTTTACGAGAAGTCGATGTCGCCGCTTGGTCGAAGACCGCGGAGCTCGACACTGAAGAAACCCTCTTTTGGGTTGCCCTGAAAAGCATGTGGGTGGGATAAGTCGGAGACTGCATAACCTCTTCATGTCTGCACGAACGGCAGATGTCGGGTTCCATGGAAATCGATGCGTTGCCCTCTGAAACAGTGGGCAGAGACACCTGATGGTTGGTTTCAGAGGCGTCTCCCGACGGTGTCTCCTCGTTGCCTACTAGAACCACGACAGAATCGGCGACCGTGTCGGGCAGGGCACTGGTTCGACACAGCGGGCAAGTCGAGTGCGATTGCAGCCACATGTCGATGCAATCGATGTGGAAGCTGTGGTGGCATTTGGGCAGCAATCTCGCCTTCTCCTTCTCCTCAAATTCGCACAAACAGACAGCGCATTCAAGACCCTCTTTGTGATTCTCCGACTGATACACGAACACGGGAATCGCTTCTATAGCCGACTTGGTGAGGCCAACTCTTTGGAGCCTCTGGGGATCCTGCTGTTCAACAAATTCAAGACGACGGCGGCGTCGGAAAGAGCCCCTGCGCCACAGGAAGTAGCGCGAGTAGATCTGTAAACCGAAAACGAAGAGAATGACAAAGAACAGAAATAGAATGGCCATAATCATGATTTTGCTGCCAATGGCCATCGCCGTCGAGTAATTCGCTGCATTGACCCCGTTATAGTTATCGTTCCTGGTGAAGTTATTGTCAGAATCCATGGCCAGATCCGAACTTGACATTGAAAGTTTTCTCGATGATTGCTGTGATTCTGTAATGCTCGAGCCGACTCAGAGACTGCCTTATATGCAAAAAGAACATGCAATGAGCAGGGGGGCCCAAGGCGTCTGGAGTCAGTAGGTATGAGAAGGCGGAAAGAAATTCCACGAAAGAACATGCGATGAGCAGGGTGACCCAAGGCGTCTGGAGTCAGTGGGTATGATCAGGCGGATGGAAATTCCACGAAGGCGGCTGTGAGCTGCGTGACATTTACCATTCTTTTTCTTCGATCCCCGCGGACCGACAAGATCGGCCGGCACAGGACCTTACCTGCCTGACTGCTCCTGGGTTGACCGGCGCAGTTAGGACCAACCCAGTAAGGCCGGCCGATGATCATTGTCTCATCTTCCTGGAAATGTGTTGTTTAAAATGTGTCCTTTTTGTTGTTTAAAATGTGTCTTTTTTTCATTGGTAAAAGTAACTTTTTATTTTATTTTATTTATTTATTTTGGTGTTGGTAATATTAGTATGTATTTTTGTTATTTAAAATGTTTTTTTTATAATATATATTAATATTTTTGTGTTTTTAGTTGGTTGGCATTCAAGAGAGATTTGGAGTAATGTTGCGAGAATTGTTCAATCAATGTCTAAGTATTTATTGAAGAATTAGCTTATCAATATGTGTTTTTATAAGTTATTTTTTATTTATAAATTAGTTTAGACTAGCAATTAAATGTTTTAAGATGCAAATTTATATTTCAGTGGAAAATTTCAAGAAAAAATTACATTAAATAAATCTGAAATTAAAATGAATCACACCGTACATATATATCATTCTATTTTTATTTAATCAAATTAAAATCTTTTGTTAATTTAAAAAAAATAAAATTAAAATATTACATCTTTTTCATAGCTTCTCTACCCACAATGAATTTATTATTTTCAAAAGCAATAAATTTATTGTAAAAAATTTAAACAATTAAAATGTATAAATAAATTTTAAAAGTATCCTTAAATTAAAAAATAAAAATAAAAAATCCCAGGATGTCAAAAAAGTTAAAAACATCACAATTAAAATATTTGTCAACTCAACGAAACTCCCAAGATGTTGACGACGAGCCTTATTTCAGCAGCTATCTGCCCATTAATGCGCCCAGGGGTGGAATGGCCACCGCACGATGATCTACGCTTTTAATCTGACGGCGGCCGTTCCACCCCTGGGTGCATTAATGGGCGGATAGCAGCTGAAATAAGGCTCGCCGGATGTTGACATTCCTGAGCGCACTCCTGATGAAATAATGAAGCCGACTCTGATATTTTCTTAGTAATATTAAATCGGACAATGGCACGCGATTTTGAACTAAATTTTTGTGCTGAGAGTCGCACAGCCTTCGGCGTAATGTCAAAGATTTGTGGATTTCTTAGGTAAACCTCGCGACCGTGTATTTAATGAGGTCCTTGATGTAAATGTTGGATCCGGACTCAAGTTAAGTTGTTTTGAGTTGTTTTTTTGTTTTTTGTTTTTGTTTTTTTTTGGGTGTGACACGGTCATGGAATAAATTTTATTTTTTTATAATTTTGGGTGTATTTAAAATAAATTTTAGTAAAATAATGTGAGTGTTTGGATATGTAGTATGTTGTAAAGAGATATCAAATTGGTGTATGAGACTTTTTGTTTATCGGAAAGCATATAGACTCTACCACATAGTTTTGAAAGTATGATCTTTTTGGAGGAAACACATTCTCTTAACCATTAGGCCCACTTAAAGTGTATATCCAAGTGGATAGTATTTAATAGTAGCATTCAATACTACATATCCAAGTAGATAGTATTCTCCCTAGTTGTGTTAAATAGGAACTCTTAGTGTGTATGGTGGAATTCACTCTCTTAGGATAAACATTTCTCAAATATGTGTGGATGGACTTTTCAATCTTGGCGATAATTTAGTCTTCTATATAAAATCAAAGAACTTCACAACTATTTAGGAACTTTCACTTTGTTTCATTATTACTTGAGAACTTTGAGAGGTAATGTCACATTGCATAGTATTTAAATGGAACTCATATGTTGTAGGATGGAATTCACTTTCTTGTGAGGATGTATTTTTTAATCTTGGTGATAATTTCACCTTGTGTACATCAAAGAACTTCACAACTATTTACAAACTTTCAACTTGTTTCACTATTTGAGAAATTTGAGAGGTAAGATCACTTTTCACAGTATATAAATGTTATCAAGACAAGAGAGAGGAATTTGTTACAAGTGTTGGAAGATGTTATGCTTTTATATTGTTTCTTTACACACATTCACTCACTCACTCACTCACTGACACTTTATTTAATGAATAAGAATATCAACAATTTATAAGTTTGAATAGAATATACATCTTTGGTTAAGGGACATCTAAGAAAAATTGAAGTATCAATGTAGGTAGTGAAATAAGAAAGCATGATAAAAGGAATACGGTAAAAAAACATGACCGTGACAATATAATGCAATAATGATTTAAATGCAGTGATTGATATCCAATGCATTATAAAAATTATGTTGTAGATATGGAACTACTCATGAAGTTTTAATCAAAATCATAAGACACAAACCTGCTTTACTACTTTGCTGACATTAATTCACAATTTAGAACAAAAATTTTAGACATGTAACAAGAAATCACACATATGCAAATGGTATTTTTCTTGGGGAAAGCAATTTTCCAAAAACCCCAATGCATGCTTGCATTAAATCAAATGAATAGAGATGTATTACAATTGCTTTGCTCAACTGAGCACAAAATGCAAGTGCATAACCTATCTCTCTGCTCACTGAAAGGCTTTGACCCAAACTTAGTCAATTTTTGTCTCTGATTAAGCTCTTATTTCCTAGTGTTGTTCCTTGAGAAATTAGGCCTTTATTCTTTAGTAATTTCTCCAAAATGGATTGTGCAATTCCTTAGGTTGATCATCTAATTGCATGCAACACATGTACACTCAAGACTAGTCTACAACTGATGTTACACTGCCTTGGAATCTCCACCAAGCTCGACGAACTCGAATTCTCTGCATGCACTAGATATTTTGGGTTGATTGATCAATTAACTGGATGATCACTGAGTTTGACTAAAGTCCCACTGCACAACTGACCCTCCACTAGTTCCTTCAACAATTAGAACTAGTTTAATTGAAAAAAACCTTAGATAACTGACCTCGATTGCTACAAACTAGCAGTAACACATGCTTAACTGAACCACAAGCCATGTCACACAAGTTAACTGCATCCAAGTTGTCTGATGATGTAGAAATTTGAATTTTCTCAATTTAATCATTACTTCCATTTGGTTTCTAGATTTGAGGAACAAAAAATCTCAAAAAATGCATAGGAACTAGTATTACCTGCCTAGTGGAGACCTCCCAATCCATGGTGAGAACATGGGTCACGAGTCTTGAGCTTTGGAAACTCAATGGCCATGTATAAGATATCTATTATTATTTTTGAAAACAGGAAGAAAGAAATGTTGTGAAAAAGTAGTAAAGAGAATTTCAATGTCCGCTTCGGTCTTACATGAGAGACTATCATCTGAATACCACCACTAAGTAGCAGGGCTCTGCGCCCCCACCTATTGACATTATCAATCAATACAAGATTTGAAGCTACAAGAATAGCTCCAATCATGACAAATAAACAGAGGGAAGCATCTGCACGAAATCCCAAACTACTAGAAAAAAACAGGGGCATAGAACAATATGGAATTGATTCTAGTTAATATTTGAAACATGGGCATAAAGATTCATCCTCTCTAAAATATTCTTGAATGGATTCTCGATGGATTTAGCCAGTGTGGTTGCATTGACCATATCATCGTACTCTTCTTTTACATTCCTAGTGCCCCTGATCTTCTCCATGAAATCTCTGCCTTTGTCCATATGACTGCACTCTATCAGACTGTTGGGGGTATGAGGAAGGAACATCCCTCCAATGGTCATCAAAAGTGCAAGACGTGCAACCAAATCCAGTGAGAGATGCCATCCCCAAAGTTTCAAATGGTTCATTTAGGGTGACGAAAACTTCTACACCTAACTCCTTCAAGTGATGAAGACCTTTAGGAAATGGTACATCACCTAAAAGAAGAAACTGGTCAATCTGATCCCACCACCTAAAGTCTGGCTGAAGCTTATTATGCACAACATTATATAAGAGCGTTGATTAAAAGAGAACATGTGTAGTTGCACCAAAAAATTCCCTTTTTGTAGTCTTCTCAAGTTTACCATCACTGGCTTCACATTCGCATTCAATCCCATTACGACAAATAGTTTCACAGCGAGGGTGGTAAACCTGCAGTTGCATGAGAAAGACATTGTCCCCCTGCATTAGTAACCAAACATGATTTCTCTCGCTACAATCCTCGAGAAACATCTTGGTTCTTTGTAACAAAATATACATCTCATTGAAACACAACATGACCAACAGAGGCAATGACACTGTGGATTACTGATCCGAATTTATGCAGGAACGTAACAGAATAAACATATAACCATAAATACAAAGATGCAGTGGAAATAACACTTCATTTCATTAATATCGAAGAACTGAAATTTGCTTACAGGCAGAATGGAAATAAAACTAGCTAGGGCACTAGTAGCTATCTCTGAGAAGAGATGTGGCGGCTACAAGCCTTTGAACCAAGTTACAATGATGCTCGAGGGCCTATTTATTATTTAGAAACAATGGGAAATCCTAAACAGCCAAAACCCTAACCCTAAGAGATGAAGCGCCAAAACTATGGGCCCCGTTTGGGTAAATTGGTGTTTCAACTTCCCAGGGACGTAACTTTGTCATATGATCTATGTTTGACGCGTACAATACCTCGTTAGAAAGATCTATCTGAGGACTACAAATTTTGAGTGAGAAGTATTAGTCCATGGACTCATATTGCTCCCCGTTTTCCCAAAAAACGTCGTTTAGGGCCTCAAAAAGGCTCTGGAAGTTCAGGACTCAAAAAACTGCTAAAAATAGTAATTTGTACCGAACCTGAAAAATTGAAAGAGACAATGGTGGGGCCCCAAGTGGAATAGGCGGGTGACCACCAATATCCACCCAGATCATTCCTCCCCCCTTAGGAAGCAATGGTACCCATTGCGTTAAGTTCCTCCATGAGATGAGGAAATTTCTGCTGAACTTGGTCCCTGGGGAACCACTTTCCTTGGTGCAGGAGTTGGCCAGCTTTGACAACCCGATACAGTTGGATCTTCTGTTGGTGAGTGTTCTTGATTTTCATGTCCATGATACACCTTATCGTGGCCTGTCGGCGTATTGGTTTAACTCGTTGGTGTGAGTTGTTCTGCAATGTCGAGGTGTCCGAAGAAGAAGGTGGCAAGTAAGGAGGAAGGTGGTCCACATTGAACACTAGGTGCGTACCAAGGAATGGTGGAATACTGAGCTCGAATGCATTGTTCCCTACAGCCTTGGTGATGGTGTACGGCCCGTATCGGAGCGGGCGAAGCTTGCGGTGGGGTCCAGTGAGGCGCTCCTTCTGCAAATGTAGCCATACTTTGTCACCCACCCGGAAGTTGTGTGGCACCCGGTGTTGATCATGGCGTTGCTTGTACTTGGCATTGGCTCTGTCCAATATATCATGAACCTGTTGGCGGATGTGTTGAATGCGCTCGATGAAGCTACTGGCTTTTTCAACTTCAGACTGGACATGAGCTTAATTGGCCTGAGCAGCTGCAAATGGCATGGCTACATCAATGGGACATAGTGGCCGGAATCCCAAGCCCACCTGAAAGGGGCTATGGCCGATTGAACTGTGGAGAGCCCGATTATAACTATGTTGTACATAAGGGAGGCTCTCGTCCCATGTGCGTGGATGCTTTGAATTGTACATGCGCAGAATGTGTACAATCATTCCGTTGACGACCTCTGTCTGGCCATCTGTTTGGGGATGGAAAGCTGTGGACTTGGTGAGCTTGGTATCCAACATCGACCAGAGGCTGGACCAAAATGTGCTGAGGAACCTGCTATCCGGATCTGATATGATAGACTGTGGGATCCCAAAGTGCACCCACACTCGTTCAAAGAAGAGTTTAGCAGTGGCTTCTGCTGTGATATTCTTCTTGCAGGCCGCCATAATGGCCATCTTCGAGAATCTGTCGACGACCACAAAAACACAGTCATTTCCCTGCTTAGTAGAAGGCAGGACCGACATGTAATCCATGGAGATGGATTCCCAAGGTCGACTAGGGGTAGGTAGAGGAGTATATAGGCCTTGCTTCTTGATGGTCGGTTTGGCAATGGCACAAGCAGTGCAGGATCTGATGTGCTTCTCGACATCCTTTCGAAGGTTCGGCCAATAGAAATACTTATGTAGTATTGCTACTGTTTTCTCGACCCCGAAATGCCCAACGACTCGATTGTAGTGTGCTTCCCATATCATCTTGGCACGCTCGCTTGAAGGAACACAAAGGTGTCCCAGGTGACATAAAAGTGCATCTTGGAGGTGAAAATTTGGAACTTGCATACCCCCAAGAGTGCCTTGTAAGTGTGGCCGAATTCTGGGTCACTCTCATAGAGAAGCGGCCAATCAGAAGTCTCGTGCCCACAAGAGTTGAGCACGGTGGTGAGCGCCACGATCGGTGGTCGGCTGAGGTAGTCTACAACATTATTGGTGCTACCCTTCTTGTACTTGATGTTCAAATGAAACTGTTGCAGATATGTGGACCACTTCTGATGGCGATCATTCTGCAACTTCCCTTGTGTCTGTATGAACTGCAGGGGTCTATGGTCCGTGTGGATGATTGTTTCCTTCCCCAAAATGTAATGCTTCCATTGTCGACAAGCTTGCACAATGGAGTACATTTCTTTGTCATATGTGGGGTACTTGCGAACTGTGTCAGACAATGTCTCACTGTGAAATGCCACTGGATGTCCCTGTTGAGTAAGAACTGCCCCAATAGCATAGTCAGAGGCATCTGTCTCGATCTCAAATGGCTGTTGCAAGTCTGGTAAAGTGAGCACTGGGGCAGAACAGAGGTGATTTTTCAATTTTGTGAACGCCTTCTGTTGAGGTTCCGACCAAAAGAATTTTTCTCTCGCTCCTCCCTTGGTGACTTGACTCAAGGGCCAAGTGATATGAGAGAAACCCAACACGAACCTACGGTAGAAATTAGCAAGACCCAGAAAGCTGCGAATCTCTGTTATAGTGGTTGGGGCTGGCCAATCCCAAGTGACTTGGATCTTGGTTGGATCCACATGCACCCCCCTTTCATCAATAATATATCCCAGATATTGAACCTGGGTCATGCCAAAAGTGCACTTCTCCAAATTGGCACACAAATTGTGTTGCCGCAATGTTTGGAGGACTTGTTGGATGTGGTGAAGGTGCTCTTCCCAAGTCTGGCTAAAGATCAGAATGTCATCCAATTACACCACTACAAATGAGTTGGTGAATGGCCGCAAGATGTCATCCATCAACCTCATGAAGTTTGCGGGAGTATTCGTCAATCCAAAAGGCATGACCAGCCATTCGAAAAGGCCTTCCTTGGCTTTGAAGGCAGTCTTCCACACTGTTGTTCAATTCTCAGCAATAGCCACGAAAGTTCCTAAAAGATGAACCGGTCACACTAAAGTTATATGCCAAGTAGCAAGTGCCAAATCAAATCAGGCCGAAAGGGAAAAAGGGTGGTAAAACGCACATATATTGACACCAATGGATAAATGGCGCTAAGTAAGGAGAGGCAGAACAATAGTTAACGACTGGCACAAAGGTACGGGAGACATGCCTTTGCAGATCAACTCATATACGAGAGAAGGCCTTTGATTATACATGACGGCGGTACGTAGAAATTCCGGGGGGGTCAAGCCGTGGGGTAAGGACAAGGCCCTTACCCCCGCGGAATTGCGACACGTGGCTGGGCTTCATGGCGGAGAAGTAGTAACAGGGTTGGGCCAAGAGATTATATATCGTGGTGGAGTTAAGGTGGGCCCGCTCAGGTGAGGAAGATAAGCGTTAGTCCGGCAAAGGGGAAGTCCTTCGTGTTAAAAGTGGATAACGCATATGGAACAACGGTAAGGTAAGTCCGTCAAGACAGCTGGTACTAAGGCCCGTACCAGTTTTTAACCCGACACGAGGCGCTCACCTATATCTAGAATTACCCAATCCCCACGCGCCACGTGTCTCAGTGTCAGTGTCCTTACGACACTTGCCCTCTGTTTTCTTACACTTTCCCCTTTTAACCTAAACAGTCCTCCCGAATGGTAAAAACTCTCGTATTCCTCTCTGGTAAATTATTTTCGGGTAGTTTTCCACGGCGATTACCAAGTAGGGAAGAGCGCCGGGTTTGCCCAAGTCACTGTCACAGTTCCCCTCGTCGTTTTCCCAAGCATTGTCACCCTCTGCTCAGGTAATCCATTTTCCCGTCTTCGTTTCATTATTTTTCCCTTTCTCTCTTTTCCGAATTGTTGAATAACTGCCATGGGGAGAGGGACGCCCAAGAAGAACGAACCTGAAACTCCCCAACTCCATGAGTCTAGAAATCCTCCTGGTTTCGAGCCCCTTCGTGACTTGCAAACGGGTATCTGTGACCCAAAATACCCTTTCGATATACGGAACATCAAGCCCCTACTGTTCGGCCGCCACTGTAAAAGTGCTGATCGTTTCCGAGTTGTCGCGTCCGGCGTGTATCACTACATTACCCCCCAAGTCCATTCCTGTGTCGATTTTATTGTCTGGCTTAGAGACTCTTACGATCCACATCGTGATGCCTTCATTTCCCCCCAGGGTAGCATAATCTTCTCCCTTTCTCCCGATATTATAAGGCAGGCTCTTCGTTTCCCTCCCAGTGATGCCTACTTCAGTTTTAAAGACGAAACCTTGCTCGCACAGTTTAATAAACTGTCAAGGGAAGCCCGCCGTGCCTTCATAGCTGCCATAACAGTCGATCAGGCGACGGCTCTACCTCCGGTTGAGCCTTTCCCATTGAGTCTGTTTAATGAAGAGGTCCGACCAGTCCTGTCCCTCATTGCCGGCCTCCTGGGAGAAGGGACCCCTGAAGACAGTTCCTGGGTATGCATTCGATTCTTGTGGCTTATGACTCAGAATGGGGTTACACTGGATATTCCAGGTTTCCTGTCTTTTACCATCCGGAACCAATTTCGGGAGCTGGCCAAGGCCCGAAAGTTTCGTTTTTGTTCGTTGGTTTTCTACCTCTTCCTATTCCAGCATGCGGACAAGTTTAATCATTTGGGGCTGGACAGGATGTATTCTGAAAATTCTCAGCCCAGGCCAGTCTTCGACTGGAATTTCTCCGTTCGTCAATTGCCTAAGGGGGAGGGTTACATCAGTTTCGTGAATACCTTCATGTCCATTGCTTACACCATCATTCACGATGTACCTTCTCCTAGGGTTTTCCTAGAGATGAAGCGCTGGTTACAGGCTGGGAAGTACCAGTGTACCGGCGATTGGTTTCTATCAGAGGAGTATACTGAAATCCGTGTCTATGGAGCCGAAGTAGCCCCCTACCAGCTCCCAGCTTTTCCTGTCCGACGAGTCTACGCCCTTGAATACATCCGGAAAGCCCTCAAGGCTGACCAACTTCATTTCGTCCCCGCTAAGAAAGGCTACATCCTGAAGCTTCCCGACAATATTGGCCCCTTTGTTGTAAATTCTAGATATGCCCTCCCGATTGTTGAGAAAATATTGCAGAACTTGGATCTGAAATTAGGGGAGATTTGGGCTTATGACCCACGGGAAATTATTTCAAATAAAAGAAAGAGAAACAGGTCTGCGCCCTACGTTCATGAATCCAGGCCATTTCTGGAGTGGAAGGCTAATTATGAAGTCTGGCCTATGTTTTCGCAGATGGAGACGGACTCATCTGCCACAGGAGAAGAAGAGGAAGTGAACAAAGGGGGAAATGAGTCGGAAGCTGGTACCTCCGGAGCGCCACCACCCAAGAGGCAAAGGGTGGCCACTAGTGAAGCCGAGGTCATCGGGGAAGGGATAATTCTGGAGCCCCTCGCGAAATTTGGAGAGTATGATAAGAGCAAGGCAGGGATAGTAGTTCTAAGAGATAGCACCGCCTCCTCTGACTACACTGAAGTCACTCAAGCCATCATCGAGCCTCCTGCTTCGAAGACAAAAGAAAGGGAGCTGACCAATAAAACCGTCAGAGACAAATATAGGGCCGAACTAGGAGGTTTTGTTGAGAAATATCACACCAGAATCTCTGCCTCGGTTAATGCAGACACCGAAGACCTGGTACTTTCTATGGCCGAGGCTATCCTGGACCCGAATTCGGACGTCCCTAGCTACAAGGTGATTGAATTGGTTGTCGACATGAAGAAGGTTCCGGTACAGGACCTGAATGACCTTTTCTAGACAATCTGCGACATGATGAAGGATAAGATTTCGCAGATCACCCTTGCCCTAAAGAAGACAGAGCAGAAATTTGACGACCTGAACAACTCTTTTTCCGCAGAACAGAGTGCTTGTCGTGCTAACACACATCAGGTGCGCGTCCTTAGAGAGCAGATTAAGAATTCAGACGACGGAGGGAAGGGAATGCAAGCGGCATTAATAGCCAAGTTGGAGAAGGACATTTCAGCGGCTAGGAAACGGTCTGGCATACCGGCTTCACATCCGATACAGACCGATGAACTGGTGCACGTGGAGGAGGAAAAAAACGAGCTGATGACCAAGCTTTCCAGAGAGAGAGAGGAGAAAGAAAAAATGGTCAGGAGAATGGAAGATCTGGAGAGCAGAGCTACCGAGCTGCAGACCCGCTGGGACACGCACAGTTGTCATGCAGCCGAGACATCAAGTGGGACAGGATCAGCAACAGCACAACTATCCACAACTATGGCTGAGATAGAAGTGTTGGGGAAGCAAACAACGACAGCCAAGCAAAAGGTGGAAGAACTGGAGGGCGCCCTGGCTGAGAAGGTCAGAACTATTGAAGGGCTGCGAAGAGAAGTGGAGGAAGGAAAGAAGACTGCGACTGAGCAACAACAGATCATCGCTGAGCTGAAGAGTAAGGCGAAGGGAAATATCACCCTGGTCGAGGCCAGAAGCCTGATCTGGTCAGATATAATCATGGCCGTGACTGAGCAATGGGAGTTCCTAACAATGATAGGAGAGCTAAAATCTACCCTTCCATACCTTAATAGGAGATTACAGGAGGCCGGGGATAATCTGCCAACTAGAGCCCGCCACGCTGGAATTTATATATCTTTTCTCTATACACTGAGAGCGAATGACATGGTAAAACATGACATTCCCAGCAGATTTATGGAAATCAATGAATGTCGGAAGATTATAGAAAAAGAGGAGGCTCGATCGGCAGCTTCAAAGGCTCTCCAACGGGTCGCTGACATGGTGGAACAGTTCAACAAGGTATGGAACGAAATCACCACTGCTGGCCTCCCTTCATGTTGGGAACCAAACGCTCCTGCCGTACTAATACACCCCGACAAATACACAGCACTTCTAGAGGCAGAACGGGATCGGTCAGATCTTCAGATAGGCAAAGGAACCCAGCTTAAAGCTACTACCATCATCACGGCCCTACAGAAGGAGTTTAGTCTCCTCCACATGATCCGGTACCGTCTCCCCACCCACGCAGACATCCACACCTTCGGCGAGGCATTTACCAGGGTGGAGAGACTCTCAGAGATGTCAGAGCCAAATCCAGAAAGCCAGCGGAGGTTAACGCAGTTCCTGACTCAGCATGCCAGTCCTTCCACCGATGTACCTCCTCCGGCGTCTACTACAGCCTCGACCCTACAGCTTTCATGACACATTATGTTTCATTCATGACATGGCCTTAACGGCCTTTACTTTCATTTCAGTTATGTTTGATTTAAATTTCCGAGTGGGCGGTTTTTCCTCCCACTCTTGCATTTTTACTTTTACCTTGAACAATGATCTACATTTTGGTTTTAAGTTTGGCCCGGGGCCTGTTACGCATGATGGAAGAGTTGTTTTCCCCATCATGCCATTTTGTGGTTTTGATAATGATTGTTAACAATTTTGAGCATGCGAGAAAGATATTTTCAGAAAATATCTTCTCGATGAAAGGCAGAGAGAAGGCTATATAATACAGGAAAAAGAATGATACCGGGTTCCATTAGCTTCAGAAAATTGATTGTATTAGAATTTCCTGTGCGTCTGCTTTGTGAACAATTTGGATACTGCCCGGAGGAGCCCATTGGGTTTCAATAATAAGAAGCTTTACTGTAATACGGATTCTGGACACGGTTGTATGGTGGTGTGTGTGCCTCTCTATTGTTGGTTTCATCTTTGCTCACCTCTCTTATATTATATCCTGGAATGCGAGTGTCTTTTGTCTTTTGATATGAACTTATCGTGTTGATACTCATGTCTGTAGCAGTGTGACACTTTAAATGGCTCAGGAGTAATGTATTTTGCCACATGCATTTCACTCATATTTCTACTATGTTGGTTGTATTGAAATGTTATTGACGAAAGCTCTTGGTATGCGTGGATTCTTAGATATTTAAGCCCATTTCTATGCCATGAAGTTCTCCTTAGTATCATCTATGTAATAGCCGATATCCCCTTCTTGTTATACAGCTTCGCTATTGTTTATGATTACTTTCTCTGCCATATGTCGTGAATCTGGCCCTCATTATGTTGATCTGTCTTATGATTGTCTGAAGCAGCAGTATCTAAATATAAGCATTCCATTCGTTCAGCGTTATTTAAAATGCCTCAAACTGTCCGAAGTTCTGGTTCCATTTTAGTTTGTTTTCTGTTTCAAAAAAGGTAGTGTAAGAGCTCTGTCACGTTAAGGGATGAAACGTTGTCTCAAATATCCTGCTCTCTACACCTCATAAGATGTCCTAGGCACTGGTCTGTAACAACTCTAGGCTGTCTCTAGGAGTTACAACACACACATCAAAGTGTTTAATTGGTACCTAGTGATACCCAGACTTCAAGTCGATCTTGCTGAAATATTTTGCACCTTTGAGTTGGTCCAGAAGGTCATCAATTCGTGGGATCGGGTACCTATTCCAGACAATGATCTTGTTTAGTGCTCGATAGTCAATATAGAGTCTCCACGTCCCATCCTTCTTCTGTACCAACACGATCGGGCTCCCATAGGGCGATGAACTTGGTCGGATGTGAGCTTTCTATAGCAGCTCCTGAATCTACCTCTTGATTTCATCGTTCTCCAGAACAGAGCACCGATAGATCGGTCCATTGGGTAGTAGTGCACCTGGGGTTAGATCAATCAGGTACTTGACCTGACAATGTAGAGGAACCCCTGTGGGTGAGGTGAAGATGTCCCTGTACTCCTCCACATCCTTATCCATTTGTTGTTGTCATGCAGAGGAGCCCTGTCTGGAGGTCATGGCCATAATCTTCTTCTTGCCTTGGGGTCGTATCATCAGGAAAACAAATTTCTTGGTTTGGGAAATGAGCTTACTACATTGTTTTGCAGTAACCAAAGAGATAGCGGTAGGAGGTGGTACCTCTGGTATCCTGTACAACTTATTTCCCAAAGTAACAATAACAACACGAGGCCGAGACTCATACACAGCATGACGCTTCCACAAGTATGGTTGTCCTAATAATACATCAGAAACATCAATAGGAGAAACATCACATAATACCTTATCCATGAAGGGCTTGATGCTATAGGGAAGGCGACACTGCTGGTTGACGTGGAGATCTCGTCCTTGGTGAAGCCACCTGATGGTGTATGGATGTGGGTGAGTTGTGGTCGGCAAGCCCAACCGCTTCACGTCGTCTACTGAAATGAGGTTCTTTTGGTTCCCATTGTCGACAATGAATTGTACTGGGGAGCCCTTTACCCACATCTGGGAGTGGAAGAGACGTTCCTTCTCCTCTGGATCTTCTGGTTCCTCCTTCTGGATCTTCGTAGTGGCAACAGTGGCGTTAGGCTCTGCATCAATAATTTGTTTCCCTTCATCATTCCCCTTGTTAGGTTTTGATTTAGAGTCGGAACATGCATCTGACTCAGAAGCCCTCATCTCAGCCACCAGCGACTGCTTGGCCCGACACTCACTTGTGTTGTGAGTGGAGCTCTTATGGAACTCATACCACTTTCCCGTGTCCTTCTTTGGCTTTGCGGTGTTGTTATTTTCTTGTGGCTTCGACAGGTTGTCTTGAGTCGCCATGCCTTGGCTCTGTCCTTTGTTCTGCAGTTTGGGAGCACCTTTCCCTTGCTTTTGATTCGCAGATCCAAAGTCTCGCTTCTTTTGTTTGAATTTCTGCTCAATCTTGGGAGCATATCGGTATGCCATACCAAGCGAGGAGATGTCGAGGAACTCCATTTCCTCTTGAATGTATCTGTGCAGACAACTGTGATACTTTAGCACCAGATGTTTCTTTGAATCTTTGATACCCAACTTGGTGCGCAGGGTATGGAATAGATTCGTCAACTCATGCACATCTTGATCCCTTTGTTGTCGCAGCGTGGTCCACTGTATGTACTTATCCTCATAGCTCCCCATGGGATAGTATTGTTCCTTGATGGTGTCTTGGAAAGAATTCCAAGTGGCTACAGCTGAGAATAGAGAGGGTTCTGTCTCATCCTTTTTCTCACAGTGGGTTTCCCACCAGTCCTTGACATGGGTGGCAGCTTTGAGGAGTGCAAAAATAATCTTCTCCCTGTCGGAAAAGTCATGAACCGAGAAATATCCTTCTAATAGATTCAACCATCTATCTACAACATTTTGCATCTATTTGACTCTCAAATATGGGAATGTCAAAATTTACTTGTACCTTAAAAGGAGTCGCACCTCCAGAGTGGTTGCTAGATGCAGATGCACCGTCGGTAGGCAGCCGTTGAAGGAGCTGGGAAAAGTTATCCATCATCGCATTCCTTTGTTTTTCGAGGGCCTCCTCGAGAAATATTTTGATAGGATCTCCTGCTCCCTCATATTTCTTTTCATCCCCCATGGGTGTCCATTGGGGTTTGTGAGGCTGATCTTGCAAAGGTTCCACCAGATTGAGCCCTAACTCCTTATACCCTGACCTCGTTGGGGACATGCAAAGAAGGATCGAGAAAAATCAAACCGCTCTGATACCACTGATCTGGATTTATGCAGGAATGCAATAGAATAAACATATAACCATAAATATAAAGATGCAGTAGAAATAACACTTCATTTCATTAATATCGGAGAATTGAAATTTGCTTACAGACAAAATGGAAATAAAACTAGCTAGGGTGCTGGTAGCTATCTCTGAGAAGAGATGTGGCGGCTATGGGCCTCTGAACTGAGTTAAAATGAGACTCGAGGGCCTATTTATTATTTAGAAACAATGGGAAATCCTAAAAAGCCAAAACCATAACCCTAGGAGATGAAGCGCCAAAACTATGGGCCCCGTTTGGGTAAATTGGTGTTTCAACTTCCCGGGGACGTAACTTTGGCATATGATCTCCATTTGACGCGTACCATACCTCGTTAGAAATATCTATCCGAGGACTACAAATTTTGAGTGAGAAACATTTGTCCATGGACTCATGTTGCTCCTCGTTTTCCCAAAAACATCGTTTAAGGCCTCAAAACGGCTCTGGAAGTTCAGGACCCGAAAAGCTGCTATAAATAGTAATTTGTGCCGAAATTGAAAAACTGAAAGAGACAATGGTGGGGCCCCAAGTGGAATAGGAGGGTGACCACCAATATCCACCTGGATCAATTACTTCACCACTTCAAACATAATGGAATTTTGTTTTATCCATCTCGTGATGCATGTAGTATTTTTCCTCTGGCATGCCTGAGGCTTCATACACCACACGATATCCAGCGCAAGAACCAGAGACATCGGCGAAAGTGTTACATGGGGGATGGAACCCCTAATCGAATGTCATTTCTTCCTCACAATCCTCTCTATTACTGAAAGCTTCTCTGACATCAAAACCTATGAGAACATATTCATCTTTGTTAAGCTCATCTTCCTCGATGAACACACAACATCGTTATGACGGCGACCATCCCTGCTCCATGAGGCTGTACCTCGTCTAATAAATTCAACAACCTTATTAATCGCCTCTTCGAACGACTCATTGACTCTGAACAACACCGATCGAAGATGCAAATCTAATTTTTGCGCTAAAAGAAGCACGCAAAAAAGAATTTGATGAAGTCAACAATATGATGGACTGATGGATTGTAATTCGCGAGGGATATGTTCAGGGGATATGAGCTCTCAGTTGAAACACCTTCAATAAAGTGTCAAGAATGATATAGAGAGGGGATAGCTCTTTCCAATTTGAAAGACGCATTACATGTCTCACTGGCTCTAATACCAGATGAAAGATTAAATAGAGAAAACAACGGAAAACATAACTCAAACACGCAATAGAAAACAACTACAGATATTTAACTTATCAGAAAACTAAGCATAAATTTACAAAGCCTCAAGCAGAGATCTCTGCAGCGACAACTGCCTTACAACTGCTTGAATTTCATATTCGGACTTCTTTATCCTTCTATCCCATCTCAACTATATTTATACAGAAGTTATGTCGGTTATCACCCCTTCGACGCTGAAGAGGTTATGGCGGTGATGGCCTTTCAAAACTCAACAAGACATGGCGATGGTGCCTCTTCGAGTATGAGAAATTCATGGTGGTGATGATAAGGCAGTTTGCAGTGAGGCAGTGTCAGTGTGTTGTCAGGAGTAATTACTTCCAACACCTTCAACAATTAGAACTAGTTTAACTGAAAACAACCTTAGATAACTGACCTCAATTGCTACAAAATAGAAATCACACATGCCTAACTGAACTATAACTCCTCCAAAGTCGAATTTACAGAGTAAACTGGGTGACACAAGCCATGTCACACAAGTTAACTGCATCCAAGTTTTTTATTGATGTGGAAATTCGAATTTTCTCAATTTAATCAAGGCAAAATCAAATTGAGAATTTATTGCTGCATTTTTTTGACACTCCCCCTCAGCAAGAAAAGGATTGTCAACCACCCCTATCCTGCATCTGTGGAACTCGAACTTCCCACTTGACAAGGCCTTTGTAAAAATGTTAGCATTTTGTTCCTCTATCATAATGTACTGCAACAAAATTATTCGCCTCTGCACACAGTCCCGCATGGAAAAATACTTAAAATTGAATAATGCACTCTATATCACATTGATCAAATTATATTACATATATACATGAAGTGTTGTATCAAGATAGGGAAACTATCTTGGACACATAATCAATTGGTTGAGAGAAAATCTCAACCACACACCAATCTAGGAGTCAACTAGATCTAAACAACTCGTAAGGAATAGGAACAAACTCCTTTACATAGAAGGAATCACAACTTAGACAAGTAGAAATTATTTTCCAAGTCGCCCCCTTAATGACTACTTTTCTTGATCTCAATTTGGTGGTCCTCATGTTTACAAACATGATCAAAAAATATGTTGACGTCCATATAAAGGAACAACCATCTACTGGAATGAATGGGTACCAAATGTTGTAACCACCAGTCAACTAACATGTCCTTCACATACATGGTTCTATCAACCATTATATGCATAATTGTACCTGTACCTGCAAATCCCCCTCCATCATCGTCATCATGGGTTTTATCAGATTACCCATAACCATACTCTGGGTTTTATCGGCTTACCTTCAACCATGCTCAAGGTTTTATCGGCTCATCCTAACCATGCCCAGGGTTTTTTCAGCTAACCCTAAACCATGTCTACAGGAATCCATCTCCACTTCACTCTCACACGTAGTTTCTGGCTTACCACAAACCTACACTTCCAAAGTGGTTTCTGGCTGACCACAAACTTGCAATTACAAAGGGGTTTTAATATTTCCACAAAATTCATGGGGATACATATGCCTCATAAGGATTTACATTACACACTCCAACTCTTGGAGTTACCAGGCACATACCTTAAAATACCACTATAAAACATCCTAGACTTGCTCACACTTAAGATGTGTGACTCATAATACAACATGCTAGTGAATCTATCCCACAAACTCACGCAAACTCACACAAACTTTCACTTTGTTTTCCATCATTCTTTAATCGTTGTTGTTTCTCCTTTACCTCATCTTTTAAAATTTTCACATCTTGGGCATCTTTGTCTTTGTCAATTAAATCTTGGAACTCCATGCTTAACCTGTCATTTGTTAGAGCAGTTAATTCTAACAAAATAACTTCATATTGAGATGGCTAATCTCAATATGTATATTGATTTTAATTCCAAAATAATTTTATGACCCTAATAATCGATGAGAAATTATTACTTCCATTTGGTTTCTAGATTTGAGGAACGAGATATTTTCAAAAAATGCATAGGAAATGGTATTACTTGCCTGGTGGGGACCTCCCAATCCATGGTGAGAACATGGGTCACGAGTCTTGAGCTTTGGAAACTCAATGGCCATGTCTAAGATATCTATTATCATTCTTGAAAACAAGAAACAAGAAATGCTGTGAAAAATTCGTAAAGAGACTTTCTTTATCTGCTTCTGTCTTACGTGAGAGACTATCATCTAAATACCACCACTAAGTAGCAGGGCTCTGTGCCCCCACCCATAAAAAGTATCAATCAATACAAGGGTTGAAGCTGCAAGAACAACTCCAGTCGCGACAAACGAATAGAGGGAAGCATTTGCACGAAATCCAAAACTACCGAAAAAAAAAATAGGGGCCATTAGGGAAATTTTGAGGTCTAAAATGGGCCTCCTAAGAAAAATGTACAACCAAAATAGAGTTTATAAGAACCAATAGGATTCAAGATGATGATGTCAACCATGGGGGATGATTCACCATTTTTTAAGTAAAAGGTTAAAAAGATTAAAAAATAATATAATAATAAAACTACCTTTTTCAACTCGTATTCTCAACTTATATCCCAAATTTTTTACTCAAATTTCAAGCGGGAGTAATCGTTGGATGCAAAATTTAATTCCTCATCCAAGGAGTACCTATGTTGCATAGTTTTGATGGACGTTACAACATGAAAAATGAGAAATACATGAAATACATGTATTTCTCATTTTTTGTGTAGCAGGGTCCATCAAAAGTAAGCAACATGGGTACTCCTTGGATGAGGAATTGAATTTTTCATCCAACGAGTACTCCTGCTCGAAATTTGAGTAAAAACTTTGGAAGATAAGTTGAAAATACGAGTTGAAAAAGTATTATTTTTCTTTTTTCCCTCTAAAATTTGATGATGTCATCAAATCTTATTTTATGATTTCCACTATTATTTTATAATTTCATTAGGAGGCCCATTTTAGAACTCAAAATTCCCTAATGATAGAATAATATGGAATTGATTCTAGTCAATATTTGAAACATGGGCATAAATATTCATCCTCTCAAAAATATCCCTAAATGGATTCCTGATGGATTTATCCAGTGCGAATGCATCGACCATATCATCATTCTCTTCTACATTCCAAGTGCCCCTGATCCTCTCCATGAAAGCTCTGCCTTTGTCCAAATGACTACACTCTATCATATTGTTGGGGGTACTAGGAAAGAAAATCCCTCTAATGGTCATCAAAAGTGCAGGATGTGCATCCAAATCCAGCGAGAGACACCATCCCCAAAGTTTCATATGGTTCATTTAGGGTGACGAAAACTTCTACACCTAACTCCTTCAAGTGATGAACATATTTAGAGAATGGTACAACACCTAAAAGAAGAAACTATTCAATCTGATCCCACCCCCTAAAGTCTGGCTGAAGCTTGTTACACACAACATTATATAAGAGCGTTGAGTAAAAGAGAACATGTGTCGATGCACCAAGACATTCCCTTTTTGAAGTCTTCTCAAGTTTACCATCATTGGCTTCACATTCCAATTCAATCCCATCGCCACAAACAATTTCACAGTGAGGGTGGTAACCCTGCAGTTGCATGAGCAAGAAATTCCCCCCCTGCATCAGTAACCAAACACGATTTCTCTCACTACAATCCTCAAGAAACATCTTGGTTCTTTGTAACATAATATACAACTCATTGGAACACAACACGATCGATAGAGGCAACGACATTGTGGATTCCTTCACCACTTAAAACATAATGGAAAAATGTGTATTCGTCTCGTGATGCCTGCAATATTTTTCCTCTGGCATGCTTAGGGTTTCATACACTGCACGATATCCAGCGCAAGAACCAAGAGCACATTCACTAGAGACATAGGAAAAAGTGTTATAGGGGGGATGGAACCCATAATCGAAAGCCGCTTCTTCCTCACAATCCTCTCCATTACTGAAAGCTTCTATGACATGAAAACTTCTGAGAACAGATTCATATTTGTTAAGCTCATCTTTCTTGATGAGCACACAACGTCGTTCCGATGGCGGCCATCCCTGCTCCAGGAACCTGTACCTCCTCTAATAAATATAAAAACCTTCTTAATCACCTCTTAGAATGACTCATTGACTCTGAACAACACCGATCGAAGATGCAGATCTAATTTTTGTGCTAAACCCTCAATTTAAAGCTAAAAGCAAGTGATCGAAAGAAAAAAAATTCACATCACTTTGCCTTCGATATCTCTAACATCGGGGTTCAGTATAAATGGTGAAGGATATATATATATATATATATATATTTATTCACCATCTATCTCTTTAGGAGCAATGCTGCCTTGGAGGTCTCCTTGAATTCATCGTAGCACTGAGCAGATACACTCCCACACTCCACCTACACAGGGAAAACATAAGGCGAAGGTTCTCGATAGGCTCCAAAAATTGGTATTCCCTCCAAAAAATTTAGTTTATGGCATTCAATTGGCACACCTCCCTGGCTAGGAAACACACCATTGAGGGATACTCCACTCGTAGGTTTTTGCCTGCCTCAGATCTCGACAGAGACAACGAGAGATTCTTCTTCAAACCGTTCCAAAAATAGAGCTCAAGCTTTCCCTTTGCACTCAATCAAAATTCTCATGGCATGTGCATAGAAATAAGCCTTCATACAATGCATTCCAACAATACAAAGATAAGGTTACTCTCGGTCTTGTCATAGTGGGACCTCACCACATGAGTCAAGGAAATGATTCCTATCTTCCACAAAACACACAGTGGAAAAACTCGTCCACACTTCCCAAGCTTGGCTCGAGTAAATGGAAAAAAAAAAAGATAATGGACAAAAAAACATTCACCAAACTCTTTATTTCCCTCAGCCCAGAAGGGGCCAAGGGCCCAGGCCCATACGAGCTCTGATACCAACTTAAAATTGAATAATGCACTGTATATTACATTAATCAAATAATATTACATATATACATGAAGTGTTGTCTCAAGATATGGAAATTGTCTTGGATACACAATCAATTAGTTGAGAGAATTTCTGAACCACACACCAATCTAGGAATCATTTAGATCTAAACAACTCCTAAGGAAGAGGAACAAAATCCTTTACATAGAAAGAATCATAACTAAGACAAGTAGGAATTATTTTATATGTAAATTATCTAAATAGATTCAACTGATCTTGTAATGTACTAAAAAAAAAATATTGAATCAATTCTACAAATTGTGGAAACCAATTAGGATCGCACATTCACATAAACAAGTAAGAGAAAGAATTTCAATCGCACAACACAAAGTTGTATCTGGGGAAAGCCTCAACTAAAAACCATGTTATTTGTATATTGCATAAAGTCAAGAACATGAAACAATACAATGTTATTTCTCTTCCCGAGAAACTTCTGCACTTTGTTGACTGTCTCACTCTAATCTAAGCAAGTTTGGTCCAATATTTAACCACTTCCTTGCCTCTTCCTTAGCAACCTTGCTCACGCATTCTTGGGCTAATTGAGCCCATACTAATTATGAAATTGACATCGATAGATTGTGCAATACATCCAAGGCATCCTGATGACCTCATGCATGACCTGTACAATTTTCTAATTATACAACTAATATATCTCTTCCCTTTAAATCCAATCTCAACTGGGCCTTTCTTAGAAATGACATGCAACATTTATTTATAGTGAATTACCAGTTATCTGATTGATCATTGATTTTGAATTAAATCAGATTTAATTCACTAGACTTATCATTAGATCATCTCTCAGTTAGAACTAATTAAACTAATTTTAACTCAAATAATTAAGTTAACTAATTACAACTCAAAATACACTGCAACTAGACTCCTTTAAACTTAGAGAGAACTCTACATGCCTCCAGTTTGATCCCCAACTTGAATTAATTGAGCTAACAAAGACTTCCTGACTCAGTTAACACTTACAAGCTGTCATGTGATGTGGAATTACAATTTACTTCTAATTTAATTAAGGGAAAATTAAATTAGAAGCCCCTTGGGGTGCCATTCTTTTTGCCAATTTCAACACTCCCTCTCAACAAGAAAGAGATTGTCTTCTACCTCGATCCTACCTCTGTGGTACTTGAATTTGCTTCTTGACAGTGCCTTCATCAAGATGTCTGCATCATGCTCCTCCACGGGAATGTACTCTAATAACATAATCCACCTCTGCACACAATCTCTAAGAAGGTGATACCATATATCAATATTCTTGGACCTGTCATGAAAAACTGGATTAACCGAGAGTTTGATGCAACTCTAGTTATTGCAATAAATCACCATCGGATCCATCTGTTAACCAAATAAACCAACAAGTATCTTCCTCATCTAGATGACCTCACATGCTTCCTAAATTTCCGCCATGTACTCTGCCTCTGTTGAACTGAGTGCAATTGATATTTTTTTCCTACTATACCAAGAAACTGTTTTTGATCCTATGTTGAAGATGCCCCCTGATGTGCTCTTCCTATTGGATGGACTCCTTGCCCAATCTGCATCGGTGAAGCCTTAAAGCTTCACTCCCTCTATCCTCCTGTACCATAGCCCATACTTTGTAGTGCCTCTGAGGTATCTCAACACATGCTTGAATGCCTTCCAAAAGTGTTGGGTAGGCTTAACCATGTCTTGACTAGGTTGGTTAACTACATAGCATATGTATGGTCATGTGCTCACCGAATACATGAGTGAACCCACAAGCTGCATATAAACAATATCATCTACTACTTCGCCTTAAGTAGCATAATCCTTCCTCCTGTTTCTTCCTAGAGGAGTCTCCATGGGTTTTTTTCCCTCCATGTGGAACTTCCTGAGAATCTCATCGCAATACTTTCTCTAAGATACAAATAGCTCCCCATCTCTTTGCCATATTTTCAATCTCAGGAAATCTTACTGTTAGTCATCAATAATTTTTGCTATCTGTAGATGAAAATATATGGGTTCTAGATTTCTAAAAATAAAATTCCCTGAATACTGTGAGTTTTAGAAATCTCACTGCCTTCATTATCCTTATAGGAAAATTTTCACTATTCTATCAACCTTTCCTTTTCATGATCACCTTGCCACCCCTAAAAAATCCTTATGGAATTGAGCCTCTCACGTCCATCCATTTTTCCTACCTATGACCTCATCACTCTGTTTTTCCCTTGCCCATAACTCCACTTTACATCTAGGGTTACCTATAAGCCTATTCCTTCCAATGTCCACCTGGTTCCTCAAGCATTGATGGTCTCAAAACTGTTTTTGTAGGCTCTTTAGATAAGTCAAGTACATTGTATTTTGGATCTTAAATACATCACTTTGTCAATACTCTGTTTTTACACTTGAAGACTTCAAACCAAATTTCAGTCAAAGACCAGGTCAAAGGATCCTCCCACTAGGTCATTAGGGTTTCACAGCTTGTAACGTCATCATTGATGTTTTAAGCACTACTTTTCCTGTGCTAGAAGCTAGCTCAGATGTAATAGAATATCAGACATGGTTATTCAAAGAATATCTGAAAGTCTCCAAAGAATACTATCCTATCAAATTCAAGTTCTGCAAAAGGTAAATGTGAATTTTGACACTTCTGCAGGAGTGTTAAAATGACTATCCACAGAAAATTGGTAAGGTAAGAGGTATGCTCCTTAATAAATACATTCATAACAAGGAGAGGGGAAGCAGTTTGGTTTTAAGGAGGACTAAGGTTTTTTGAGCTTGGTGGTCCAACAGTATGGCAAACAGTGAATCAAATGGAAGAAATGACCTGGAGAAGACACACCAAAACAAACATGAAGGAATTTTCTCAAAAACTATTGATGAAAATGGAAAAAGGTGAGGTGAATTGGACATAAATTAATGAACTTGAAAGGGCTATAGAGAACTTAGAAGACAATACTAATTATCGTCTTAAAGCATTCCACACACCTAAGGTTGGGAAAGTGGCCAGAGGAGGTGAAGTGAAGAGGTAAACAACATGATGGAAACAAAGGGATTCTGACGATGTCACTGTTTGTAAAGATTCCAAACTCGTCCAAAGAAGTTGTCATGCCAAGAATAACCAAAGGATAGTTTGAACTCCATGGTGCAGGTAAAGGAATATTTAGAAGCTGCCAGTGTGTGTAAACATCCCAAAGTTTTCCAAGGTAAAATGTCTCACTGCCTCAAAGAGCAAAGATGTAAAGGTTATCAATAAAAATATAAAATTAGTGTTTTCAGGTGCCTGCAAATCAGAAGTGGCCAAAGAAGGTAAAAGACATGATTTTTAATTCCATGGTGCATGTCAAAGGAGCCTTTTTGAAGGTATTGATATGTGAAATCCTCCCAGAGATGTTTAATGAGCTTGTTATGCTTCAAGGAGCAACAAGAAGGTCAAAATCCATCATTTTATTAACCTTCAGAGCAAACAGTGTAAAAGGTCAGTAAGAAGAGGTGAAAGTTAAATTGAAATGCATAATGGAAGCAACAGAGGCTCAACTTCATCTTTTTAAGTCACCTGCAAACCAAACATGTAAAAATAATTGGTAAGAAAAGAAAAAGCAAAAGCCAAGTTAGTGTTTGGGTCACCTACAGCAAAAGGTCAAGAAATATCAGTGAAAAAAAGTGAAAAAGATTTAAAATATTAGAAAAGTGAGTTGAAAAGTTTAAATCAAATTCCTAAGTCCATAAAGACCCATTCTGCACCTCAAACAAGTTATTTTTTCCTTGCAAAAATCTAAAATAATTTAGGAGAGAAGACTGTGAGTTTTTGGGTCAAAAATTGGCTAAGTGTTGAGGCGCGACGTGTTCAGGTCGGCGTTGCGCACCTGGAGTTGGGCACTGTGCCCCTAGCCATTTATCCCGTGCAAATTTCTTCAGTGCTGCGCGCCTGGAGTGTGGTGTTGTGTGCTTACCTGATTCACTCGAAAGGCCCGGTAACGACCATTGGCACTGCGCCTTTGCCCGACCAGAGTCACCGGTTGCCTGAGCGCTATGCGCTTGGCAAGGAGGGCCTCCTACACCATGCAGACCCTCAAATCAGCTCAAAAACATCTTCAAGCTACCACCAAGGTTTTTTCAAGAAAAAAATTAAATGGTAAGTGGATGCCCTACCTTCCTCTCCAAGCATTTTAATGGTTTTTAAAGGAATGGAACCTTAAGGTGAAAACTTAAGTTTCATGCTTAAAAACAATGATTAAGCCTCCCTCATCTGTCTATGAATAATTATCAGTCAAAACTGAGGTAAATGGAGGGTCGCATTGTTGGAGGTTTCCCACTCACCTAAGGCTATGCCTGCACTCACTCCATTCACCAAATTAGTCCCCTGCATTACAAAAATATTGACAAATTCATTGCCTTCCTTCATATCCATTTGCCATCAATACAAGGTGTTGTCAAAGCAGAATTTTAACAAAAATCCGAGGTTGTCCTTGAGTTTTTCCTCTCACTCACATTCCTATACCCTTAGCCTCACTCACTCATCCATATCATTCACTTGCAAAGGTTGCCATTCCTCCATCCCTTCATCTCATTTCTATTGTGCAGTCCTAGGGTTTTGCTCAAAATAGAGTGATCAAAATGTCAAGGGAAGATAACATTGATAGTGGTGAGGAAGGCCAAATGCCAAAGTGGCATCAACATAAAGGTGGAAAAATCAATAGGTTTGAACCCCTCAACACCTTAGAGATTATGGCCTCTCCCATGATTGTTTCATGTTTCCATAATGTGGGATGTTTTTGTTTTTGTGAAAGGATACAGCAGGTGCAGAATCACCCCGAGCTTACAAGGATTTTCATTATTAACTTGCATGACAAAAAAGTTAACCTTGCAGGAGTGACCTTTGAACTATCCTCAGATGCTATTGCCAATGCCAAAGGCATACCTAGTGTAGGGGAAAAATGGTTTAAGCAGGCCAATCTTGACATGAGCTACTGTGAACCCTTCCTAAAGCCTAGATACAAGGACAACTGCAAATCCATCCTTCTTTTCTCACATTTGCTGGAGAGATATGCACCTTTGATGAGAATTATCATGAAATATTTTACATGTGAGGGAAGATTCTCTAGGCTTTACTCCTATCACATTAGGTTGCTCATGCACTTTACTAGGGTTAGGATGCTACACCTACCCTATTACTGCTATAGAAGCATTGGTTAAATGTCCTATATTTTGCAAAAGAGAGGGTACCCTCAACAGATGCAAAGCTTATTTCATCACTCTTTGATTAAAATGGTTGTGTTGCACCTATTACAATAGAAGGGAATTCCATGGGAGGCTTTCATTGCCCATGAGGTGTTCACTAACCCACAACCCCAGCCTCAGCAAGATATGCCTTCATCATCTCATCCTCTTGTTCCTACTCCTCCATCATCTCCTACTGATCATATTTCACCATCTACACATATTCCTTCACCTTAGGACAACCCTCCTTCCTCACCCTCTAAATGCATCAAACAATGAGGGAAGTGACAATGAACAATCAAATGACAATGAGGGAGAGGGTAATGATGAAACAAGTAGTGAATAAGAAGGAATTGAAGAGGCAGAGGTCAGTGATAAGTCAGAGAGCATAGAAACATAAAACAATGATGATGCTGGAAATGATGAGGCACATAGCAGTGAGCATAATGACAATGGCTCAAAAAGCCTTGATGACATTGATAATGAAAAATCAGTCAGTGAAGAAGATGAGGGCAGTATAAAAAGTAGTGAGGATGCAAAAGGCAGTGAAACAAAGAACCATGATGACAGTAAGAAAAAAAGTGATGAAGCACCTAGCAGCAAGGCTAATATCAGTGAGGAAGAGTCAAGCAACAAAGAGGGAAACAATGATGCAAAAACCAATGAAGCAGAAATCAATGATGAAGAAGGCATCATGTAGAAAATTGAATAATAGCTGAATTATTCACCGAGATTATCCTGATTACACACTATTTAAGCTTCATGCATAATACATAACCTCTTCTACAATTGATCATCAATATGCGGAAATAGAAGCAGTCGCATGCGCACATAAAAACATAATCAAGCACACATATAACACAGTATGTAATGGGGAAAGCTTACAGCTGAAAACCCCCAACTATCTGTATATTATAATGATAGAGAACATGTAACAATACATAGCACAAACTCCTCACAAGCTCTCAGCACTATCTCCAATTGTTACACACAAACTAGCTCAGATCTGAACAAGTCACAGGTTCAAATCTCCTCCATTGTTTGCCTGCCTCTACTACGCAATCCAAGATGAGAATGAATGAGATCCAAGTTCAAATCCCCTTGGCTTGTACTACGCAATCCTCATTGGCAATCTCAATCAATGTGTGTGCAAATATCATGCACAAGTATAGTCACAACTGATAGCCACACTCACCCTTTCACCCACCTCTAACACTGGTCTCCACTGAACTGTCCATGCATTGCAGTTAACTGATGTATTCTTTAGTTGATTTATGAGTTAATAATTAGTGAATTAATTATTAATTAATTCACACCACTCATCACTAGTGTATTTATTAGTTAGACTAAATACAACTAGTTCAACTAAGTTAAACCGAACACAACTCCACCAACTGTCTCATCAACTCCACCAAACTCTACCACATGAGTTCTAATTGAAGTCAACCATGCAATAGCTCAACTAACCCTTAGGAAAAGCGTATTTCCTTCTGTCAGCTGCATGTGCCACATCCAAGCATCAAATTGAAGTGCTCCAAGAGGATAAGATAATGTTTATAGTCTAAATATTATTAAGGGTTAATAATATTCGACTGTTCTATTTTTAGCCCAACAGTCTAAAAATAGATTCCGCCCAATGTCTAAAAATAGAGGTCCATCTATTTTTACCAACTTGACCAATCATTCATAAATAGCATCCTGCAACTCATAGACCATTATCCATATGTCTAAAAATAGACATAGTCTAAAAATAGACTTTGCGCCAAAAATAGCCTGCGGGCCCACTTAGTGAAGGCGACTTCTTTTCACTAAGCTCCATCATCTTGTTGTATTTTCAACACAGCAAGGAAGTAAGCTAAGATGCTAGTGCATATGTAAATGAAGAAGATTCCAATGAGTCTGTAAATGGTGATGCAACACAAATCAATGGATTAGAAGAAAGTGTAGAAAGCAGTGAAAAAGATGACAGTGAAGGAAAAATAAATGATGATGCAAATGAAGATGGAAACCATGAGAGTAGTAATGATAAGAGCCATGATGACAATGAAAATGACAGCAATGGTGGAAAAAAGACATATAGCACTGAGATAAACAATATTGAACCTCTTCCTCTAACCTACCAAAGAGGAAATAGGCATGTGTTTGCTGCCCTCAAGAGGCAAGGGGCCATGCCTTATACTTCAACTAAGCAGCTTGACAAAGGCAAAGAAAAGTTCATTGATGAAGGAGAAGAAGACAAACATGAGATTGAACAAGAATTTGAAATCATTAATGTTGACAGTGATGATGAAAATGAGGCAAGGATCTCAAGCATGTTGCTCAAAAATAAAGAGGCCCAAATTAAAGACTTGCAATCCAACCTAGGTAGAGCTAGGAATGTGATTCACTATTATAAAGTTGAGAACAAGTAGCTAGAGGAACATAATACTATCTATGAGATCATAGCTATCAGAGCTTAGAAAGGGGCTGCAAAAGAAAAGGCAAAACTAGAAGAGGTCTTGGGCAGTCGTAATGACACTGAAGAAGAGGAAGAGTAGCTTCCTAGGAAGAGGCCAAGAACAATTAGCTTGAAGAAGGCCTTGGCCAAGGAGAAGGAGAAAGAGACAGCATTGGCAGAGCAGCTCATTCTAAGTGAGTTGCTTGCCATGGAAATAGAATATGATAGAGAACCTTGGCTAGAGAGAGCAAACATACACCTAGAGGGTCAACTTGAGAAGACATAGAGGGACCTTGACCTCCAAAAGAAGATGGCCAAATATTATGCCTTGAGGAAAAAAATTGCAAGGGCCAAGTTCAAAAGAGCCCTTGCCAAAATTCAAGCCCTCAAGGAGGAAAAAGATGAAGGAAACCTTGAAATCCTTTCTGATGCATCCTTACAGGCATCCCAAACATAATTAGCAAGGCAATCTCAAGTTTTTTCATTTTTTTGCAAATTTGGTTTTTGACTGATTTGGAGGGCCAAGGGCACAGCGCCAGTGGCGCTGCGCTCTTTTTTGGGGCACTATTTTGAGGATTGGTTTACATTTTTGGGTTCATCTTGTCAAGTACATCACACACACCAAATTTCAGATCATTTGGAGCAGATTTGGTCCTCCAAAAGGGTAAAATGCATGCAAAAATTCACCATTCTGCCCTATTTTACGAGATGGTGCTGCGCCTTGCGGAGTCTTGGGAGATTTAGTTTTTTATCAGGTAAACGAAGTCCAATCAGAAAACAAAAGGAATTTTTGGAAAGTAGACTTGACAAGATTTCCAATGAGCTATCATGGAGCTCATTCGGACATTGGGAAGGCCTTCAAAACTCAGCTTCAAGATGACCTATTTTCCAAGGGTGCAGGCGCTGCACCCTTGGACCTCTGTGCTGCGCCCTTGCCAAAAAGTCAACAAAACAAACTTGAAGATATTTTGGAGTTATTGAGGAGCCTCAAAGTCATTTTTTTTTTCCAAAGTTGGTTGAAGTGTTATTTTGCATTTATTTAATTAGATATTTTGTGCCTTGGGCCTTGCATGGTCTCTTTGGACATAAATGACATTTATGGGTAATTAATAGTTGCTAAAACCCTAGTAAGGGTTTTGAACCTCCAATGAAAGTTAAATAGAGCATGGAGGCCTCATTGTATTTTGTTGGTTGTTTGCTGAGCATAATATGGTATAGACTTTGAGTTTATTGGTGAAATTGGCTTTGGTGTCTTGTGATGGCTTTGGACTGAGCATCTATGGGTTGAGCACATTCTTAGGATTCATAAGATTTGTTAGATGGTGATGTATTCCACCTTTGTATTTGTTTTCTTCAGTTCTCATTATGTTTCATGATCATAGGACAAAAATTAGAGAATAGGATATGCTTTCTTGGCACCCTACTTCTACCTACCTACTTTGATTTCTATGTTTTCTTCCTTGAAATTTTGCTAAATAATCCTTAAATGCTCTTTAGTGTTGCTGAAATGTTATGTTAAAAGTTCTATTGGTTTGAAAGTAAGGTTCATAAAATCCTTAACTGCTCTCTAGGTTTACTTATCTGTTGTTTTTAAGGTCTGCTTAGTACAATTTAGTTGAAGAATCCTTCATTGCTCTTCAAGTTTTTACTATGCTATCATCTTGAAAGCTTTTTCTTGTTTCTTAGTATGTTAAAGGATCCTTGATTTCCCATTAACCTACTGTATCCACAACTCCATGTTCATTTCACCCACACTAAACGTACTTAGATCCATTTGGCCTTGTTAACTTGCCCTATGAAACACCCTTGACCTATCTTTGCACTTTTCAAGACCTTTGCAGACTCCATAGCCCAATGGATTGATTCTCTCTTACTCTACCTATTTTTCTTGACAACCTATCAAACCAAACAAACAAAGAAAGCAAACCCTAATCCCTATAACTAGCCTAAAATAAAAACCCTAAAAAAGACAAGTTAAAATCTTCTACACAAGCATAGAGAGAGCCCTCTTTGAGTCCAGGAAGGCTAGGTCCTAGGACTCCAAAGATTGGTTTGATGTTACCCATGTTCATTTGTTTTTCCAATATAACAAATTACAGGGACCTAACAAGTACAAGAGCCCCATGTCTTTCATCTCAAATTATCTTGCAAGATCCTCTTTGTAAGACTTGATGAATTTCTCATCACCTGTTAGTATCAAATCATCGACATAAAGTACAATGATCAATATTTTAACTTCTACCAAAATATGTTAAAGGTTCGCATCTGCTTCACTCTTGGTGAAGCCCAAACTGGTGAAATAGTTTTCGATCTTGGTGTACCAAGCACAAGGTGCTTGCTTCCGCCCATACAATGCTCTCTTGAGTCTGGACACATACGAATCTCTGTCGAAGGTCTCAAAAACTTCCGGTTGCTCAATGTACACCTCTTCCTCAATCACCCCATTGAGGAAGATTGTCTTTACATTCATCTGATGTATCTGCCATCCCATCTGCGTTGAGAGTGCAATGATGGTTTTGATTGCTGAGTACCTTGCAACTATGCAAAGATATCATCATAATCAATCCCCTCCACCTAAGAGAACCCTCTGGCCACAATCCTGCCCTTGTGCTTCTCCACACTCCCATCTACTCCCTACTTCACCTTGTAGATCCACCTAGATCCTAAAACTAACTTCCCCTCCGATCTTGTTACAACTTCCCATGCACTGTTTTTGATAATGGAGTCATACTTCTTAACCATGGCATCAACCCAAAATTGGTTGCTGCACTGCTTCCTCAAAAGAGGATGGCTTTATCTCTACACCTTCACTCATAAGAGCCATGTACCCAGTGTATTGGTCTGGGGACCTTCTTTGTCTTTGTTGTGATGTAGGTGCTCCCACATTCTCTCTATCATTAAGCAACAACCTGTCAGCCTCTCTGGTGCGCTTCTTTCCATCTTGGGATGTATTTGCATGAGTGGGTGTTTCCACTCTCTGCACCTCTTCTTGTGGATCCTCCACATCTTGATGTTCTTATTTTGGAGCCAAGAGCTTCTCAAATGCATGCAACTGGAGATCCCTCTCAAGGGAAATTCACATGGCTTTATCTTCATCGAATTTCACATCTCTTTTAACCATTTTCATCCTGCGTGTTGGAAAGTACGCCCGACAGTTATGAGGTGCATCAATGTACCCCACAAATATCCCCAACTCAATTGTTGGATCTAGCTTCTTCCTCACATCTTTGGTCACATGACAATAAACTGATGGACTAAAAAAATTAAAATGCAACACATCTGGTCTCTTACTTGAAAAATCTTCCTCTGGTGTACTCATCCCAAGTATTCGATGAGGACTTGTGTTCTGCAAAAATATTGTCGTATTGCATGCTTCTGCCCACAAATGCAACGGTAGGCCATGATCATGCAACATAGCTCGTGTTGCTCCCACATAGTCCTATTCTCCCTTTCTTCAACCCCATTATGCTATGGGTTATGGGGTGCTATCAATTCCCTTAAAATTCCTTCTAAAACACAAAATTTATTGAATTCATTAGAGACATATTCTCCACCATTGTCACTCCTCAAAGCCTTTGCCTTATTCCCTGTATCTTTCTCGAAAAGTTCCTTGAACTCACAAAACTTGGAGAACATCTTATCTTTCTTCTGCATGAAGAAAATCCAACAGTTGTATGAACAATCATCTACAAAAATCACATAATACCTGTTTTTTGTTGTGGAAGTTGTTGAGAATGGTCCACACACGTCTGAGTAAATTCTCTCAAGGATCGCCTTTGCTCGAGTTTCCTTATCATGAAATGTGGCTTTGGTATACTTCCCGAATGTACACCCTTTGCATGTATCTCGCTCTGCAAGTGCACCCTTTGGAAGTCCTGTAGAAATCTGTTGCATGATCTTCAAAGTGCCATGGTGTAGATGGCCCCTATCACCTGTGCCATAACTCATCGATGTTTCAACTCTCCACCTTCTCTGCCTTCGTGCTCAAGGTAGGATAGTCTTCTACATCCAAATTGTAAAGGTTCTTTACTTGAACCCCAATATTTTTCACATGTCCTGTGGAATTTTGACGAAAGAACACCATTGCTTCACTGAATATCAAATCATAGCCACAGTCTTCCAACATAGAAACATAAAACAAATTCTTCTTTAAACTTGGAACATACATGACATATTTTAATGTGAGAGGAGTATCTAACTCCCTCTAAAAGGTAACTGTACCTATGTTGGTAGTGTTATACCTCTCGTCATCTCCCATCTCGATGTGCATCTAGAGATCCTTCTCCTCCAAGTTATTGAAGAATTCTTTGTTTCAATTCATATGGAACGAAGCTCCACTACCTAAGTACCACACAGAACCCATCACCGATGACACCATGCATGCGATGAGGATGAAATCCAACTCAAACTGTGAAGCAAGTGCTTCACCTGCCACCCCTCTTGAGGACTTCTTGCTGGTCATCTTCTGTGGACACTTCGTAGCATAGTGTCCAAGCTCATGACAGTGAAAACATTTTACCTTTGACAAGTCTCTCTTATTTCCTACCTGACCAGAATTTGATTTGGATTGGGACGCCTTCCCTTTCCCTTTCTTCACTTTTCTAGCTAAGGGGCAATTCTCCTCATCATCAGTCTTTGATGAGGATCCATCTCTAGTGTTCCGCCAAATCTCTTCATGTACCAAGTTAGACAACAATCGCTCCCACTTTGGTAGCTTCTCCCTCCCATTCACCGAGTCCTGGTAGCTATGCCAGCTCTTGGGAAGGCCTAGAAGTGTTAGTCTCACCAAATCATCCTGGGAAATAGTCACACCAACACTTCCAAGCTCATCTCGACATTGAGTGAATTTCGCCAAGTATTTTGGTATCATGTCGCCCTTCTCCATCTTGATCTTTCTGAACTTGTCCTTTAGTGCCAGCTTCCTGTGGTCGCTGCTATTATTAAACATATTTGTTAAGGCCTTCCACATAGAAAATGGAGTTTCCGTTCCACAGAGGTTTGAGACGATATGATCTCAAACTCCTCCTAACAAAATCCTTCTCACCTTTGCTACATTCTTCTTCCATGCATAAAGAAGTTGAGCATAAGCTACTACAGGCCGGGGAATATAACTGTCTATGAATTATTTAAGTCCATTGTCCTCCAACGCTACCTCCATACTGCCCTTCCATGCTATGTAGTTCAAATTACCCTCAAGGGCATATTCGAGTCTCAATCTAGAGAAAAAAGGTCTGCTGCTAGTCCTGAAGAATAAATTTTCAAAATTCGATTCACCTGTTCAAAACAAACTCTCGTTCTTCTCTTCTATAGTGATTCCTTCTCCGATACCATGTAAAAATATCTAAATAGATTCAACTGATATGTAATGTACTAAATCAAAATCCCAAACAAGGGATCTATACATTCCACGATTTCATCGACTTACTTGTAAGCCTGTGTTATAAGCCTAAGAATATATATTGTGTTTTCCTGTGTAAGATTATGCATATCCTGGATATGTTTGAGAGCTTTGTGCAATGCTTCATTTCGAAATAATACATACAAAACACAACAAGTAGCAGTGCTGATTATTAATTTCAATAATGACAAGAATGAATAGGAATTGAAGTACCCACACTCTGCAAGGGGTTCGGGCTTCAAAGTGGAAAGCCTCAAGACCCTTTCACGGCTGAGGGTGTTGCTAGGTCCTCATTCCCAAGAGAATAGTCTAACCGGTGATTCATCAGAAACAAGGGGCAACCCAAGTTAGGTTATGACATAGAGGGCTATTTGGCTTGCACAAAATCACCTTGTGAGACAACAAGATAGAGATAAGAAATACCCTCGTTTTAGGTCCTTCGTAGAGAAAAGTTCTGCAAAAACTCTGTGACTAGTATATTTACACAATTCCTTCGATGATCATTGAAGTAGAAACCAATAAACCCTAGCTTTAAACTATCCTTGGTCTCGAATGAATCCCCTTGCTCAATGTGAAAATTTCTACCATCATCTGGACTCAATGGAATGACCTTCTTGCCTTTGCTCAAGAGACTTTGGAATGAACAGAGATGAATGCCCAGGGATTTAAGTGATTCGCCAATTGGTGAAAATATCTGTTGTTCATCGCTGCAAAGTAGCATGGGAGAATATAAACTATCCATTCTTCGGGGTATATCTATGACGTCGACCCTTGATTGAAGACGGCGAAGTTCGACACGGAAGAAACCCTCTTTTGGGTTGCCCTGAAAAGCATGTGGGTGGGATAAGTTGGAGACTGCATAACCTCTTCACGTTTGCAGGAATGGTAGAGGTCAGGTTCCATGGAAATTGATGCATTGCCCTCTGAAACAGTGGGCAGAGACACCTGATGGTTTGTTTCAGAGGTGCCCCTCGACGATGTCTCCTCGTTGCCTACTAAAACCAAGACAAAATTAGTGGCCGTGTCAAGCAGGGCACTAGTTCGACACAATGGGCAAGTCGAGTGCGATTGCAACTACATGTCGATGCAATTGATGTGGAAGTTGTGCTGGCATTTGGGTAGTAATCTCCTCTTCTCCTTCTCCTCAAATTTGCACAAACAAATGGCACATTCAAGTCCCTCTTTATGATTCTCCGATTGGTACATGAACACGGGAATTGCTTCTATAGCCGACTTGGTGAGGCCAACTCTTCGGAGCCGCTGGGGATCTTGCTGTTCAACAAATTCAAGATGACGGCGTCGGAAAGAGCCCCTGCACCACATGAAGTAGTGCGAGCAGATCTGTAAACCGAAAATGAAGAGAATGACGAAGAACATAAATAGAATGGCCCTAATCATGATTTTGCTGCCAATAGCCATCGTCGTTGAGTAATTCGCTGCATTGCCCCCGTAATAGTTATGGTTCTTGGTGAAGTTATTGTCAAAATCCACGGCCGGATCCGAACTCGACATTGAAATCTTTCTCGATGATTGTTGTGATTCTGTAATGCTCAAGCTGACTCAGAGACCGCCTTATATGCAAAAGAACATGCGATGAGCAAGGGGGCCAAGGCATCCAGAGTCAGTACGTATGAGAAGGTGGGGAAAATTCTACGAAAGAACATGCAATGAGCAGGGTGATCCAAGGTGTCTGCAGTCAGTAGGTATGAGAAGGCGGAGGGAAATTCCATGAAGGAAATTATGAGTTGCGTGACCTAACCCTTATTTTTCTTCGATCCCCATGGACCGATGATCATTGTCTCCTTTTCCTAGAAACCAAAATCGAATTCAGACTATTAGATTTCACTGCCCACATTACAACACTACAATGCAAATCGTGATTCGCCGCAACTTCCAGCTGTGATGTTGGACGCGGCTGCTACGACATTTAATTTGTCACCAGTGAGGCAAGGGATATTATTTTGATATTCTTGGAGGGTGTGTTTCGGCTATGTTGTCTATGCATTTTTATCTTTATTTTTCTATGTATTTTTGTTGTTTAAAACGTGTCTTTTTTAGTGGTTAAAAGTAATTTTTTAATTTTAATTTAATTTAATTTAATTTATGTTGTTGGTAATATTAATATGTATTTTATTTGGATAATATTAATATGTATTTTTGTTGTTTAAAATGTGTTTTTTTATAATATGTTAATATTGTTGTGTTTTTAATTGGTTTGCATTGAAGAGAGTAATGCTTAGAGAATTGTTTAATCAATATGTTAGGTTTAAGTATTTAAGAATTAGCTTATCAATATGTTTTTTTTTTTAAATTATTTTTGAATTTATAAATTAGTTTAGATTTATATAAACTAGAAATCAAATATTTTAAGATATAAATTTATATTTTAGTGGAAAATTAAAAAAAAAATTACATTGGATAAACCTGATATTAAGGTGAATCTCTCTCTCTCTCTCTCTCTCTCTATATATATATATATATATATATATATATATATATATATATATATATAGTTATTTATTTAATCAAATTAAAATATTTTCTTAATTTAAAAAAAATATTACATCCTTTTCATATTAAATTGGAGAGATTCTCTACACACTATGAATTTATTATTATCAAAAGAAATAAATTTATTGTTACGAAACATTAAAATGTATAAATAAATTTCAAAATTATCCTTAAATTAAAAAAAAAAAATCAGCTCAAAAATATTACCCAAAAAATTAAAAAAATCACAATTAAAATAGTGGTGAACTCAACGAAACTCTCATTTTACGTTTTCATGATGTTGACATTCTTGAGCGCATTGTTGATGAAATAATGAAGCCAACTCTAATATTTTTTTATTGATGTCTTGGACCTCACTCATGACAAAATATTAAAGGAGTGGGCTAACCATTTGATGGAATGCCCTTTGGGTTTTGCGCCCCCAGCGACCGACGAAAAAATTTCGGTGACCTCGTCCCCTCCATCACAAAGGGACGTTAACGTCCGTTAACGTGGGTAGTGAGTTGTCAGTTTGGGTGCTCAATCCCCGTTTTCCAGTCCCGCGTACACAGCCACATGAGTTTCCCAGCTACCTCGCGCAACCAGTAGAGGGCTAAAGTGACAGGACTCTGATTTCCATTTCAAATTTGAATCGAATTCCGTAAATGGGAGTAATGGCTACCTATCTACCACGACTCTGGTTTACCGCCCAAACTCGTCCACTCAGAAATTTGAATTATTTGGGAGGACAGCTCCGTATTCATTTCGTCGACCACTCCTTCTTCATTCTGTGGAGAGCACTTCATTCCTGCAATCCTTCGCTTTTTGTCTTTGTCGTGAGGACCCTCCAACAGTTGGACGAGAAACATTCGAGCAACTATAAATGGTTTAAGCATCAGATCCGAGAGTGGAAACAATTTGTTTCTATTTGTATATGGTGTCGGTGTGAGATTAACCTTCGATAGCTGGAGAAGTTCCTGAACAAGAGCAAAGGTTATTACTAGGCCGTTGGATAGCTGAAGCAAACTGGCCAAAACAATGTCCATTCCTCTTTTGATTGGAGGTAAGAAAATTTTCCATATATCAGCAGCAATTGCAATATCTAATTCTCTGCTTTTCATTTTAGTGACCTTAATTGTCTATAGAATTTTTGTGTTGATGTAATTGTTTGTTTAATGATTTTTTGTTTCCAATTTTTCTTCCACTCTATAGAGAACTTGCATAGCACTGCCTGCAGAGGGTGGGATAATATTCGGATAGGGTATACAGGGTACAGTGTAGCTACTTCCCACTTGTTTGATTTCTTTAAATTAACAAAATTTCAATTTGTAAGAATTTCATTTTTTACAGGGTACAGTGTAGCTACTTCCCATCTCTTTGATTTCTTTAAAATAACAAAATTGCAATTTGTAAGCACTTCATTTTTTATCTGTAGTTTTTAATGAGCTTCCTTTGCTTCTTTGTGCTTCCAATTTCAGGGACCAATTTAACCAGGGAGTAAGCTAACCATTCGTGGACAAGGAGAAGTAGTAGGAGCAATACAAAAGGTAAGTAAATTTCTCATTTACTATGTTTTTCCTTTTTATATAATGCAAATTTAAAGAGATAAAGAGAGAGCGGAAACTCGCTGTTGCAGTATCGGCAACAGCGAATGCAACAGCGAGCCGCTACTGCAACAACGAGTTTCCGCCACTGCAATTTTTAATTTTGAGCAGTGGCAGAAACTCGTTGTTGTAGTAGCGGCAACTTGTTGTTGCCGCGCAACTCATTCTTGCAGTAGCGACAATAGGGAGTTGCTGCCACTGTAACAATGTATTTCCGCAACTGCTCAAAATTAAAATATTATTTATATTAACAAAATTGCAATTTGTAAGCACTTCATTTTTTATTTATTTTGTAGAGAGAATGGAAACTCGCTATTGCAGTAGTGGCAACAATGAATTGCTGCCACTGCAAATTTTAATTTTGAGCAGTGGCAACAACTCGCTGTTGCAGTAGCAACAACAACGAGTTGCCGCCACTATAACAGTGTATTGCCGCAACTGCTCAAAATTAAAATTTTATTTATTTTATATTAAAAATTTCTCTAGTTTATCTATTAATGTTTTAGTTATTTACTGAAAATTCAAAGAGATAGAAAGTGTGGCAACTCGTTGTTGCATTAGCGGCAACAGTGAGTTGCCGCAACTGTAATAGTGTATTGTCGCCACTATAACAACTCATCTCAAAAATAAAATTTTCATTTTATTTTCAAATTCTATATTTTAAAATTTAAAGAGAGAGAGAGATAAGTGGCAACTCGTTGTTGCAGTGGTGGTAACATTGACTTGTCGCCACTGTAACGATGAATTATTTCACGGTTACAGTGGTGACAAGTCACTGTTACCATTCCTGCAACAGAGTTGCCGCTACTTCATTTTAACATTGTAACAATATTTCATTAAATTATTTTATTTTTTTGCAGATAGTTCAAAATGGGTCATGGCAATCCAAATATGGTGCCACCCAAACCCAGGGCATGCACGGACAAGGTTCGTGCTTCATAATGATGCCTTTAGCCAAGTATACCAAAAAAGTAGAGAAATACCTGGCACTACTATAAACAACGAAGCATACTACCATGCTTTGATTGATGGCCTCACAACAACACAGAGTTATGGTGCAAGTGACATTGTCACTTATACAAACTCCGAATTAATCACCAACCAAATGAATGGTACCTACCAGGTCAGAAGACATAATCTAATACCCCTTCACCAGCAGGCAATAACCATTGCTTCATAGTTCCAGTGTTTTGAGATTATTTACAAATCTGATGTCCAAAGGGTTGCTGATTCGATACTCATTGAAGCAGCATCCAATGGACGTGGATGTGCCAGATTTGTGGAGCCAGCATGTGCTCCACCAATTATTATTGATATGCATCGATATACATGGCTTATTAATGAATGGATTGTTGTTGTGATTGGTATTGGGGTTATTATGGGGGGAGTCATATTATCGTGTTCCTATTTCTTGAGATAGATTGGAGCAATTTGATGTCCGTCATTTTTTGTGTATTTATTTATATGAGGTGTTTTTTATAGATGGCCTCACTCTATTTTTTGGTGTTATATCTCAACACATGTATGTATAAAATGTATTTTTCAGTAATACTATTAATCGAATAACATTTTTATTATAGTTTAGTTCTGTCATTAGATTATGTGATAGATGCTTTTATTATGGCTTTTATTCTAGAAGTCAGATTCCAATGTCCTTCAATTGCGCTAGCACATGTACAGAAGCGTTGTCATGTATTTAATATATTTGAAAAAATGTTCTCATGTATTTATCAGTGTTTAAATTATATTTTTACTTCTAATTACTTTACATGAAATTATCTCACCTCACGTGGACAAATAATTAAACATTGTTATTATAATTCAGTTATCTAAGTTTTATTACAGTTTAGTTCTCGTATTAGATTATGTGATGGATGCTTAATATATATAAAACATACATACTTACTATTTCATTTTACAAATGATATTTTATCAATTAACATCACTTTAAACATAACCCAAAATAAACAGCAAAATAAATAGTTTTATCAACAAATAGAGGATTCCAAAAGATGCTACAAAACGAGACTATTTATTCATTATAATACCTTCAATACACCTTCACAATTCCAACTTCTATGAACATTCATTCATTCATTATCCATGAGCAGCACATGCTCTCATAATTTATAAAAGCCTCTAATTTGAATATAATGAGCTCCAATTCTTAAAGGACTCTCTTCATTGACAAATTATGTGAGATACCCTTGGTTACAAGCCAACCAAGATAGCTTATATATCAATCATTATTTGTCCTTTATACATACATGGTTAAATGCAAAATGAAAATGTGACATCTTGCACTTTTTCAATCCATAGATCCAACCTCGTTTAAGGGGAATAAATGTATAAATATCCAAACAAAAAGTCCAATTGTTGTGAATTTCTCCATCATCAACATCTACAACCACAAGGCCAGGTGTTTTGAACTGATGCATGTTTTGACATCCATGACAACAACAGCTTAGCCTGCAAACAGAGAAAATAATATGAACAACTTGCAAATCAATGAAGTTAACTTGACAACCATAAACTATAACCAACACTAGCCTAGGTCAGACTATCCTCAATGCTAACAAATTCTTTCCCAAGGATGAGTGGTACATGGAAGGGATGGTATAGACCCTAATCCCTATTTAAAGCAAGTTATTTAAGGAGTCAGTATAATAAAACCCTAAATTATTATGCGGCAAATCCTGAGCAATATTTGACAGTGTACAAAAATAACAGAAATATCCCTTGACCACGACAGCAACGAATTGTCGGTGTCAAATAGGAGGCAGACGTTGCGGCAACATATGTCTGCATACAAGCACCGCCATAAATGACCCGTCCCCATTATTAATTTATTATTGTACACATTACCCCAACTCTTCCATCGTGCCTTGTCCCACATTCGAACTCTTGCAAACAACTAACACAACCATAGCCACTCTGAACTCTAGCTAAAGATGGGAGGTGCAAGAGTACACAAAGAAAGTGCCGAAGAATTGTTAGACACATTTTCACCCGTTAAACAATTATTTGAATAGGCCGGCTAGATAGATTATATTTACAGGTTTCAGGGGCATGACAATGACATAGCCCTAGAATTTGCCATGAAAATTTCAAATATGTTGAACACAATCTGTAATAAAATGTTGTGAATGAATACATTTGATCTTCACAATTGAAAATTTCAAACACTAGACCAAAACACCATTATGATTTGTAAAGATTATTCAGAGGTAGGAAATGTAAAAATAGAGATTTGTACCTTCCCAATATGGTGTACACAACTGGTAATAACTAGCATTTGCACCGAGAGGTGCAAAGTAACGCCGGGGAGTGGGGATACAATTTCCATGCGAGATTGTTTTTTTTCTTTTGTGGATATCTTTATTTGTTAATGTAATAAAACATTCTCGTTGTCTTCTAGCTTTCCCTATTTTTTCACGAATGATGACCAAAACTCTACTATAATTCGCTTGCACACTAGCCAAATTTTCATTGTCTTTCTTTTTTATTTTCTTAACAAATCTGTTGCATCCTCCAGTGCTTTTTGTTTTTTCAATTCAGCGTCACGTGCACAAATAGTAATTTCTGTTGCAAATAGATATATGGCTTTTGCTGCTTTGGTCATGGGGTGACATAGGGCTAGAGGGAAAGGGTCCATGGTTTGCACGTTTAGATGTTTCATGTTGTGTATCATGCAACGCATGAGTTTGAATGATATTTTATAATTAACTGAAATGCTTTATACCTGCCAGACAAGTTCGTTTTCTTTATCCCATTGGGGTTAAAAGAGAAGCACAAGGAAGTGTTGCTGTAAGCAACAGTGGAAAATCGAGGAGGGAAAAGAGGTCACGTGAAATATATGTTGTAAGGTAGATGATTTATATTTTAGTTAACACATAATTATTTCACATGGCTTGACGAAAAGAACATGGAAGAGAGTACATAGGAATCCCAAACAAAATTGCTGGAACTAATATTGAGCCAAATGACAGGCTATAAATTAACTCACATACAAAACTCAATTCCCCGAAATTTTCACATTTAAAGATACAATGTCATTTATATTGGGGCAACCAATTAAGCCGAGGCAGAAGATATTAATTGTACGAATGACATTGGACAATCAGTGAAGCTTCACCTTTTCCTTTTTGATAGTGAAAACTAGCTTCCTTGACATCTAGATAGCCCAAATATAAAGTCTCTCCAAGCTGACAATATAAGGGATTCAAAATTCAGTCATTTTTCCTATCTGAAAAGAGGTGGAAGCATGTCATGAGCGTCAAAATCTAAAGCTTCAGGGTCCTTGCACAAGGTTTGTCCTTTCTCAATTGAGCTCGGAACAAACAAGAGTTTGAGGACCTTAGATGACTACAATTGGACACAGAAACCATCACGTGCCCATGTTTCCTTTTTATGATTCCTTGCCCCTTTCAAACCTGAGGAAATGATATCACTTTTTTCGGCACAACCAGGCGAGTTGCTTTGGATGATGTATCAATTGCATGTTGTCTAAGAAATGATACACAACTTATTAAGTTTTCTAGAGACTCAAATGCCTTTTCCACATTTACAATCATGGCAGCACCATCTGAGCGATCCTTTGCTTTGTCAAAGAGATAAGTAAATCTAGCATCCAAGTGCCCATTTTCATGCCATTGTTTTACTTCTGCCTCTATTATATCAATAATGAAAGAAATAATCTCTTCTCCACTTGCTTTAGACTCGAATTTTTGAACCAATTATGAATTCAAAATTTCCAGTGTTTTTTCCATGTTTTTTCTTGTTTCTCCTATGCTTGCTTTTTATCCCGAGCCAGTAGTGAAAGTATTTTAATTTTGGTGGCCACCTTTGTGCTTTGTGGATTTTCCTGCAAGGCATCTCGAAAAGCAGCCACAACCTCATCATAGCACTCCATCGCTTCCAATACGCAACCTTTCCTGAAATAATCCTTTTCCCATGTTGGATTCAACTTGATTGTTGTTTCAGCACCATCAAGTGCTTTACTAAGCTTGACAAGATTCAGAAATGCTGCAGATCTATTGTTGTAAAGAGTTGCGTTGGAAGGATAAACCTTGATAGCTTGAATGTAAACAGTTGCTGCTTTAAGATAATTATCGACTTTGAAATGAGCATTGCCTTGATCCTTCAGAGAATTAGCAGGAGTTTTTATGTCTGATTCAATCGTAGCTACGTTTTTTGCGCTCGACATTCTTCAAAACCCTCAAAATATTCGATTCACCTGGTTCAAAACCCTTAGTCCATCTGGTGCAAACCCTCGAAAGCTTCAATCGACCTGGCTCTGATGTTTTTATGTGTGCACGAGAGGAACATGAAATTGACACCTAGAAAGGCCATGGCCAAGGAAAAGGCTGATTTGGATCAACATATACCCGCCCACTGCCTTTCCTTCCTTCTTCATATCTGCGGTTTCATAGAAAAGTATAGAAACCCAAGGCAAGTGGGCTCCCTGCCTGCCAAATATTCATGGAGTTCCTTTGGTTGCCTGTTGTTGCTCTGCCACTTGGGTGCTGCTCCTGCTGGTACTCATGGTTTGGGTTTAAGAAGACCAAAATATGCATCGCCTTCACCTTTAGTCATGGGATGGGAGTGACTTCCCTACTCAACAACGCTCCCTTTCTCAATAACTTCTATGCACTCCGCATTCCGAATTGAGGCCAATCGATGAGCTACAATTACAGTCGTTCGTCCTACCGTTACTCTATCTAATGCCTCCTGAACCACCACCTCCGAATGAGCATCCAATGCACTAGTTGCTTCGTCCAATAGCAAGATGCTACCATTCTTGATAATTGCCCTCGCTATCGCTATTCTTTTAATTAAAAAAATAAAATATAAAGATTTATAAATATATTTTATTAAACTTTTAAATTAATTAAATAGAACTAGCCATTATAATTTTATTTAATAATTAAGTAAATAATTAAATTAATTAAAATGAAACAAGCGATTATTAAATTTCATAGTCAAACTAGCCATTATCCTAACGGCTAGTTTAGCCATTTTTGCATCTATTTAAAATCAATGTCCAAATTTGATCTCTCACCTAGTCGTGCTGATGAACCACATTGGTTGGTTCGAAACACGTCGACAATGTTCATTTCAATGTGATTATTACCGAAAAAATTCTTCATAAGTTTTGAACTTGTGCATTTTCATTATTCCAATCGTAATGAAATTTTAAAATGTGGAGTTGAAAAATTCAATTATTTATAGTCTTTTTCACTGCAATATAATAATATAATTTTTACTAAATCACAATTTCCCATGTTTTAAAAAACTTCTTTACAACTTAAAATTATAATTTTTTAATCAAATTTTAAATATCAAATAAAACTTATGCCCAAACCGGCACAAATATAATATTAAACATTACAAGTTAAAAAAAAAATTAATAATTTAATAATAATTAAAAATTAAACTTGATAGTGTTAAATAATGCAAATGTCTCCAAAGTTACATTTCCTTTATACATTCTACACTTGTTTGTCTTTTATTCCTAGTGAATTAGGAATGTGATGGAAACGCTTCCTCTGTCGCGTGTCTTCTCAAGCTTTCCCTTTCCCCGTGTTTGTTTAATTTCAAGGAAATGTTCGACACTTGTCTTTCAATTCTTTGAGTAGTATTATGCTACGAACATATATTTTACGCCGTAGTCTAACTAGCCAGAGGAATTGCCCTGAAAATCATGAAAATTCCGATAAGATTTTCAGAAAATCCGGCAGGAATTTTTCTAAATCCATGTTATAACTATCAAAGTTTAATATTTTGGGTGTCCTACAGGTTTTTGATGGTGCTGAATCCATTTTCAATGTCAAAATCAGGATTCAAACACTGTTTCTGCAAGATTTTTAAAATTTTTTTGGCCCGGATTCCGGCCAATTTTGACCGTCCGGGCAATTCCTCCAGCTCGTTAGACGACTCCATATTTTACTGGTCTTGTCCTAAATTTAATGGTCTCATCCCGTAAACCTCATCATGCATTACGATTGGCTCTCCATCTGTTTCTTAATAGTACACACGACTTCTAACTTTGTTTACCAGAAGTCCAGATATATTTGCATATATTCACTTTCCTCCGAATCTGAATTGTTTTCTTCAGTTTTTTAACAGAGATAATCTGATTTCAATTTTGAAACTTGTTAGATATGGGAATCACGGGAGGCTCCAAGCAGGGCAATTTTCACCTACGATGCTAGATCCTCTGAAAGCCACATAGTCCATCGTCAAGAACATTCTGCAATCCGATCCTACTCTGTCTTAGACCAATGCCTGTTCATCAGAGCAGAGTTTTGGCCTGAACAACAACTCATGTATCAAGTCAACAACTTTCTGTCAGTGAGTGTTGTGTCTCCGACAATATCCAGTCGCGCTTCTTCCTATGTGACATTGTCGTGGAGCAACGCTTCGGCCTGTCCTTCATCGTGGATGGTGGAGAAATCGGGGCACGACGAATTGACAAACTCTCACTCAATAGTCTGTTGCCAAATGTCAACATATAATTGGTTAGAAGAGTGATGAGAAAGCTCTCTGATTGGGTGGGGCCCACCCAATCTGATAAAGAGAAATAAAATGCATAAATAATCAATCTAGATGACATCTTGAAAAAATTATCAAACTCCCAAACTAGGTATCTATGCATCCCACGATTTCATCGACTTACTCGTAAGCCTGAGAATATATATTGTGTTTTGCGGTGTAAGATTTTGAATATCGTGGCTATGTTTGAGAGCTTTGCTCAATGCTTCATTTCGAAATAATACATACAAAACATAGCAAGTAGCAGTGCTGATTATTAATTTCAATAATGAAAAGAATGACGAGCCTTATTTCAGCTGCCATAAGCCCATTAATGTGCCTAGGCAGAAAATGCCCGCCGTCGGATTAAAGCTGTAGATCATCGTGCGGCAGGCGCATTAATGGGCCTATGGCAGCTGAAATAAGGCTCGCCTAAAAGAATGAGGAGGAACCAAGTACCCACTCTCTGCAAGGGGTTTGGGCTTCAAAGTGGAAAGCCTCGAGACCCTTAATTCACGGACCAGGGTGTTGTTGGGTTCTCATTCCCAAGAGAACAGTCTAACCGGTGATTCATCAAAAACAAGGGGCAACCCAAGTTAGGTTATGACATAGAGAGCCATTTGGCCTGCACAAAATCACCTCGTGAGACAACAAGACATAGAGATAAGAAATAACCTCGTTTTAGGGAGAATACAACCACTGTATCCCAGCATCCATATTGGTTGTAACATCAGTCCTTGGCAGAGCAAAGTTCTGCAGCAACCCTGTGACCAATATATTACACGATTCCTCCAATGCTCATTGAAGTAGAAACCAATAAACCTTAGCTTTCAACTATCCTTGGCTCTGGGATGAATCCCCTTGCTCAATGTGAAAATTTCTACCATCATCTGGACTCGGTGGAATGACCTTCTTGCCTTTGCTCAAAAGACTTTTGAATGAACGGAGACGAATGCCGGGGGATTTAAGTGATTGCCCAGTTGGCGAAAATATCTGTTGGTCATCGCTGCAGAGTAGCCTGGGAGAAGAAAAAATGTCCATTCTTCGGGGTATATCTATGATGATTTTGTCGAGGGTTTTACGAGAATTCGATGTCGCCGATTGGTCGAAGACCGCGGAGTTCGACACTGAAGAAACCCTCTTTTGGGTTGCCCTGAAAAGCATGTGGGTGGGATAAGTTGGAGACTGCATAACCTCTTCATGTCTGCACGAACGGCAGATGTCGGGTTCCATGAAAATCGATGCGTTGCCCTCTGAAACAGTGGGCAGAGACACCTGATGGTTGGTTTCAGAGGCGTCTCCCGACGGTGTCTCCTCGTTGCCTACTAGAACCACGACAGAATCGGCAGCTGTGTCGGGCAAGGCACTGGTTCGACACAGCGGGCAAGTCGAGTGCGATTGCAGCCACATGTCGATGCAATCGATGTGGAAGCTGTGCTGGCATTTGGGGAGCAATCTCGCCTTCTCCTTCTCCTCAAATTCGCACAAACAGACAGCGCATTCAAGACCCTCTTTGTGATTCTCCGACTGATACACGAACACGGGAAGCGCTTCTATTGCCGACTTGGTGAGGCCGACTCTTTGGAGTCTCTGGGGATCCTGCTGTTCAACAAATTCAAGAGGACGGCGGCGTCGGAAAGAGCCCCTGCGCCACAAGAAGTAGCGCGAGTAGATCTGTAAACCGAAAACGAAGAAAACGACAACGAACAGAAATAGAATGGCCATAATCATGATTTTTCTGGCAATGACCATTGCCGTCGAGTAATTCGCTGCATTGCCCCCATAATAGTTATTGTTCCTGTTGAAGCTATTGTCAGAATCCATGGACAGATCCGAACTCGACATTGAAAGCTTTCTCGATGATTGCTGTGACTCTGTAATGCTCGAGCCGATTCAGAGACCCCCTTATATGCAAAAGAACATGCGATGAGCAGGGTAGCCCAAGGCGTCTGGAGCCAGTAGGTATGAGAAAGCGGAGGGAAATTCCACGAAGGCGGCTGCGAGCCGCATGACATTTACCATTCTTTTTCTTCGATCCCCGCGGACCGATGATGATGGTCGTATCTTCCTGGAAACCAAAATCGAATTCTGACTATTCGATTTCGCTGCCCACATTACCGCACTACAATGCGAATCGCGATTCGCCGCAACTTCCAGCTGTGATGTTCGACGTGGTTAGTTAATTCGTCACCAGTGAGGTAAGGGATATTATTTTAATATTTTTGGATGGTGTCTTTTGGCCGTGTAGTCTATGCGTTTTTATCGTTATTTTTCTAATTTTCGGTATGTATTTTTGTCGTTTTAAATGTCTCTTTTTTCGGTGGTTAAAAAAAATGGGTATTTTTTTAATAATATTAGTATGTTTATTATTTTATTTGGGTAACATGAGCATTTATTTAAAATGTGTTTTTTTATAATATAGGTTAATGTTTTTGTATTTTTAGTTAGTTTGTATTGAAGAGAGTTTTGGAGTCCTGTTTAGAGAATTATTTAATCAATGTTTTCTGTCTATGTATCACAACACATTATCGCATAAGAATTAGCTTATCAATATGTTTTTTTTTTTTTAACTATTTTTGAATTTATAAATTATATTTATTTAATTAAAAATGAAAATTTTTAAGATGCAAATTTATATTTTAATGTAAAATTTCAAGAAAAAATTATACAAGGTAAATATGGAATTTAGATGAATCACTTTTCATATATTATATTTTTTTTTTGAACAAATACATACTCTTAAACATTAAAATGTTAAAATGATTATTATTTCAGATCATATATATATTTCATTTTATTTTTATTTAATCAAATTAAAATGCTTACCAACTTAAAAATATATTGCATCTTTTTCATATTAAATTGGAGAGCTTCTCTACCCAAAATAATTAATTATTATAAAAAAAGCAATACATTTATTATTATAAAAAATGAAACGATTCAAATGCATAAATAAATTTCAAAATTATACCTAAATTAAAAAAAAAAAAAATCAACTCAAAATTATTACTTAAAAAATTAAAAACATCACAATTAAAGAGCTTCTCTACCCAAAATAATTAATTACTCTAAAAAAGCAATACATTTATTATTATAAAAAATGAAACGATTGAAATGCATAAATAAATTTCAAAATTATACTTAAATAAAAAAAAAAATGAACTCAAAATTATTACTTAAAAAGTTAAAAACATCACAATTAAACTATTGGATGTATATATTGGTCAACTCAACGAAACTCCCAGGATACGTTCTCATGATGTTGACATTCCTGAGCGCACTCCTCATTATTTCAAGCCGACTCTGATATTTTCTTACGAAATGTTATATTGAACAATGGCACACGATTTTGAACTAAATTTTTGTGCTGAGAGTCACACAAGTGTGAGCCTTCGGCGATATGTCTTAGGTGAACCTTGGGACCGTGTATTTAATGAGGTCCTTGTTTGATGTAAATGTTGGATCCGGACTCAAGTTTCCTTTCTTTTTCCTATATATATATATATTTTTTTTTGTGGCGGTCATTATTCCACTTAATCAAAGTTTTGCTTATCTTTTATTTTTAAGAGATTTAATAATTTGGGTAGATAAAAATTTGAAATTTTATTTTTTATAATTTTGGTTGTATTTAAAATAAATTCTAAGTAAATAAGTAAAATAATGTGAGTGTTTAGATATGGAGTATATTTTAAAACTGTTTAGGTCACAATTAAGTGAGACATCAAATTGGTGTATGAGACTCTTTTGTTTTCTAGAAGGCATATATACTCTACCATTCTCTAGTTTTGAACCTATGACCTCTTAGGAAAAAACACATGCTCTTAACCATTAGGGCCACTCAAGTTGTATATCCAAGTGGATATTATTTAATGGTAGCATTCAATGCTACATATCCAAGTGGATAGTTTTCTCCCTAGTTGTGTTAAATAAGAACTCATATAGTATTTTCCCTAGTTGTGTTAAATAGGAACTCTTATTGTGCATGGTGGAATTCACTCTCTTTGGATAAACATTTCTCAAATATGTGTGGATGGACTTTTCAATCTTGGCGATAATAATTTAGTCTTCTATATTAAATCAAATAACTTCACAATTATTTGGGAACTTTCACTTTGTTTCATGACTATTTGAGAACTTTGAGAGGTAATGTCACATTGCATAGTATTTAAATGGAACTCTTATGGTGTATGATGGAATTCACTTTCTTGTGTGGATGACTTTTTTAATCTTGGTGATAATTTCACCTTGTGTACATCAAAGAACTTCACAACTATTTAGCAACTTTTAACTTGTTTCACTATTTGAGAACTTTGTTTCAAAGTATACAAATGTTATCAAGACAAGAGAGAGGAAATTGTTATAAGTGTTTGAAGATGTTATGATTTTATATTGTCTTTACACTCAATCACTCACTCACCTAATTTAATGAATACAAATATCAACAATTTTATAAGTTTTTATAGACTATACATCTTTGATTAAGGGGCATCTAAGAAAAATTGAAGTTTCAATGTAGCTAGTGCAAGAAGAAAGCATGATAAAAGAAATATAGTAGAAAAGCATGAGCATGAAAATATAATGCAATAATGATTTAAACAAAATGATTGATATTCAATGCATTGTAAAAACTATGTTGTAGATTTGCAACTACTCATGAAGTTTTAATCAAAATCATAAGACACAAACCTACTCTATTTCTTTGTAGACATTAATTCACAATTTAGAACAAAAATTTTAGACATGCAATAAGAAAGCACACACATGCAAATGGTATTTCTCCTAGAGAAAACAATTTGGCAAAAACCCCAATTCTTGCTTGCATTAAATCATATGAATAGAGATGTTTTACAATTTCTTTGCTCAACTGAGCACAATTTGCAAGTGCACAACCTATCTCTCTACTCACTGAAAGGCTCTGACCCAGACTTAGTCAATTTTTTCCTCTGCTTGAGCTCTTATTTCCTTGTGTTGTTCCTTGAGAAATTAGGCCCTTATTCTTTAGGGATTTCTCTAAAATGGATTGCACAATTGCTTAGGTTAATCATCTTATTACATGCAACACCTGTACACTCAAGACTAGTCTACAAATGATGTTACACTGCCTTGGAGTCTCCACCAATCCCAAAGAACACAAATTCTCTGCATGCACTAGCTATTTTGGGTTGACTAATCAGTTAATTAGATGATCATTAAGCTTGATTGAAGTCCCATTGCACAACTAACCCTCCACTAGTTCCTCCAACAGTTAAACTAGTTTAATTGAAAACAACCTTAGATATCTAACCTTGATTGCTACAAATTAGAAATCACACATGCTTAACTGAACTCTAACTCCTCTAACTCGAATTTACTGGGCAAACTGGGTGACACAAGCCATGTCACACAAGTTAATTGCATCCAACTTGTCTTTTGACATGGAAATTTGAATTTTATCAATTTAATGAAGGAAAAATCAAATTGAGAATTTATTGCTACATTTTTCAACATGCATAACCTCTCACACACCCGAGAATGTTCATGCATAACTTCAATATCCTCCAACTAAACCATCCATATTTTTTTAAGTTCCTTTTATAGGTTAAGGGGTGGTTCCATTTGTGGCCTACTATAATTATTTATTGGTAATGTTGAATCATAGTGCTTCAAAACGTCAATAACATTTGGTGCAAACAACACCATGCATGCCAAGTTACATCTTTCATATGCATACTTTAATGGTTTGTGTGTGCACACTTCAATGGCTTGGGTAAGCAAAATTTAGTAGCCTATGTACACGTTCAAACAATTAATCTAGGTGGATATTGGTGGCCACTCACCTATTCTACCTAGATCTCCAATGGGTTTCATATTTTTCCTTGATTATAGCAGCATTTACTATTTTTAGTCGTTTGTCGTGTCCTGAACTTCCTGAGTTGTTTTGACCCCTAAATGACATTTTTTTAGGTCCGCAACAGGATTGTAGTCATAAGAAAGGGCCTACGACAAATCCTGTAATACTCAGAGAGATCTTTCCAATGAGGTATCATATGCGCCAAACTAAGATCATATGACCAAATTATGACCCCGGGAAGTTTGTTTCCCAACTAACCCCAATAGGCCCCACAAACTCTTGGCATTCCATCTCCTGGGGTTATGGTTTTTCTCTTGTTGTTAAATAATAAAAAGGCCCTTGAGCCTCATTGTAACATGTTTCAGGGGAATGTAGCCACCACATCTCTTCTTAGAGATAAGCTACCATCAGCTGAGCTAGTTTATTTCCATTCTTCTTGTAAGCACATTTCAGTTCTTTAATATTGATAAAAATAATTTTTATTTCTACTTCATCTCTATGTTTATGTTTATATTTTTATTCTGTTGCATTCCTTCATAAATATAAATCAGTGGTATCAGAGCGGTCTGATCTTTCTTTTTTTTTCTTTGCAAGTCCCCAACGAGGTCAGGGTATAAGGAGTTAAAGCTCGAACTAGTTGAAATTTTGGAATACTAGTCTCTCAAACCCCAACGACCTCCCATGGCGGAAGAAAATAAATATGAGGGAGCAGGAGACCCTTTCAAAATATTGCTCGAAGAAGCCCTCGATTGCTAGAGGAACACAATGATGGATAAATTCGCCCAAATCCTACGACGACTACCCACAGGCAACACATCTTCATCCAATAGCCACTCTGGAGACACCACTCCCTTTAAGGTACAAGTTAACTCTGGCATTCCCTTATTTGAAGGATAGATAAATGAAAACATCGTAGATAGATGGTTAAATCTGTTGGAATGATATTTTTTGGTTCATGATTTTTCCAATCAGAAAAGATTATTTTTTCACTTCTCAAAGTCGCCCCCAATGTCAAGGACTAGTGGGAAACCTACTGTGAATAAAGGGATGAGAGAGAATCCTCAATATTTTCAACCACACCCACCTGGAATTATTTCTGAGATGCCATCAATAAACAATATTACCCAGTGGGGAGTTATGAGGACAAGTACATACAATGGACGACGTTGCAACAACAAAGGGATCAAGATGTGCACGAGTTGACGAATATTTTCCATACCCTACGCACAAAGTTGGGTATCAAATATTCGAAAAAATATCTGGTGCTCAAGCACCGTAGGTGCTTGCACAAATACCTTTAGGAGGAAATGGAGTTCATGGACATCTCCTCGCTTGGTGCAACATTCTGCTATGTTGCCAAGAAGTAGCAGAAATTCAAGTAGAAAAAGCGAGACTTTGGATCTGCGAAGCCAAAGCAAAGAAAAGGTGCCCCCAATCCATAGAGAAAAGGGCAGAGTTAGGCTGCAAACCCCCAGGAAAACTCCTCGAAGTTACAAGCCAAGAACAACAGGAAGGCGAAGAAGGACACCAGAAAGTGGTGCGAGTTCCATAAAAATCCCACTCACAATACAAATGAGTGTTGCACAAAGTAGGCACTGGTGGACGAGCTGAAAGACTCAACGACTAATTCATGCTCTGATTCTGAGACAGAACCATGTTAGTGTGAATTCTAATCGCAAGTGTATGAAAAAAGCTCACTTTAGTTGTGCATAACAAACAACCCTAACATCAAAGATGGTTGTCAATTTCCTTAGATCTGCAGTTAGTGATCAGAATAAATGCTACAGAAATCCAGATCTATGCAGTTAAAGACATTAAACAACAAATAAAATCAAAAGTTGCTCCATGCATCCAATAGACAAGACAAGAATGTTTTTAAATAATTTTGTATTTATGACACCTGGGAAGGGAACATAGAAAGATGTTACCAGTCCCCCTCAATGGTATGGGTTCTTGTACGTCTTTAGCACTTTAGATCTAAGATCTCTCTCTCTTGATGGTGTATAAAACCCAGACAAAAATTGAACTCAAGGGGTGCTCACAAGCAAAAAGGTAGAAAAATATGACAATGATGGAGGATCAAAGTCAAACCAAAAGTATAGATCCAGAGCGATCTTTAGGTTACAAAAGGTAGTGAATGAATGCAAAAACCCTTCTATTTATAACAAAATACCGAGTTAGTCTAGATATTGGTGCATAATTAAAATATTATTAATCAAATCTAGATCCAAATTTTATGGAATATTTTGTTATTTTTGTTGGAGGGAAAAATAATTTGAATTTGGTCAAATCCCTTTATTTGTAAATAATAAATAAATAAATGATTTATTTATTATTTTAAGAGTGTGGTTGAGTAATAATTAAATAAATAATAATTTATTCAATTATTTATAAATGATTTAGTCAAATTTAACAAGGAATATTATTTAAATAATGTTTAAAATAATTATTCCAAGAAAATAATAAGATAAATAGTGATTTATCTAATTAATTTTCCTGTTTTGGGTTAAATATGACCAGGAATATTAATTAAACTGTTGTTTAATTAATTATCCCTTGAGGAAAATCAAACAAATAAGGATTTACTCAATTTTTCCTCATGGGGTTTCCTATTTAGACCATAAATAACTTAATAAATTATGGATTACTAAGTTATTTTTCATAGCGAAAGCAATTTTACTAGGGTAAAATTGGTCTTACATGGTGTACTTTGGTCCATCTAATAGTAACATGTTAGATGACCAAAAATCGGTGTAACAGATTTCCCCCCAGCATGCGAGCATTAGGAGCTAGTTGTATGACCGAAGTACGTTGTAAGAACTCAATCACGAGACACCGAAGAGGGAGTCAAAGAGAGAGAAATATAAGGTAGACTAAAGTGCTAGAGGACAAGACCCTGAGGATGCAAGACTTACAGATGCGACAAGTCTCTTTTATGAGTGAGTACCTGTTCTACATGAGGCGGGGGAGATATACCTATGCCCGCCGAGATAACAAAGTACAAAGAATAATACGTCCAATAAACAAGGATTTGAACTATATAGTACATGCTAGCAGAAACATGGCCAGATAAAAACATGAAAATGGATCCCACATACATACTATGCCTCGGACAAAAACCAGGTTTTATACAATAATATTTGAGTACATGAGATACAAATACAACCAAAGAGGCCCTGTAAAATAGGAAAGGGATCTGAAAATATGAATGATACATGCAAACTATAGAGGTGCTGCAAGTGGCTGAGGCCAGAACCATCAAATCTATGGAGCTGCATCCAAGGATGTAGTAGAGAATTCAACTGGGTATGTGGGGGGCTACCTGAAAGGCCACCCCCTCATGAGGTCTGAACCATCTCAAACACACTCGGGAATCACTGGTATAATCTGCTGCATCACTGAACTATCAACTATATGGATCTTGATCATGCCATAAGGAGCTAGAGCTGAGAAAAAATCAAGTCAAAGGGAAATAAAGAGTCCCTTTTCCTGATCTGAGGCACCGAACAAGAGTGGAAGCTGGAACCAAGGTATACTTCCCTCTAGACTTGTCTTCTGGAATGAATAAGATGATGTTGACAAAAGGAGGTCTGCCATAGGTGAGGCAATAAGGGATCCTCAACTAAGGCACAAGGGATAATAGTAGAGCGATTGATAAACTGACACCATGGATGATGGTGGAATGGGAGGTACTGAGTAGCGGGCTGACGACTTCCCTTGTTAAAGCATAAAGGGCATGGATGACTTGGCAGCAACTAACTCGACATCGAAGGGGATATGGGACAGTATTACTAGAAGCCAAAATGTGCGACACGAGAGAGGAACAAAGCAATGACGGATGGAGGAATATAGTGGGATACAAATGGACTCAGGATAGACTCCATGGATGCAATGATGACTCAAGTCGGATGCTTTAACGAGGGCGACTCGGTGATGCTGCCACACAGAACAGGCCCGATGGGGACCATAAAAACATGAGTATAAGATGGGTACTCACGACGAAAATCAACACGAGCATGGACAAGTATAAAGGAAAAGTGGTGCCCCAAGTAAAAGTGTTGCAAGTGAAGAAATTTGATTTTGAGGAGTGGCGAAGTGACCCTTCTTGGAAAAAATGTGTCCGGGTGAAGTATCAAATCACAAAAAACTAAAGGATACCCATTTGAGAGCTCAGTGAGAGCTTTCCAATGGTGTTGACGGTTTGTCAAACCGAGCTATGGTTTGGTCACAAGTGGCGAAAGAAAAATATGGGGTTTCTCTTTTAATAAGGCATTTTCCCTCCAATTTGATTCATTTTCAAGTGTAGCTGTGGTGAATATAGAGAGGAGAAAAGGCCCTAAATCTTGCAACAATCATAGGGGACAAACCGACTGTTGGAATCAAGATCCGTCAGTTACAAGTAAGAGGCCTAACCATACTCTTTCATTTCAGTGGATTGAAAGTTCAGTTTAGGCACCCAGAGCATAGGAACAGACCCCTGCTCTTCTTCACAGTTGGGTCACACTTTTTGGGGAAATATTTGCGACCTCGGTAGCAGGTTTTGGGCAAAAAATTGTGACCTATACTAGGATTTTCCTGAAAAGTGCGACCTGTTCAGAGAAAGGGATTTTGGTGTTGTTTTTGGCTAAGAATTGGGTTTTTATGGTTATAAAGTAGTATTTCCTTTTTGTACACTGACAAATATGATGGTTTTGTGTAGATATGGCAGAGTTGAGGATCAATTGGAGAGAGAGAGACCTAGACACATTATGGTCGGAGATCTGTGAGGATCGTGGTGTCTGCACTGCATTGGCTAGGTTTGTGGCCCTGAAGTTTGTGGAGAACCCTTTGATGAGAGCTAGAGAGCCCTTGTTTGCCTGGATTGTCAGCTATTGGGATCCGGATCATGAGATCTTTATAGTGCAGGGGCACCGAATTGAGTTCACTGTCTAGGATATATATTTTCTGACTAGTCTCCCGCCACTTGGGATGGTGGGAAATACACAGCCAATGTTACCGTGAGGGCGGAACATTATGGAGTTTGTATAGCGCCATTTTCGACCGGGTCTCCATGTGAAGGGGACACGGATACCGATCGGGGATCTAGAGCGGCTAGAGACCCATGCTGTGGCTGCAGCAGTGCTGCAGACCTTGGGAAACTAGGCACTCCACCACATCATTGGGGGTCAGATGATGCTTGTTGAGAGTGTGGTGAGTGGGACCTACTATGGGTGGGCCCAAATGATGCTATCGTCGTTGAAATGACAGTTCTCGCTATGCAAGTGACAGGTGAACCACGATTGTGCATATGGCATGGTGTTGTGCTTGCTCTTCTTTGAGAAGATCTAGACACTTCAGCCTCACATATAGATCCAGGATGGGGGCTCGAGAGAACCTAGGATGCGCCGTTGGGGGCAGCTACTGTGTAGAGGGGGAGGTGGGGCAGTCAGACGGGTGTTCCGACTTGAGTTTTTTGCTCATTGGGACCAGATGCCACTGTACTTAGACGAATATCCCTATAGTGGGATGAGTTATCATGGGGACTCAGACTTGCTACTGCTGTCGGCTCGAGCATGGGGGCTCGATGGTAAGTGAAAAGTTGCTAATATTTTATGTGCATTTTAAAGTTTCATAATATTGTATATGGTACTGATTCATTCACTTTTGGTATGCAGATACAACACCAGTGAAACCAGCCGTGTATATGGGGCGGCCTACAGTATTGGGAGCTGCAGCACTTGGTGGGTCAAGGGGTCCATAAAATGAGGATGCAATTTCCCTCCCGGAGGACATCCGCCATAGATGTGAGAGGCTTCTGACCAGTGTTTTAGAGCATGGCTGGCAAGATCTTGACGACCAGTACATAGACCCATGTCTTGGTCCACCCTCAGAGTGGCAAGGGGTCATGTGGCACATGGCGATGGTCAGACAGGGAATGCGCAATCTACAAGCTACCGGAGCTGAGCCATTGGCCCGAGATCCTCTAGATAGTGATTAGATGTAGGGGCATGAGGTGCCCCCAGTTTTTATTTTTTGTAACATGCTATGGGCATGTCATATGTATTAGAGTTGATGGAATATAAAACATTTTGAACGACACATATAATGGGTATGCATCATTTTATGGTTTATTGTTATTGTCTTGTGTGAAATGTGTGTGATAAATTCCAATCTAGAATATTGTTTGCAATGTTATCTACATGGTGATTTTGTGCTCTAGGTACACGACTGAATGTAATGATTTCAAATTCACGCATCAAAAGATTCACTCATAAATATATTCAAAAAGGGACAGGATTATGCACATGATAGACACCATTCAATTGCATGACAAGAAGCAAGGAATCTAAATAAACATGAAGGTGAAGGATGCGGTGGGAAAGGGCATCGGCTGATAAAATTGGCACTGCATCATATTCGGCTTGGTTATTGGTGGCAGTACCAATGCATACGCCGACAAGCGAATGCAAGGGGGTAAAAATAGCCCAAGTTGCCGAGGCTAGATTTTAGGAGTAGCGACTTGCACCATTGACATACTTGATATATGGTGTGGACAGGGGGTCCATCTGAAAGGTGCCACAAGACACCAAATGAGAGGATGATGAATAATGATGGCAACCCGAACGCAAGGTAGAAATCAAACAAACACTACTAGAGGGAGTGCTATGGGTAGGATGTCTACCACCCGCACACCGATAGGTAGGTGGTGTGTGGGAGCTTCCTTGGGGGCAGCTTGTGCTCAGGTCGCGAAAGTCACCATAGACATGGATAGTGCCATTCCTCTTATGGGCGGGAAAGATGAAGTCAGGGGTGGAAAAGGCTTCCATGATGTCGTCATCACAGTAAAAGATGGGGTGACTGGTGGAAGGGTAACCACATGATGCGACAAAGCTACCTGAATCATCATCATGAGAAGAAAGGTTCACATGTGCATAATCACGGGGGGTGACAGAAGAATAAGAAGATAAGAGATCCACTGATGTTGAGCCCAGGGTGATCACTGAAGGGAGGTCAAGTGAAGTAGAAGGGGAAGTCCCAGAGGGATCTTCCACCGTGGATCTCATAGATGATGACAGGTAGAGGATAGTGGCCGAAGACTTCGTCATTTCGACATCAGGAGGGGGAATCTCAATGGGAGCAGAGGTATCCTCAGGTTGGCCTAAAGCATACTGCACGAGTACAGGAGAGGCGGAGTGGCTCTATTCAGTCTCGAACTCTCGAACTATTTCCAAAGAGGTGCGGTAATTCTTGAGGCAGGGACAAAGATGGGTATAATGGCCATGGAGATCACACAAAGCATAGGGGTGGTTGGTGTGAACAGTCTTGGGGTTTTTGGTTGTAGTCGAGGAATAAATAGAGGCTTCAGGGACTGTAGACTCAGGAAATGAAACATTAACCATGGGCTTGATGTGAGGCAATTCAAGACAATGATGGGTGGCATGACTGACAACATCATACAAAGCACACAAGGGGGGGGGGGGGTACGCTTTGGAGGCTGAGGAGGAGGCGGGGTTGTCTAGGCAAACTTGTCTTTAAGTGCCTTCTTACGAGCTTTAGCCCCTCACCCGAAGCTTTTGCAACAGGAGTAGGTTCCTGTTGAGGTGGCTGAGGCACAGAAGCAAAGGGAGGGGTCATGGCGATTGGTTAGACCAGGGTCAAAGCAGTATAAGGTTTGGGTTGACCAGGCAGGATAGTGGCCGGGGGATCAATGTACCAGACTATGATCCCTAGGATCATGTTAGGAAGAGATAAGGTAGCCATAATAGGTACCGAAAATACTCCAGGAGGGGGAGCTAGAAACGGTAGCTGATCGGAGGGGTAATGGTAAGGCAAGACAGCTCTGAGATGGTTAAGGCTAGGAGGAACCGTTCCAGGAGGGTAGATAGGATCATGGATACCAGCTGCAGATGAGAGGCCTTGAGGAGGGGGTCCTGAAGGCTGAGTTGAGGTGCTAGGAGTAGGCTGTGAAGGGCAGGGCTTATGACTAGTCGAACTAGTCTGTTTGAGGTCGGACTAAGACGATTGCATCATGCAAACATTCGACGAGCTGGGATCAGAGATAAGAGGGGGGAGACTAGGGAATGAACCAAGAAAAGAGGAGTATTTTTAGACTCCGGGTGAGACACTAGTTAGAGGTTCAACTATCTGTTTATGGACCACCAAAGAGATGATGAAATCATGGGAGGTCTGAAACTTCAGTTCGTAATATGTCAACTAGTCGATGGTGACAATATTTTCGTTGTGAGGAAATCACATCTTACAGTTAATGATAGATGGTACAACAGAAATCACATAAGTGTAGCTACAACCCAATAGAATGTTGTAGTCTAAGGGGGCATCAATGAATTCTACATCAACACAAACAGTCTTGCCCGCAAGAGTAATAGGACAATTGTGAAACATGCCAAGGGGCTGGGAAGAGTGGCCATCCCATGCTCGAAGGGTGATAGTGGAAGGGGCCAAATCAGGAGATCTGAGTTGCTTTCAAACTGAAGTAGACATCACATAGGTGGATGCCTCCTCATCAATGATACGACGGGAGACGTTGGCATTCCGGATCTTGACAGGGATTTGGAAGGTGACGGAGGCAGGAAGGGGGAGATCTTTTGACCAGTCAACATCGAAGACGATAAAATGATCATCTGAAGGATCCACAACTCCCATGGCAGTTAGTAGAGATTTTCTTTAGGAAGGGCACGACTGGAGGACTTCCAGCCTTGACATGGCAGCAGGGGATTGCGCCAAGTCATCTACTATAATATACGAATCGGAAGCTTTACTAGAAGCAGTGTTTCGGCGTAATGGTCCCTTGGGGATCTTGGTATGAACCTCTGACTTAGGCTAAGGGATCAGTAAAGGAACATTGGGTGTCGAAAGAGGCTCCGTGGGACCTGAAGAAGGGGGCTCGGGGGCAGACGTAGTGGGGGGCTTGTTGTACTGACGAGACCGAGTCTGAAGGTTAAGGTCAATGGTAATGGGTTGGTTAGAGTTCATCATGATAATCTGGTAATTGGAGGTACCATATGGAGGAGGTTGAGTGGCCGCCTGAATTTCAGGGGGTTGGGTAGCCACGAATCCTTTCTAGGGGAAAGGATTAGTAAACATAGCCGGTTGGATAGGGGCCGCATTAGGAGGAACCGAAGGGGAGGCTTGTTGTCCTCGGGACGTTGCTTTAGCTTCCCACATCCGCCACATCTAAGGTAAAAGAGGACAATCGTGGGTGTAGTGACCATAGACACTGGAACAAGAATAAAGTTTGTTTGTGCGAACTGGCCTGTCCTTCTACTGAGTTCCTTGTTGATGGGTTGCAGTGTTAGGTGCGTTCCCTTGGGGATTGTTTCCTGGATTACCTGGGGTAGATTGAGTTTGGTTGCCTTTCCTCTTCTTTTTGGAATTAGGAGGATTAGTCGCACCCTAATGTGCATACACCTGACCCTAGGGGGGGTGGCTACTATTGCGGGGGTTAAGAAGGCAAGGGAGGCTAAGGTGCTAATGCTGGAGGAGCTGGAGCACCAGGCTACGAATACAAATAATAAGGAGGTTGGGAAACATTGTGGTAAACAGGCTGGGCAAAATGAGGAGGCATGTCATATCCTGGATACATGCTACCAGGAGGGGGAGAAATGCTGGAGGAGCTGGCCCCTCCATGAGGGAAACCATAACCCATGGGAGGATGAGTGTACGGATGAGAAAGGGCTCCAACGATACTGTCGGTAGCATGGGATGCCCCTGGTGCGTTGGCATCACTGAGTGTAGGGATACCAAGTAAGATGGTATAAACATAACCAAACTGTGCATATATTAGGTCATATTTCAATGCAATCTGGAGGGAAGATTCCTGGGTCTGAGGGAAGTGAGATGTGACATCTTTTCCATTGTCAGAAAAAAGGGATCTAAGAAACCAGTCCATGTAGACGCAATCTTCGAAGGTAGGGGATCGACATAGGCTCTTTCTTCTCCGCCATTCTTGGAAATGATCAGATAGGCGGGTCGCAGACGATTGACGAAAATAGGTCAAGAGTTCGGTACCAATGTCATAGTGAAGGGGAAGATGGAATTAAGATAGAAAATCTCGGGAAAGAGTCTCAAAATTAGTACGAGAGGAGGAGGTCTGGTCGACATACCACTTGGAAGCTTCTCCAGTAAGCGTACGTTGAAAAAACCGAAGACGTACGGAGTCATTGGTGATGGTGTGGAAAGAATGAATGTATGGTTAGTAGGATCCTCTCCAGCAAGACCTTCAAACTTGGGGATGTCTAAAGGGAGCTTGGTTGGCATATCATGCCAACTAGGATCATGGTGTATGGGGTTGTTAATCAACTGGTTAAAATCGGGAAGGTTGAGGCCTGCCATATAAGGGAGCAAGGGAGCAGCCGAAATAGTTCCTGTTGGGGCCCCACTAGTGGTATTCCCAGAATTAGGGTCGAGGCTACCACCAACGTTAGGTCCTAAACTAGACATGGTGAAGGTGACAGGAGGAGAGCTAGGGATAGAACCAGAAGGGGAACTCGATGAACTAGAAGCAGAGTCAGACTGGGGACTCGGTGGAGGATGAGCTCGAACCCTACGCGGATGAGTAAGTCTTCCTATCGGAAACTGAGGATGAAGGCCAATAAGTCTCCAGGATAAACGCCTTGGGGGCGCAATGATGGAAAACAAACATGGATCACAGAAGGAAGAGATACCAACAAGGGTAAGGAGGCGCAGGATAAAATGATTACAATGTCGAAACAAGGGCAGGGAGGTGCAAGATCACTTGATTACAATGTTATAGTCTTGGCTTGGCGGTGTAAACCAGATGCTCTTTGCTTAGGGTGTGCGTGTATGTGATAAGTGTGTTAATTTTAATTAAACCTAGACGTGTGTAGAGAAAAAAGAAAAAAGGTGTTGTATAACTGTAAATAAATCTGAAAATAATAGTAAAGTAAACTGAATATGATAGAAAATAAACAACTAAAGATGCGTTAATTTAAACCCAAGGAGGAGGGCTTCCCAACAACTAGTCTATGGGTGGGTAAAATCTAGTTAAAACACACAAAATGGCCAATGGATCTAAATTCGGGAGGGATAGGGATCTAAAGGTCTGATCTTCTGGAAATAGGTGCATAAAACAACAAAAAACCAGAGGGAAAAGTGTTGCAAATGAGGTGGCAAAAGGCTACAACCTAAAGGGAAATGGAGGGGACCCTAGAGGAGGAACAAACAAAACTGAAAAGAGGTGTTTTGGAAGGATGAATAACCAATCTGAAATGGATCTGAAAGTACAGGATTAGATCTGAAAAATGGTTGAACACACTAAAATCTCAGATGACCTCCTTCAGCTAAACACCTCCTAAAAAGGTGGAAGCGTACTGAAGCCCTAAGGGGCTTGGTTCCTACTTCGATGAGTAAAAAAGAGCAAGAACAGGTCCAAGACGGGTGTAGAAGGAGGTCAGAAAACCCTGAACAGTAGCCCAGACAAACCTAGAAAAATCACAGAAAAAATCCCGCAAAAATTTCAAGTCGCATTTTCTAACATGTTTTCCGCAGAGGTCGCAATTTCCTGGTTTTTTTCTGCGCCCTGAAGGTTGAGGTCGCAGGTTTTGGCCCAAAAAGTGTGGCCTGCACTTCCGACCATCTCGGGAGTAGGTTTCAGAAAAAAGTGTTGTCTCAACTGCGGCTGATACCTGTCACCTGCGCAATAGGCCCAGGAACACACGTAAGTTAGAATTTTTACTATTTTAGGGTTTTAAAAGTTAAAATTAACATCAAGAAGAGAAAAGAAAGAAACTGAAGAAAAACCCTAGGGGTTGAAGCAGCTCGTCATGTAGGGAGCAACCGAAATATTTCCTGTTGGGGCCCCACTAGTGGTATTCCCAGCATTAGGGCCGGGGCTACCACCAACATTAGGTCCTAAAGTGGACATGGTGAAGGTGATAGGAGGAGAGCCGGGGATAGAACTAGAAGGGGAACCCGATGAACAAGAAGCAGAGTCAGACTGGGGACTCGGTGGAGGACGAACTCGAACCCTACGCAGATGAGTAAGTCTTCCTACCAGAAACTGAGGATGAAGGCCAAGAAGTCTCTGGGATAAACACCTTGGGGGTGCAATGATGGAAAACAAACATGGATCACATAAGGAAGAGAGACCAACAAGGGCAAGGAGGCACATGATCAAATGATTACAATGTCGAAACAAGGGCAGGGAGGTGCAAGATAAATTGATTACAATGTTATAGTCTTGGCTTGGCGGTGTAAACCAGGTGCTCTTCGCTTATGGTGTGCGTGTATGTGATAAGTGTGTTAATTTTAATTAAACCCAGACGTGTGTAGAGAAAAAAGAAAATAGGTGTTGTATAGCTGTAAATAAATTTGAAAATAACAGTAAAGTAAACTGAATATGACAGAAAATAAAAAGCTAAAGATGCGCTAATTTAAACCCAAGGAGGAGGGCTTCCAAACAACTAGTCTATGGGTGGGTAAAATCTAGTTAAAACACACAAAATGGCCAATGGATCTAAAGTCGAGAGGGACATGGATCTAAAGGTCCGATTTGCTGGAAATACGTGCATAAAACAACAAAAAACCAGAGGGAAAAGTGCTGCAAATGAGGTGGCGAAAGGCTACAACCTAAAGGGAAATGGAGGGGACCCTAGAGGAGGACCAAACAAAACTGAAAAGAGGTGTTTTGGATGGATGAATAACCAATCTGAAATGGATCTGAAAGTACAGGATTATATCTTAAAAATGTTTGAACACATTGAAATCTCAGACGACCTACTTCAGCGAAACACCTCTGAAAAAGGTAGAAGCGTACTGAAGCCCTAAGGGGCTTGGTTCCTACTTTGATGAGTAAAACAGAGCAAGTACAAGTCCAAGATAGGTGGAGAGGGAGGTTAGACAACCGTGAATAGTAGCCCATACAAAACTAGAAAAATCACAGAAAAATTCCCGCAAAAAGTTCAGGTCACATTTTCTGACCTATTTTCCATAGAGGTCGCAATTTCCTGGCTGTTTTCTGCGCCTTGAAGGTTGAGGTCATAGGTTTTGGCCCAAAAAGTGTGATCTCCACTTCCGACTGTCTCGGGAGCAGGTTTCAGAAAAAAAGTGTCGTCTCAACTATGGCTGATACCTGTCACCTACGCAATAGGCCCAGAAACACATGGAAGTTAGAATTTTTACTATTTTAGGGTTTTAAAAGTTAAAAATAATATCAAGAAGAGCAAAGCAAGAAATTGAAGAAAAAATCTAGGGGTTGAAGCAGCTCGTCATGTAGGGATCTGAAAAATGACATTGGTCATAATTATAAACCCTTGTGGAGTCGCCAGTTGTTAGTGTGAATTCTAATCGTAAGCATACGAAAAAGCTCACTTTAGCTGTGCATAAAAAAAAGCCCTAACGTCAAAGATGGCTGTCAATTTCCTTAGATCTGTAGTTAGTGATCAGAATAAATGCTATAGAAATTCAGATCTATGCAGTTAAAGACATTAAACAACAAATAAAAGCAAGAGTTGCTCCATGCATCCAATAGACAAGACAAAGATGTTTTTAAAGAATTTTGTATTTAGGACACCTGGGAAGGGAACATAGAAAGATGTTACCAGTCCCCCTCAATGGGATGGGTTCTTGTATGTCCTCAGCGCTTCAGATCTAAGATCTCTCTCTCTCTTGATGGTGTAGAAAACCCAAACAAAAATGGAACTCAAGGGGAGCTCACAAGCAAAAAGGTAGAAAAATATGACAATTATGGAGAATCAAAGTCAGACCAAAAGTATAGATCCAGAGCGATCTTTAGGCAAAAAAAGGCAGTGAATGAATGGGAAAACCCTTCTATTTATAACAAAATATTGAGTTAGTCTAGATATTGGTGCATAATTAAAATATTATTAACCAAATCTAGATCCAACTTTTATGGAATATTTTATTATTTTTGTTGGAGGGAAAAAGAATTTGAATTTAGTCAAATCCTTTTATTTGTAAATAATAAATAAATAAATGGTTTATTTATTATTTTAAGAGTGTGGTTGAGTAATAATTAAATAAATAATGATTTATTCAGTTATTTATAAATGATTTAGTCAAATTTAACAAGGAATATTATTTAAATAATGTTTTAAATAATTTTTCCTAGAAAATAATAAGATAAATAATGATTTATTTAATTAATTTTCCTGTTTTGGGTTAAATATGACTAGGAATATTAATTAAACTATTGTTTAATTAATTATCCCTTGATGAAAATAAAAAAATAAGGATTTATTCAATTATTCCTCATGGGGTTTCGTGTTTCGACCATAAAAAAATTAATAAATTATGGATTACTAAGTTATTTTTCATAGTGAAAGCAATTTTACTAGGGTAAAATTGGTCTTACATGGTGTATTTTGGTCCATCTAATAGTAATAGGTTAGATGACCAAAAATTGGTGTAACAAACCCGACAAGGAAAGTAGATCATTGATGCATAACCCACTGCGGTGATAGCCACCACTAAGCTCCAAAAGATGGAACTTGAGGATCTAGAGGAGGGGAAGCTCCTCTTCAACTCAAAGATATGGGTAAAGGGTTTGCCAGTGAATTACATTGTTGACAATGGGAGCTGTTGACTATATTAGCCCCTCCATTCAAGTTTTTGGCCTGCTTTCCCATTTGAATTCGTTTAAAACCTCTGTTGTGGCCTAAAACCTTCATATCCTACCTATCGTTACCCCTCCCGCCGACGAAATACATTGGACAAGGGCTAAAATCTGCACTTAAAAATATATCGGGCCTAGCCCCTTCAGTCTCAGCCCCCTTTATTTTGTTCCCCATACGACTCGGGTGCTAGACCAAGTGCCAAACTGAAAGGAGCTTATCGTTTAAAGTTATCAGGCACACCCCTAGCCGTCCGATCAAAATAGAGATCGACGGTCCACAGCCTGTCCTTGTCCGGTGGTCCCCGCCACGCCTTACCCCTAAAACCAGCCTGTTTATTTCACACCACCTTTGCTGGGCAGGCGGTATTCTGCAAATCGTAGCGATTCCATACATTATGCGCCACACGTCCCAGGCCACTGTTCCAAAACCGCCCCATTTTGCGCATTATCGTTTGATCCCGGACGCGCAGTGAAATTAACGTGAGCCGTCCGATCCCGAGCGCTCCATCCAACGACTGCCAATCTCCCAAGCTGCGCGAATTTTAGTCCTAGTGCACAGTACTTCGGGCCCACCATTCTGTCGCCCTCCAGTGAAGTATTAACCGTTGATTCCGTTTTCGATCGTATGGCCCAGAATTGTTCACGCATCCCGTTGATTGACCAAGTCCGCCTCCATGTCATCCCTTCCGCTTAGCCTTTTGTACGCCTGTGTGTCATTTGCGTTCTCCTCCACCATTCATATACTCCGTTTACGTGTCATATTGCAGTGTTTATGTTACGTATCTCCACCTCATTCATTCATCGTCATTCCACTGTATATTTCATTGTCACCCTGCATCCTCTCGCCATTCCTCCCAGTTCACATCACCATTCCATGGTCACGATCGCATCCACCATCCCTGTGTCTAGTTTCCTTTAACGTGTTTGTGGGTTTTGCAGGTTTATGGCGAGGGGAAAATATCATAATCTACGGCATCCATTGCTGAAGCCAAGAACACATGACAGGACCATGTTTCAGGAGAAAAATTTATGAAAAAGATCTGGGAGCTGCTATGATATGACCACCATTAAAGAAAGCAAGGATTTAAATCTATTAAACCCTCCAGGGTCATTCAAATGCACAGGTTGAGCAGATGAAGAATATCAGTGAAGAACAGGGGATTAAAGACATGCATCTAAGAACTTTGGAGCTGTACATAACCTTTTGGAGGCAAAGTTTCAGATCGAAAACCCTGCAGATCACTAGAAAGATCTTTTCACAGAAAACAATGTCCTCAAGGTTTATTTCAGTCGAATTCTCTTCAGGGAAGGACAAAATGTTTGCATTGTTTATTCTCTATGTCTTGTTCCCAAGAAGATTTCCATCCAAATAATTTACTTCAGAGAGCCGGCATAGAGCGCATACAGTACAACATATTAATTGAGCAGCATGGGCGTGAATGTTTCCACCATTTTATTTGAATTAAGTAAATTAAATATGCATCACCTACCTCATTCTCTAGAGCTTTCTGTCTCTCCTATAAAACTCCAGAAGAAAGACATTGTAGAGGTTCCAGATTTTTATCAGAAAATTGTGCAGTGAAAGGCATTTTTTGTATACATCTTGTAAAGCTTCTGTGTGAAGGCTCAGAGCCCATAGGGTCTCAGTGAGGAGGAGTTCTATCTGTAATGAGGATTTTGGTCTTTGGTATTTCACAGTATGTAACTTTCTCTTATGTGTTTAATATAACATTCCATTTCATCCACTTTCTTGTATCATGTTTTGGAATGCGAGTGGCTCACTGGTTTGGTAAGGATTCATCCTAGCTGATGCCCCTACTTAAATCGGGCAAGCACTTTAAATATAGCTCATGCATGATATACTGTTTCATTTTCATTTCATCCATCTTTCTGCTATAGTAGTTGCTTTGGGAGGGTGCTTTTAAAACGCCATTGTCATGTATGGATTCTTAGATTGATAAGCCCATACATGGTTCTGTTGTGTATCTAGGTATCATACCAAAGATAACTAATATCTTCTTATATTTGTTTCACCGCATACACCTTCTGATATTTGATTTCTGTGGCATACTATTTGAATCGGTCCTCTTTACAGTAAATTGTCTCTTAACTGCCTGATGCTCTTGTATTTGAGCTTTGCACCCTGTCTCTGCAACATTACTTTCCCTGTGGCAGTTTCTGTAAGTTCTGGTCCCATTTAAATCAATTTCCTTGTTTAACAAGAGATAGCAGGGGAGCCTTTGGATTGACACCCAAGTTTTATTATATGCCCCTTGCTATGCTAAGATGTCCTAGGCATTGGTCTATGGCAACTCTAGACTGTCTCTAGGGGAGGCAATATCTGTCGAAAACATCTTTCTGGCGTCGTTGTCGGGGAAAAATTTAAGAAAATCAGTTTCCCTGGGCCTCGAAAAATCATAATCACTCTCTAATCAGGTGAGCACAGAGAGTTGAAGAGTTTCATATCTCTCACCTTGGCGACTCCACTGTTGATTATCAGATAAATCTATTTGTAGTCCTGGCTCCTCGTAAGCCACACCTGAGGTCAGATACATCACAGTTGAAGACCCCTTCAGTGTCTGACCCTGAGAAGATTATACATAGGAGAAGTTGGAAGGAAAAAAAATCAGTCCGTGCTGAAATCCATGACTTTTCCGTGGAAGACTATCTATCTTCTTCCTCTCAAGAAGTTCTAATAGAAAATCCCGACTCCACTGAGGAAAATCTTGAATATTACTCAGATAGCCCACCTAGGGGAAGTGCTAGAACCAAAGAGAACTTTTGTCCTACCCCTGAGGTCGGAGAAGTTAAAGAATTTACAGAGGTAGCCCCTGTTAATCATGAATTGTTTCCATCTACACCTCAGGCTACTATACATTATATTCCTATTGTTATTCATACTCCGCTTTCGCCTCCTCTTCCTCCATTTGTGCATCAGAATGTTACACAACCCCCACCTCCTCCAATGGCTAATGTTCCAGCCTTTTCGTTGAACAAATATGCTCCCTTGGCATTACCACAAGTGTTGAATGATATGCCACAGGATTATTTGAAGATCTTTCCCAGATTCACTGGGGAAAATGAAATTGATGCTCAAAAACATCTTGAGACTTTCTGCTCTTTTGCAGAGAACTTTAATGTATAACATCTAGATGTGGTCTTAAGACTGTTTGTGCAATCTCTAGACGGTGAAGCCAGAAAATGGTTCAAAACATTAGGAAACCGTTCCGTAACCACCTGGGATGATATGGAAAGTACCTTTCTCAGGAAATGGGGAGAAAAGAAAGATCATGGACAATGTCTTACTGAGTTCAATACACTCAAGAAGAAACATAATGAAGGGGTGTCAGAATTTATCAAGAGATTTAATAAGTTATATCTAAACCTCCTTGCAGATATGAAGCCTCATCAGAATGTTGCCAAAGTTGTTTTCATAGCAGCCTTTGACTCAGATTTTGGTTTCTCTCTCCGGGAAAGAAAGCCTGCCACCATAAATGATGCTCAGTCAGATGCACTTGAATTGGAAGCAAGTTTTGCTTCCACTGGAAAATTAAGAGGGAAAGCTGAACAAGACACCAGAAGAAGGGGTAAAGAGGAAGTATCTACTTCTAATCAGGATAAGGATTCAGATAAAATTGAAGAAATGAGCAAAATGATTAAGAATCTTTCTAATAAACTGGTCAAGCTTGAATTGGAGACCAAGAACTCAGCTTCCAAGAACTTTCAGAATGCTCCAAACAGGGGTTACAATCCTCAGTATAGAAAACCACCCCTGCAAATATTGCCAAGGGAAGCTAAGGAGCAGCAGGATCAGGTGCCACACCCATTATACTTGGAAGGCCCAGTAGATGACTCCACTGAAGATGCTACCTATGAACTGCAAGATGCAAATCTTGCCTTTTCAAACAATGATGAAATAGAATGCCCATTGGAAGAAGAAGAAGAAGAGATCAGAGACACAGAAGATGCTGAAATTGATCACTATTGCAAACAATTTAATGATTTGATGCAAGCACATTTCAACAGAAAATATGATCTCAGATCCACCAGAAAGAGAACTCGGACTCAAGAACATGAAGAAGAGCCTCCCCAGAAGGAAGCACCTGCTCAAAAGGAGTCAACAATGAAGAAAGTCATAGACAAAGGTAAGAGTCCTCTAAACAAACCTTTGCAGTCTAATGATCAAGCTCCTTCTTCCTCAAAAGTAGCTACTCCTCCTAATGTTGAGTCTGTATCAAAAGAAGTTAAACCCTTACCTGAAAATAAAGAGTCAAAAGAAGTTGTAATAGAAAATTCCCCTCTTGTTTTCAATTTTCAAAAAGAACTTGAGAAAGTCAAAATCCCAGTCCCTTTGACTGAACTATTGAAACAACCTGCAGATCAATCTCAAGTTACTTCTTTATTGCTCCCTCCTGAAGCACCAATAATCCCAGACAGTCTTAATCTTCAAGAAGAAAGACCCATGGTAGTTTTTGGCCCACATGTCGAGGAGATAGACCCCTCTACTCCTTCTTTCTATGTGTCTCTAGTTATTCATGACCTGCTGTTACACAATTGTATGTTAGATTCTGGAGCTTCCCATAATCTCATGCCTTTATCAGTCATGGAGCAACTAGGTTTTCAGATGACACGTCCATATAAAGACCTCTATTCATTTGATTCCAAAAGAGTTAAATGCTTGGGAATGATTAAAGATTTAGTGGTCAATCTGGCCCAAATTCCAGCAAAAAGTGTAGTAATGGACATCGTGGTAGCTGACATCCCAGCTCGTTTTGGCATGTTGTTGTAAAGGTCCTAGGGAACAAAATCTGGTGGGTCACTCAAGATGGATTTAACCTATGCCACTATCCCTGTTTTTGGTGGCCAAGAGAGGAGGTTATACAGAGAAACCAGGTTTGTCAAGATGGTGACTAAGGCTGACAGCTCAGAGAATTCACCAGTCTACAACAAGGAAGGAGATTTCTCATGTTTGATGTTGGAAGAAGATCAAAATTATGCTCACGAACCTTCTTTCTGTCAAATCAAGACTGAGCAGCCTTTAGAAAACCGTGAAGCAGGAGTATGGACTTTGCATTTTGATGGAGCAAATTCAAGAGAAGGTAATGGAGCTGGAGTGTTATTAATTTCTCCTACAGGCAAATGGATCCTGTTAGAGTCGGTCTTTACAGCCCTCCGTCAGAGATCATTTCTCTTATTGCATTTCATTGTTTAGGTGTCTCATTCCGCTCATTCATCTGCATTCCGTTAGGGGCATGCCATTGACTGACGGAAGGGTTTGGTTTTCCTATTTCCCTCATGTTTGTACCTGCTGGGTTGGTCAAAATTTCTCCAAAATCATCAAAGTTCATTTCAAGTCATTTGCAGTCATAGATGCTATTTTGGTCAAAAAGAGTCATTTTAGTTTCTGAGTCTAGGGTTCGGTCTTCTGAAATGTCAAATCATATCCGCAAGCCATGAGGATGGTTTCCAATAAGTTCTCAGTTCAAAATTTTATCATCAAACATATTCGAGGACATTTCTTGTTCAAAACTCTGTTTTGAATAAGAAATTGTCTTATTCATTTTTGTAATGAGAGGTATCTTTCCACCATGAAGACTTCAAAGCATCAGTCTTCCTTCGCTGCTTCGACGCCACCAGCCCTGCAAAAATCAACCAATTTCATCATTTAAAACTCAGAAAGTTAGTAAGAAAACAAAGGGACAAAGTTGTATTAAATGAAAAGTGCCAAAGGTAAAAAACATTACAAAATGGGTTTTGGAGAAGAAAAAATCAAAACCATGTCTATATGAGATATTTCTCAAAGCTCTTCATTCATTTGCAACAAGTGTTGTTGAGAAAATCCAAGAGAAAAGTCGAACTTGCAGCGGAAGGACGAAACTGGGTTTTTAAGCCGTGACTGTGTCTTGGAGGATTGAGCGCGGCGCGTTGGCATAGGGCGCGACGCATAGAATCGACGCGGTGCATAGAGCCGAAATTAACAGTGTGTTTTGCCACAGGTGCAGTGCACCCACAGAGCGCGGTGCATTGGCTGTGTGTGCGGCGCATTGAGCCCCCAAGCCCGAAATTCATAAATTGCTTCTCAATTTTTCAAAATCAAACAAATCTTTCCGCTCCAAGTAAGTTGAAACTCTTTGCTCATTGATTTGAAAACGTGCTTGGTGTGTTTGGAGGTCAAAGATCAAGAGTTTAATTGGTGAAAAAATAAACCCTACATTTATATCAAAATCTGCTCTGAGGGTTTATGTGGGAAATTTGAAAGTGAGTTTTGGTGCTAAACTCTGGTCATTTTCCACCCTTTCCATTCCCATTACACTGTTATCACAGTCTTTCTCTTTTATTCCTATTGTCCCATATCCCTTATACTCTTTTATGCCCATGTGTTAATCCTCAAACCTTATTACTTATCATCACTTCCCTCTATTGACAAAAGCCTAATCTCCATAACATTCAAGGGCTGCCTTTATGTCTTTGATTTTACTTATATATTGTCATTTCATCAACTCTTGTTCCTAAAACTACCCCCCATCATTATCACCTATTCCCATATCATTTGTAAAGGTGCCTAATCTCAAATTTTTCCAAGCAGTGAGTGACTATCTGTCCATTCCAAAATCACTTGATAGTCCATTGTATTCACTGTGACACTTCCTTGCAGCTTCTCATTTCATATGTGGCACACTTGGCATTGAAAAACAAACTCTTTTTTTCACCATATATTTATCATCATAGACTTTTCAAACACCTTGTTTTCAGCACCATGTCAGAGACAAATTCATCATATGAGCAGGGATATGAGCAAGACAGTGATTCATCTACCAGGCTTAATGTGCCGAGGAGATCTCATAAAAGTGGCAGGCATGTCAGGGAGGAGCCCACTTCTTTGACCCAATTGCAGGCCTGTCCGCTTGCAATGGATTGTTTTCAGCGTCAGTCATGCTTCCAGTATTGTGAGATGATTGCCCGAACTCAGCATCATCATGAGTTAGCTTGCCTATTTGTCCTACATTTGCATAATGGTCATGTAAATCTTGCTGGAGTGAACTTCACTTTGACACCAGGGACCATTTATGATGTGACCGGGATACCGAACATTGGTGAGGAGTGGAATAAGAGACAACAACTGGATAGAGCATATTATGAGCCTTACATCAGACCTGGATATTTGAGGCAGTTGAGAAGGGTATTTCCATTCTGATTTCTGCAGGAGTCTTATGCACCATTGATGAAACTCATCATCCGATATTTCAGCTGTGAGGGTATATTCTCACGCCTTTATGCATACCATATCAGAGTTTTGATGCATTTCACGAGAGTACGACTAATGAATATTCCATACTTCATGTGTCGGAATATAGAGCGGATGACTACCCTTGTGCAGAAGAAGACTCCGGAGTAGTAGCATAACAACATCTATCATTATGCGCTCATCAAAATCATAGTGGTACATCAGCTTGGTTTGTAGGGCATCACATCGGAGGAGTTCATCTCTCGTGACTTCTTTGCAGCCCCTCAGCCTCCTCTCAAGATTGTTCATGATGAGGTAGAGCCTTCACATCAGTTTGAGGTTCTTGAGACTGAGCCTATCAGTGCTCCAGTGTGTGTGACATATCAGAGAGGCCATAGAGCATTATTTGCAGCAGCACGACGAGTACTATCTCCACCAGGGGTGGAAGGGGTCTCGTTATCTTCATCAGCAGCGCAAGTACTATCTCCACATGGCGTGGAAGGGGTCTCGCCTTCAGCATCAGCACAGGTATAGGTTCAAGACATAGGCAAGAAGCCTATGCATGATGAGGGCCCTTCAGGAGGCCATGACACTGATTTTATACTCATCGATGTTGATGCGAGTTCTCCCAGCTCAAAGCTGAAAGAGATAATACAGGAACAGAAAGCTGAGATCGGCACACTGACCGAGAAGTTGCAGAGAGCTCAGTGGGTTATAGATTATTTGGAGCAGCGGAATAAACAACTGGAGGATCAACAAACACTCATAGAGTTGCGGCAAATCCGTGAAGACCGTGAATTGGCCTGAAAGAGACCAGGTGACATGACACCATTTGAGTGAGAGACTTGCCTTACGCACGTCAACATTCATCTGGAGAAGCTCTTGGAGAAGGCCAATAGGGACAAAGACATGCTCAGACATATGAAAAACCACTATTGGGCCCGCACACACGTTTGCAGAGAGAAAATGAAGATCTTGAAGGCGAGGTTGAGAAAAGCACTGAAACGTCGGAAAAGGCCAGATCCACTCCGAATCTTGGCCAAAGCTTCCTTGGATGAGCATAAGACATGATGGGAGACCTTCACTCCAAATTTCAACAAATTTGGAGAATATTTTGTCATTTTGAAAATTTTGGTTGCAAAACAGGTTTTTCCGCTCGACGCGTCGCGCCACCCGACGCGCGCTTATGATTGGGACATCTTCTGGAGGAAAAATTTGAATTTTTGGGGTTTTTATGATATATTATGTATGTTCAGGAATGGCTGAAGCATTTCATCAAATTCTGGGCTGCCTAAAGGGCCCAAAACACCTTGAAAATGGCCTTTCTGCCACTTTTTACACCAGTAGGAACCAATCTTTGGAGATTGCAGTTTTGGAGGGGAAAATGACATCCAAATTGAAAAATTACACTTGGGTTGGATAGAAGACATCCAGGGCTTTCCAACGAGCTATCATGAACTCAATTTAGACTTCGGGAAGTGCCCCAAAAATAGGTCCAAAGTGGCGCGGTGCATAGAGAATTTGAGCGCGGCGCATAGAGAAATTTTGCCTCATTTTCACTCTTCAGCTCAGAAATTCACCCAGTTTTGACTAGTTTTACTTTTTCATGTGGTGATTGACCTACCATGATGTAATTTGGTAACTATGATGTAAATTTGGCCTATTTTTACTTGTTCTAGAGGATTCATTCACTAAAAAGTGAAAATTAAGTGAATGGATCAGTTTCCTAGCATATAGAGGCAAGTTGTTTAGCTGCCTAGATTTTAGCTCCATGTTTAGAATTGGTTGAAACAGCTCCTAGAAGGATGAGCTCAACCCCTAGAGGCATGGGAAGGGGTTAGGATGGTATATATATTGTATTTTCTGAGACATTTTCAGGGTTGGACTCTTGGGAAAAGTTTGGCACTCCATTGTATATCCATTTTCAGTTTTTGGCAAAGGAAAGTCCAGAGTTTTGCAGCACTTGTTGGGATCCTTGTGGCTCCTGAGTTTTGATGATGTTCTTCTCATTTTATTGTAAGTTCCATTAATTTTATATGTATGCCATTTCCCTTCTCTTTGATTCTGAATTAAACAAATGAGTAACTGAGGTAGAATTCATTGATTTGCTGGTGCTCTGCCTTAGACTTTTGTTTAGTTTTATATGTTTTTCGTCAGTTTGAAGAGGATTCTTGCACTCTCTTTCCCTCTTCAGCTCCTTATAAGTCTTTTCAATCCATTCATTTGATCTCAGACATCAAAACCGCTGCCTACCTTGCCCCAACTTGAACTCTGCAAGAATTTGGCCTCATCCCTAAGCCCGAAATTGTTTTTCCCCTTTTCCAACAAAAATCCCTAAAAATCAAAATAAAACCCTCCTATTTGTTTATCTAGCCTAAGATCAGTTGTGTTTTAGTCATCTCAAGCCCCTTTGAATATTTTTATTGAGATTGACCCGGAGAGAGCCCTCTCCTGTCCTTGTAGGGCTAGGTACGAGGCTGAGCGTGGTTTGGTGTTGTCCTTCTTCTGCCTTATTTCAGCCTGAGGTGGATTTGGGAACTAACATAGTGGCGACCATACTGGGGACAACGGGTTTGTTGGTTAGTGTTTTTTGATTTATAGCTGCAGACAGAGCTTGAAGTCACGCCAAGTAGCCTTCGAACTGCTCTTGCTCTGTGAGTGCATAGTAGATAAACGCTGCTTCAGTCAATATCCGGTTTAGCTTGCAGTTATAACACTTAACTTATAAATTTCCCCAGTACATGTAATCAAGTTTAGATCTGATTGTTGATGGTGGACAACGATCAGAAATTAGAAGGATGAAATCATTCACCTGGCGATTTCACTGAAAAATCCAGAAATCAATCCTTCATGGTGACTCCACTGCAAAGAGATCAGTAGCTTTAAGATTTTCAAGATGGAACGGGTTGCAAGAAGATACGCTCCCATGAGCCGAGATCACATCCCAGGTTTTCCAAATAAAATGCCCAAGGTAGATTGGCTTCAAAATTTTCCTATGTTCGGAAATGTGGAAGGTAATGACGTTGCTCTTCATCTGGTGAAATTTCACATTCATGTGCATAAATTAAAGATCGATTTTCCTGAAGACTGTTTGATGAAGGTGTTTATGGCTACTCTGGAAGATGAAGCTTGATCTTGGTATGAAAGTTTGCCACCTGCTTCTATTTATTGTCTAAAAGATTTTCATACAATATTCTTTGAAAGGTACAGAGAATCTTGTCCGTCTTTAATGTTAGTGCAGAATTGTTGTGAACACGTTGATAGTTTCATTGAAGATCTTAAGAATTTTTATGGAGATAATGAATTGATGGACGAAGAAATCATGGAAGCATTGTATGAAAATCCGTTACAGCAGCACACAGAAATCTTGAAGGATACTTATCTAGATCAGCAAGTTGAAGACGGCCATATGGCTGAAAATGATGAAAGAGAAAGTTTCGTTTCAGATCTGCCTACAGAAGAAGACATCATGCAGGGAAGTCAGGTTTCAATTTCAGAATGTGATAATGTCAAGTCAGCTATTTTAGATCTAGATTCAGATTGTGATGACTAAGAATACCTTGTACGGAATCCCATGAAGGAGAAATCTGTTGTTGAAATCATCTGGAATGAAGAAGACGGAGTTATGGATCCAAATGTTCTCATGTCATCAGAACAAAGCCTTCATAAAGAGGTAATCGAGTCAGTTCATGAACAACAAGATGAGATCTTTGTTCGGCTAAGTGAAAAGGTTTCCTTGGATGAATCGTTGGTAGATGATAGGAATGTCATGTTTGGATTTCAAGAATCATTTGAAGTTTCTTTTCTTATGATTGATGAATGTAATGAGAATCTAGCTGTCATATCATATGAAGATAACCTACAATATATTCAGGCTACAGAAGATCAGACCATTCAGGATTCCCTTTCAGATTCCTCTTCATATGTCTCATGTTTTGAAATGTTTTTTCAAGAGGAGATCTGCTCATCTACTTGTTCAGAATTTTTTGAGGACCAGGAACATATTTTTACTGAAGTACATTATGAAGGAAGATCAGAAGCAAGAGAAAAAGACACCTTGTTCTTTCAGCAGGAGGAAAATCTTCATGCTTTTCAGGATCCAATGGAAGATTTGTTGCAGTTAGCAGTGAAGGCGATTATTGCAGTATTTAGTAATGAAGGAGATCATGGTCGATTATGTTTTTGGATGCCCAGTTATTAGTATCTATTGTCAACCAGGAGATCTGATCAGGAGAATCAATAAAAAAGGCATCTGCTTGATTGGTTACATTGGCATTTTGATATAGTTTGATGGTATATTGTCTTTTAAGAAACACAGGTGGTCATGTACTGCCATCAAGCTTTAAGTTTTAAGTTTAGGTTTTAGTCATTTCGAGTTAGTTTGATAAAGTCAAATTTTTTCAGTCATTTCAGTTTGCATCGAGTTAGTTTGAGTCGGATTTTCAGTCAATAAATCAGTCAATTTTTTTGTGTCAATTTGTCAAAATAATGGACTCCATAGCCCAATGGATGAAGGCACTAGTCTGCTCTCCCAAAGATCTGCCGTTCTTGGCACCTCCAAGGAGCTACCATCCCCATTGGAGCCAATGTTAGAGTCGGTCTTTACAGCCCTCTGTCAGAGATCATTTCTCTTATTGCATTTCATTGTTTAGGTGTCTCATTCCGCTCATTCATCTGCATTCCGTTAGGGGGCATGCCATTGACTGACGGAAGGGTTTGGTTTTCTCGTTTCCCTCATGTTTGTACCTACTGGGTTGGTCAAAATTTCCTCAAAATTTATCAAAGTTCAGTGCATGTCATTTACAGTCATAAATGGTTGTTTTGGTCAAAAAGGGTCTTTTAGTTTCTTAGTCTAGGGTTTAGTCTTCTGACATGTTAAATAATGCCCGCAGGCCATGAGGAGGTTTTCCATAAGTTTTCAGTTTAAAATTTTTATTATCAAAAATGTTTGAGGACATTTCTTGTTCAAAACTCTGTTTTGAATAAGAAATTTTCAAAATTGTTTTTGTAATAATATGTATCTTTCCACCATGAAGACTTCAAAGCAGACTCTGGTCTTCCTTTGCCAAGTTTCGACGCCAACATCACTTCAAAAAATCAACCAATTTCATCATTCGAAGCTCAGAAAGTCATGAGGAAACAAGAAAACAAAAGTTGTATTAAATGAAAAAGTGCCAAAGGTAAAAAACATTACAAAATGGGTTTTGGAGAAGAAAAAATCAAAACCATGTCTATATGAGATATTTCTCAAAGCTCTTCATTCATTTGCAACAAGTGTTGTTGAGAAAATCCAAGAGAAAAGTCGAACTTGCAGCGGAAGGACGAAATTGGGTTTTTAAGCCGTGACTGTGTCTTGGAGGATTGAGCGTGGCGCGTTGCCATAGGGAGCGACGCACCCACAGAGCGCGGCGCATTGAGACCCCAAGCCCAGAATTCATAAATTGCTTCTCAATTTTTCAAAATCAAACAAATATTTCCGCTCCAAGTAAGTTGAAACTCTTTGCTCATTGATTTGAAAACGTGCTTGGTGTGTTTGGAGGTCAAAGATCAAGAGTTTAATTGGTGAAAAAACAAAACCTACATTTATATCAAAATCTGCTCCTAGGGTTTATGTGGGAAATTTGAAAGTGAGTTTTGGTGTTGAACTCTGGTCATTTGCCACCCTTTCCATTCCCATTACACTGTTATCACAGTATTTCTCTTTTATTCCTATTGTCCCATATCCCTTATACTCTTTTATGCCCATGTGTTAATCCTCAAACCTTATTACTTATCATCACTTCCCTCTATTGAAAAAAGCCTAATCTCCATAACATTCAAGGGCTGCCTTTATGTCTTTGATTTTACTTATATATTGTCATTTCATCAACTCTTGTTCCTAAAACTACCCCCCATCATTATCACTTATTCCCATATCATTTGTAAAGGTGCCTAATCTCAAAGTTTTCCAAGCAGCGAGTGACTGTCTGTCCATTCCAAAATCACTTGATAGTCCATTGTATTCACTGTGACACTTCCTTGCAGCCTCTCATTTCATATGTGGCACACTTGGCATTGAAAAACAAACTCTTGTTTTCACCATATATTTATCATCATAGACTTGTCAAACACCTTGTTTTCAGCACCATGTCAGAGACAGATTCACCATATGAGCAGGGATATGAGCAAGACAGTGATTCATCTACCGAGCTTAATGTGCCGAGGAGATCTCATAAAAGTGGCAGGCATGTCAGGGAGGAGCCCACGTCTTTGACCCAATTGCAGGCCTGCCCGCTTGCAATGGATTTTTTTCAGCGTCAGTCATGCTTCCAGTATTGTGAGATGATTTCCCGAACTCAGCATCATCATGAGTTAGCTTGCCTATTTTTCCTACATTTTCATAATGGTCACGTAAATCTTGCTGGAATAAACTTCACTTTGACACCAGGGACCATTTCTGAGGCGACTGGGATACCGAACATTGGTGAGGAGTGGAACAAGAGACAGTAGCTGGATAGAGCATATTACGAGCCTTACATCAGACCTAGATATTTGAGGCAGTTTAGCAGGGTATTTCCATTCTGATTTCTGCAGGAGTTTTATGCACCATTGATGAAACTCATCATCCGATATTTCAGCTGCAAGGGTAGATTCTCTTGCCTTTATGCATACCATATCAGACTTTTGATGCATTTCACGAGAGTGTGACTGATGAATATTACATACTTCATGTGTCGGAATATAGAGCGGATGACTACCCTTGTGCAGAAGAAGACTCCGGAGCAAAAGCATAACAACATCTATCATTATGCGCTCATCAAAATAATTGTAGTGCATCAGCTTGGTTTGTAGGGCATCACATGGGAGGAGTTCATCTCTCGTGACTTCTTTGCAGCCCCTCAGCCTCCTCCCGAGATTGTTCATGATGAGGCAGACCCTTCGCATCAGTTTGAGGTTCCTGATACTGAGCCTATTAGTGCTCCATTGTGTGTGACATATCAGAGAGGCCACAGAGCCTTATTTGCAGCAGCACGATGAGTACTATCTCCACCAGGGGTGGAAGGGGTCTCGTTATCTTCATCAGCAGCGCGAGTACTATCTCCACTTGACGTGGAATGGGTCTCCCCTTCTACATCAGCACAGGTACAGGTTTAGGATAGAGGAAAGAGGCCTATGCATGATGAGGGCCCTTCAGGAGGCCAAGACACTAATTTTATACTCATCGATGTTAATGCAAGCTCTCCCAGCTCAAAACTGAAAGAGATAATCCAGGAGCAGAAAGCTGAGATCGGCACGCTGACTGAGAAATTGCAGAGAGCTCAGTGGGTTATAAATTACTTGGAGCAGTGGAATAAACAACTGGAGGATCAGCAGACACTCATAGAGTTGCGGCAAATCCGTGAAGATCGAGAATTGGCCCGAAAGAGACCAGGTGACATGAAACCATTTGAGCGAGAGACTTGCCTTACGCACGTCAAAATTCATCTGGAGAAGCTCTTGGAAAAGGCCAATAGGGAAAAATACATGCTCAGACATATGAAGAATCACTATTGGGCCCGCACACACGTTTGCAGAGCAAAAATGAAGATCTTGAAGGCGAGGTTGAGAAGAGCACTAAAATGTCAGAAAAGGCCGGATCCGCTCCGAATATTGGACAAAGCTTCCTTGGATGAGAATGAGACCTAATGGGAGACCTTCACTCCAAATTTCAGCAAATTTGGAGAAGATTTTGTCATTTTGAAAATTTTGGTTGCAAAATAGGTTTTTCCGCCCGACGCGCCGAGCCACCCGACGCGCGCTTATGATTGGGACATCTTATGGAGGAAAAATTTTCATTTTTGGGTTTTTCATGATATATTATATATGTTCAGGAATGGCCGAAGCATTTCATCAAATTCTGGGCTGCCTAAAGGGCCAAAAACACCTTGAAAATGGCCTTTCTGCCACTTTTTGCACCAGCAGGAACCAGTCTTGGGAGATTGCAGTTTTGGAGGGGAAAATGACATCCCAATTGAAAAATTCCACTTGGGTTGGAAAGTTGACAGGCAGGGCTTTCCAACGAGCTATCATGAGCTCAATTTTGACTTCAGGAAGTGCCCCAAAAACAAGCTCAAAGTGGCGCGACGCATTGAGTTTTTGAGCGCGGCGCATAGAGAAATTTTGCCTCATTTTCACTCTTCAGCTCAGAAATTCGCCCAGTTTTGACTAGTTTTACTTTTTCATGTGATGATTGACCTACCATGATGTAATTTGATAACTATGATGTAAATTTGGCATGTTTTTACTTGTTCTAGAGGATTCATTCACTAAAAAGTGAAAATTAAGTGAATGGATCAGTTTCCTAGCATATAGAGGCAAGTTGTTTGGTTGCCTAGATTTTAGCTCCATGTTTAGAATTGGTTGAAACAGCTCCTAGAAGGATGAGCTCGACCCATAGAGGCATGGGAAGGGGTTAGGATGGTCTATATATTTTATTTTCTGAGACATTTTCAGGGTTGGACTCTTGGGAAAAGTTTGGCACTCCATTGTATATCCATTTTCAGTTTTTGGCAAAGGAAAGTCCAGAGTTTTGCAGCACTTGTTGGGATCCTTGTGGCTTCTGAGTTTTGATGATGTTATTCTCATGTTATTGTAAGTTCCATTAATTTTATATGTATGCCATTTCCATTCTCTTTGCTTCTGAATTAAACAAATGAGTAACTGAGGGAGAATTCATTGATTTGTTGGTGCTCTGCCTTAGACTTTTGTTTAGTTTTATATGTTTTTCGTCAGTTTGAAGAGGATTCTTGCACTCTCTTTCCCTCTTCAGCTCCTTAGCAGTATTTTCAATCCATTAATTTGATCTCAGACATCAAAGCGGCTGCCTACCTCACCCCAACTTGAACTCTGCAAGAATTTGGCCTCATCCCCAAGCCCGAAATTGTTTTTCCCTTTTTCCAACAAAAACCCCTAAAATTCAAAATAAAACCCTCCTATTTGTTTATCTAGCCTAAGATAAGTTGTGTTTTAGTGCCCCTTTGAATATTTTTATTGAGATTGACCCGGAGAGAGCCCTCTCCTGTCCTCGTAGGACTAGCTACGAGGCTGAGCGTGGTTTGGTGTTGTCCTTCTTCTGCCTTATTTCAGCCTGAGGTGGTTTTGGGAACTAAAATATCCCACTGTCCTTTAAATTGGAATATGAAGCTACTAATAATGTAGCTGAATATGAAGCACTGTTGTTGGGATTACAAACATCCAGGAGCATGGGTATACAAAGCTTAAAAGCTCTGGGAGACTCTGAGCTGGTGGTCAGACAGATCAGAAATCAATGTCAAACCAAACATCCTCGGCTGAGAGCTTATATAAATGAAGTGTGGGACATGGTGGAGAATTTATTCTCAGCATTCAATATCCAGTTTATGCCCCGGGAGCAGAATAGAATGGCAGATTATCTTGCTGTAGCTGCTAGTACATTTCGTCCTCCTCAGAATCCTCTTCTGAGGTACGAAATCGAGGTACGTTATAGACCATCTATCCCAGATAATATCAAGAAATGGCAGGTATTTGAAGATGATGGACAAATGAAGATATTTCTGGAAATAGTGGGAGAATTCTCTAATATGGAGATTGATGATTGTGAAGATGATGAGGCTGAGAATGTTTCAGAAAATAAATGGGAGGAGAAAGTGGCAAGAAGTAAAGTATTGTAGCTAAAAGGAAATGTTATCCCTAGAGGGCTAGTCCCCCTAGAAAGGCTGTTTGACAAGAATGATGTCTCATTGCAGCCTAGCAAAATAGTAGAAGAAAATTAGGTAGAAGATCTAAATCTGGGTACTGAGGTCGATCCTAAAATTGTCAAATTATCCAAGAAGGTCCCAGAGGAATATAAGGAAAAATACTTGAGATTGTTTCAGTCATATAAAGATGTATTTGCATGGTCCTATCAGGACCTTAAAACTTTTGATATTAGTATAATGCAGCATAAAATTCCTCTAGGGGAAGATGCAAAACCTTATAAGCAGAAGCTTAGACAAATAAATCCTCTGCTGCTTCCCTCCATTGAAAAAGAAATCAAGAAGCTGCTGTTACACTGAAAACTGTCACCTTGACATTTTGCTGACTGTATGAGCTCAGTAACACTCATACATGCCTCCTCTGCAAGTCTTACAACCTTTGTTCCTCATTCCAAGCCCTGAAACTGGAGGAAAAACCCTTAAAACTCAAAAAGCCTTGGGTACGCAGGTAACATGAATCCTGCATGCGTTTTTAGCTAGGGTACGCAGGTAATGTGAAGATAAACTGCGTTCTAGAACGCATTTTTCTAGTGTAATGCCTTTGGTACCCCTGTAAAGTCAAAAAAGCGCGAATTTAAACCAAAAAAGTTGAATTTTGGTCAATTCTAGAAGGTTCTGGATGAGATTTTTTGGGGATGAGTACGCTTTGGTAAGGTGCATGTATCCCACACCTTAAGGAACTAATCTCTTGATGTGAGGAGCCTATCCCTTTGAAGGAGGATTCTATCCCTTTAAAGGTGGAATCCTAACCTCCTCATCTGCTCTATAAAAGGAGGCATTGGGTAGCCTCAAAGGTTAAGTTTTTTGGAGAATATTTTTGAGCTGAAGTGCTGTTGAGATTTAGATTTCCTTCTGCTGAGCTTTTGAGAGGAAAGATCACATACCTCTTATGCTTCTGGAAGAAGAGTGCAAGACTTATCAGAGTAGAGGAGATTCCTGCTTCGGACCCCGGGAAGACCTTTCGAACATCAAGGCTAAGGTTGTAAGGTTCTTCTGTATATTTTAAGATTAATAAAATCAAGTTATGTTTTTCTCAATAAATTGTCGTTCGATTGTTTATTTCAATAAGCTGTCGTTTGATCATTTATTTCATAGATTCCTTGATCACTATGATAGGTATGTTTTATAATTATTTGTTATACAGGTGCTATTGATATTTTCTTGTTTGTGATTGCAGATCAACGAAAGATGATACTTTCTTGCGACAAAAGAGCTCTTGTTGCGACGAAGGATTATTAATGCGACGGAAGCACTACGACCGCAAATAAGCATTTGGATCCAAGGTAGGATCGACACCTTCATAACATTTATTTATAAAATGAATATATCTAGAGAAAGACAAACTTAGTTGTTCGTTTGTTGCTAGATTGTCTTCTGACACTAGGGAGATCGGTCTTGTCCGCAAGAACGATTTATCCGGCCAACAAATTGGCGACTCCGCTGGGGAAAGGAACTTGTTTTTTGGTTCTCTTTTGTTTTGATTTGAGGAAAAGTTTTTCCTAGTTTTTGATTGATTGATATCTGCCTGGGTAGCTTAGTTTTTATCTGTTTTTAAAATTTTGAAATCTTTTATGTTTTTCTTGAAGTTTTCAGGGGACCGCACTTTGTCTTCACACACAGTGCGGGCATCTCCGCACTTTCCTTAAGTAAACAGTGCGGGACCGCACCTGTTACTTCTGGGAGCCTGCGAACCCTGTTAAAATTTTTGAAAAACTTCTGATTTCTTCTTTTATTTTAGTTTAGATTTATTTTAGGATTCTTAGCATCTACCCAGATATGTATTTCTCTGTCAAAAATCTCTTGTTTCTGAATTTCTTTCAGCAATTCTTCATCTCATCAATCTCCATTAAGTTAATTGGGTGTTTTGAGTCTCTTTTTTGAAAAATTCTTAATTTGATTTCCTTTGGTCATTAATTGGAGGTTTGTCATCAATCTCCATTAAGTTAATTGGGGGGGCTAAATTGTGTATGAGTGTTAATCTCCTTTGAGTGTTTTTTGATCTTTGGAACTCTCACCCGATTTTCTTGACTTCCACTTGATTGGTTCTTAGATTACATTAGAATCATCTTGTGTTTGAGAATTCACTTGCATAGATCACATTTGCATAATTAGAATTCTCATTTTCAGAATATGAATGAAAAATGTGCATAGATTACATTTGCATACTTTTCAAGTGAATTGTGCATAGATTACAATTGCATAGTTTACATTCTGAAAAATCAATTGTAGATTTAGATTTTTATTTTTATTTTGAATTTAGATGTTTTTATGCTTGTTTAAAAATAAAAAAAAACACACAAAAATATAAAAAATTGTTTTGGGATTGATTTGCATTAGTTTTTCTTGATGAAATTAGTGCATTAGAGAATTTGTTATATTTTCTCTTATTTATCAATCTTTGCATTGTTGGAAGTGTATGGAAACTCTATCCTTACTTTAGGTAGGATTCATCGAATTGAAAAGATTACATTATCATATTCGATTGCATTCAGTTTTGGGTCGGGTCATAACACCATTGGTTTCATATCCATTTACCCTTTTGAGTAATAACAACCTAAATAACACAGCGCTTAATTAAAATTCATCTAGTAATTTTTACATTTTTTAGGGCTCTTTCCACCAACCTAGCTTAGGCTAGTGTCTTGGAATAGGTTTTAGCTAACTCTCCAAGACAGTAAAACAAACAAGTAGTCGATCTTGCGGTAGGAAATAATTCCAATTGTTACATGTATGCTCTGGGAAGCTCCTCCTAAAGGAGTTAAGCACGAGATCATATCTGAACCAGTGAGGTAATCAATCCTTCCTCATTGGGAACGATATAAGATATACACGTATTAAAAACGGTAAACCTCGGATAGACCATTGTCGAGGAGCCAGGGGTCACTTGTCGGTAAACCTTGGATTCTGTTCAAGGAGCCTTCAAGGGGATTGAGCTTTGTTACTCTGCCCTTGCGTGTATCGGACTTGCGACCGGCTCTGTGGCATTTGCTTTACTGGGTAACCTTAGTGGCCGGTATAATCGACAGGGTTTCTTTCCTCAAGGTGACTCGTGGAGGGAAGATCCCACCGTACCTCGAGCAGACGCTCACCGACCATTGGACTCTCCGGGGGTTCTCTTCACCTCCTCGAGATGGTTTTGTGAAGAAACTTGTGTCATCGAGCCATTGCTGTGTGCTGTTCTTGCAATTGTTCCAACCGCTCTTCTCGTATTAAATTTCTTAAATTCTACGATGTTGGATTTCATCACCAACTAGTGTTTTTAGTGCGGGAATCTACTGTTTGTGTGTGGTTTGACTCCTAGATTTGATAGCGCGTGCTCATTTGTTTATTTTTACTTTTAGAGACCATAGGTGTGAATTGTGAATTTTAATTGTTTAGGTATGAATTGTGAATTGTTAATTTTATTTTAATTTGTTAATAAAATTCACCGAAGTTGAATATAACGACAACTGTTCCGAAATTTACCAACCAAGGAACCCCTCTTAACGAGAATCCTAGTACTTTTTTTTGCTTTGGAAATGTTGGTCCTCCTTATATGGCTACATTTTCATTACCTGGATTTACAATAGGTTTACCGATATGGTTATTTTCAACTTCGTTGGCCCCGAATACTCCAATTGTTCCACCTCAACCGGATGCTTCACCTCAACAGAGTTCACCATCTCAACATCACCAAACTTCTGTTGACCCTTTACCTTCTTCGCCTAATATTTCTTCCTCCATTTCTTCCTCTTCGCTTGGTAAAATCCTTGACGCTAGTAACCAGGTGGCTAAGAAGAATAAGAAAGGGAAGAAGAAAAATCAAGATAAGAAAGAAGTCAACCAACCAACCATGGTTGTAAGTGTTAGTTGTGTTGAGGAAACCTCCAACATGCATCGTAAACCCAAATACCCTTGCAGGATTTGTAAGGGTGACCACTTCCTTATCAATTGTCCCGGTATTCCAAAGGTCTTGAAAGTATGGTCAGAAAAATCTCATCAACTTTCCGTTGATCCATCAACCAGTGATAGTCAAGTTCCTGGGAAAAAGGGTAAAGTTAGGTTTCCTTGTAAGTTATGCAAAGGGAGTCATCAAACTCACATTTGCCCTCACATGGATGAAGCCTCAAAATTGTTGGAAAAAATTACTGTTCCACAACAAGAATTTCCAACTAGTTACCGTAAACTTTCTCCCAACCTACCGTCAACTGACGGAGTGATTGATCTAGTTTCAAGTACAGTCGATCCCACTCTTCCATTGGAGAGTGAAACTCATATCACTCAGGTTGATGATCCATTAGTTGATCAAGTGGTCGATTCAATTTCACATTCGATCGATCCCATTCTCCCTGTAGAGAATGAACTTCATACCGCTCAGGTTCTTCTTGTTACATCAGATTCTTCTACGCCGGGGGGCATTTCACCTGTTTCTACACAACCCCCTCCAAGTACTGAGGTCTTTTCCTTTGATTGGAATAGACTGACAGAACCTCGTCTTCCTTCCTCCATCCCTTTCCAAATCATTGTGAAGTTTGGTGGTAGGAACATACACCGCACACAGGTAGATGAAGGTGCTTCTGTTAGTATTTTATCTTCAACTGCTTGGAAAGCTTTGGGTTCCCCTCAGCTTGTGCCTATTACGCAGAATCTAAAAGCTTTTAACAGAACCATTAGTGAACCTTTAGGGATCCTTCCTAATTTTTCTATTACTTTGGAAGGTAAAACTATCTGTATTGATCTTATGGTAGTTCGAGGTCCCTTGGATTTCAATTTACTCCTTGGGCGAGACTATGTCTATGCAATGAAAGTTGTCGTATCGACACTCTTTCACGTGATGTCTTTCCCTCACAATGGAAATATTGTGACTATAGACCAACTTTCGTTCCCTAGTCTTGTTTCGACTACCAATAATATGACACCCCTAAATGTTCCTATTTCTAAAGTGGTATCTACCCCGCCATGGGTTAATTATGTGGAAAATAGTCCCATGTTTTCAGTTACCGATGGAAGCGAGCCTCTCACTGTTTGCTCGACTTCCTATGACTTAGATCCGGTAATTGACATGGAAAACTCTATGGGATTATTTGAACGCGATGTTCTTATCCCTTTTGAGTCCCTTGACATGCATTCCTTCCATAGAACTATTCTTCCTTCTGATGAAGACCTCTTGGAAGCCATGATCAAGGTGTGTCCATTGACATGTGTTTCTTCCTGTTGGAAGCCATAATCAGTGAGTCCGAGGATAGTTCCTTGTACTGTGTCAACCTCGTTAAAAAATGAATCAGTGAGTCCGAGGATAGTTCCTTGTACTGTGTCAACCTCGTTAAAAAATGAATCAGTGAGTCTGAGGAGAGTTCCTTTTACTGTGTCGACCTCGTTAAAAAATGAATCAGTGTGTCTGAGGATGGTTCTTTTCCTGTGTCAACCTCATTAAAAAATGAATCAGTTAGTCGTGAGGATAGTTCCTGTTACTGTGTCAACCTCGTTAAAAAATGAAACATGTAGGTGAGGATAGTTCCTTTTACTGTGTCAACCTCGTTAAAAAATGAATCAGTCGGCGATGAGGATAGTTCTTTTCCTGTGTCAACCTCACTAAAAAATGAATCAGTAGGTAGATTGTAGAGTAGATTAATAGATTAGATATAAGTAGTTTATGAGGACAGTTCTTTTCCTGTGTCAACCTCGTTAAAAAATGAATCAGTTGGTCAGAGGATAGTTCCTGTTACTGAGTCAACCCCACACAAAACACCCATGAGGATGCTTCTTTTTCCCCCGGTCAACCTCGTTAAAAAATGAATCGCCTGGTCCGAGGATTCAGGAGGATACCGAGTCAACCCCCATTAAAAAATGAACCCATGAGGATGTGCTTCTTTCCGTGTCAACCTCGTTAAAAAATGAACCGCCTGGTCGAGGACAGTTCCCGTTGTTAAGTCAACTCTTCGTTAACAAATGTGAACGGCATGAGACCAGTTTTTTTCCCCGTGTCGTCTCATTAAAAATTTAAAACAAGAGGTTGCGAGGTAGATTAGAAATGAGAGATAGAATCGATATTAGTTCCTTTTCATCGTGTCAACCTCGTTAAAAAATGAAACAGGTTTCCATGAGCATAGTTCTTTTCCTGTGTCGAGCTCGTTAAAAAATGAAACAAATCCTCCCCTAATTGAGTCGAGTCTTTGAATAGACCTCGTAAATGTTAAGTCATATATTTAGGTTAGTTTTTAGGTCGGGTCTTTCATATGATCTCGTAAATGAACCTTCATTCCATCCATCTATTAATTACCAGCAGTACTTAGTTGAATGAAATGAAGCTGGGGGGGCATGCGCTCTAGCAGTTACGCTTAGGGGGCATCAAGCACAATTTTCTCTTTGTTTCAAGCTTGTGTAAAAATGAAACCACTCTGAAGCATAGTTTTTCTCTGTTTCAAGATTTTGTAAAAATGAAACCTATCTTGAGTCAATTTCGGTTATTTTCGAGACTCGTTAAACTCATGAAAATCCCGAGATTATTTTGCTATCTTTCATTCTCGTAAAACACATGAAAATGCCGAGTTCTTTCCGTCTTTTCCTGCTCGTAAATTAAATTGAAATTCGGCCATAGGAGTACATTTTTATCCCTTTTTCGAACTCGTTAAAACTTACGAAAAAGTGAAACCATGGAGTCCTCTTTTAAGTCCTTTTCAGACTCTCTAAATATGAAAATATTGCCGAGTACTTGACTATTCGAACTCGTTAAAGTAAATGAACAGTCGTCCCTTCAGTATAAGTTTACCCCTTTTACGGACTGAAATGGACTATTTACGAAAAAGGTATACGTTGACTAAATACGGTCAATAGAGTTCTCTCCTGCATTATTTTATCCTTTTTCGGGCTCGAGAGACTAAATTTACGAAAAAGTACACCCACGAAGTTTTCTTAAGTTTTTCTTCTGACTCCCTAAAATTGAAAAACACCGAGTTTCTCCTATACTGGACTCGTTAAAACTTAACAGTAAAGGACCTGTTCAATTTTAAACAAGAACGAACCACTCCTTCTTAGGGTTCGAATCTTAAACTAAGTTGGACTCATCCGAAGGATGAGCTTATAAACAAGAAAATGTTATCCTCCTCAAGCTTGTCAAAAATAAAGAGGTACTTGCCAGAAATGGTGGGGGAAAAGAGAGAAAAATGAACCTGTTTGTTGTATTTTGATTATTCGGAAAACCATTAACCACTCTTGAACACGACACTTTTGTTCACCTGGGTTGGGAAAATCCTTTGCCTAACAGTTAATCAAACCTCATTGAAATTTTTCATCCAGTTTTTGGGTATTAGCTTTGTGTCAATTGTCGGCAAGCCATCTGCAGTGTCATTATGTGTTCAAGAGGACAGTTTAAATAAACCATTCATCCGCAAAATATCTGTCATCCATTTTGACCATCCCTGAGTCAGTCCTTGCTAATATATTTTCAAAACTTGATCTATGATTTCGTGTTGTGGGCTTGCCTACGACGAATCGCTTTCTATCGACGACAACTCATTATCTGGGAAGTTGATCTAGAAATCGTCAGTACCTTGAAATATGCATGCCTTAATGGTGTGCTTTCGCCTTCGACGCATAAAGTTGCATCATTGACCTTTCATCGAATGATTCCGTGACATGTTCGACTTCACCATTGATTCACATTTCATGGATTGTAATTTCCAGTACTTTGAGAGCCATTGACATTACCGGTGGTTTTCCTTCACACTTATATCAGCTGGCATCGCCATCTGTGAATCATGGGTTTCTACCATGCTCGACTTCAACACATTTATTCACATGGATAGAATCGTACTAGTTCGAGATGCGGAAATCAAGACCCTGGATCTAGTTTCTACCATCCAGGCTGCGAGAAATTTTGTTATCATTCATACAGTAGACTATTTATAAACAAGATACCGTGTCCATGCCGTGTCTATACTCGTGATGTACTCAAAATCACTCCTATATTACTCCATACTTAGCAGATCTATGAAAGATGGGTTTTGATCTGAGTATGGGAATGCCTACCTCAGCGATAATATGATTACATATATATATATATTTTGCATTGAATGTTTTTGCTGTGTTCCGATCAGTGTCCGATGTGATGATCCTTGGAAGATAAAGTACTTCACTTTCATATATGACAACACTTACTCTTCATCTATTTCCCGTACAGTCCACTTTAGGGGGCACCGTTGAGGACCGAAAACCGTCACCTCGATTTTGTCAATCGAGACAGAGCTCGCAACACTCATACATGCTCCTCCGTGCTTCCGCAACCCTTGTTCCTCATTCCAAGCCCTGAAACGGGAGGAAAAACCCTTAAAACTCAAAAAATCCTTGGGTGCGCAGGTAACATGAAGCCTGCCTGCGTTTTTAGCCAGGGTACGCAGTAATGTGAAGAGAAACTGCCGAGAACGCACTTCCTTCCGTGTTATATTTGTTGTAGTAGTAAAGTGGGTGCAAATGGCTTGAATTAAAACCGAAAGTGTTGAATTTTGGTCAATTCCGGAAGGTTCTGGATGAGATTTTTTGGGGATGAGTACGCTTTAGTAAGGTGCATGTATCCCACACCTTAAGGAACTAATCCCTTGATGTGAGGAGCCTATCCCTTTGAAGGAGGGTTCTATCCCTTTAAAGGTGGAATCCTAACCTCCTCATCTGCTCTATAAAAGGAGGCATTGGGTAGCCTCAAAAGGTTAAGTTTTTAAAGAAGTTAAACTATTGGAGGATTGAGGAGTTGAAGCTTTAGAATAATTGAGCTGAAGTGTTGTTGAGATTTAGACTTCTTTCTACTGAGCTTTTGAGAGGAAAGATCACATACCTCTTTTTGCTCTTGAAGGAAGAGTGCAAGACTTATCAAAGTAGAGGAGATTCCTGCTTCGGACCCCGGGAAGACCTTTCGAACATCAAGGCTAAGGTTGTAAGGTTCTTCTGTATATTTTAAGATTAATACAATCAAGTTCTGTTTTTCTCAATAAATTGACGTTCGATTGTTTATTTCAATAAGCTGTCGTTTGATCATTTATTTCATAGATTCCTTGATCACTATGATAGGTATGTTTTATAATTATTTGTTATACAGGTGCTATTGATATTTTCTTGTTTGTGATTGCAGATCGACGAAAGATGATACTTTCTTGCGACAAAAGGGCCCTTGTTGCGACGAAGGATTATTGATGTAATGGAAGCACTGCGACCGCAAATAAGCATTTGGATCCAAGGTAGGATCGACACCTTCATAGCATTTAATTGCAAAACGAATATATCTAGAGAAAGACAAACTTAGTTGTTCATTTGTTGCTAGATTGTCTTCTGACACTAGGGAGATCGGTCTTGTCCGCAAGAACGATTTATCCGGCCAACAGCTGCTAAAGGCCAAAATAATTGTACCACTGAGGTACTCAGAATGGGTGGCAAATCTGGTCCCTGTTCGAAAGAAGAATGGAGAAATAAGGCTATGTGTGGATTTCAGAAATTTAAATAGAGCATCCTGAAAGGACAATTATCCACTGCCCAAGATGGACCACATCCTGCAGAAAGTGGTTGGAGCTTCCAGGATGTCAATGATGGATGGATTCTTTAGTTATAACCAGGTGGCTGTGTTTCCAGAAGACCAAAAGAAAACTGCTTTCACCACACCGTGGGGAACATTCATGTATGCTAGGATGCCTTTTGGGCTAATTAATGCAGAAGCCACTTTCCAAAGGGCTATGGATATTGCTTTTGTCGGGGAGCAAGATAAATTTCTGGTGGTGTACCTTGATGATATAACAGTGTTTTCAAAAGATGACAATGAGGACATTGAGCATTTACGAAGAAATTTTGAAAAATGCAGAAGGCATGGCCTTTCTCTCAATCCAAAAAAGTCTTTATTTGCATTAGAGGAAGGCAATAATTTGGGGCATATTGTAACTAAAGATGGGGTGAGAATAGATCCTAAAAGAGTAGAGGTGATAAATAGTATTCCTCTCCCCAGAAATAAGAAAGAGGTGCAAGTGTTTTTGGGATGAATAAATTTCCTGAGAAGATTTATTCCTAACTATGCTGAGATAGTTAGGCATATAACTGATATGCTGAAAAAGAATAATGAAGTAAAATGGTCTCAGGAATCTAGAGAGGAATTCACCAGGATAAAACAGGCATTTGCCAAAGCTCCCATGCTAACTGGGCCTGATTATACTAAGCCATTTATGATCTTTTATTTTGCATCACCTCATACAGTAGCTGGAGTTCTGCTATAGAAAAACGAAGAAGGATATGAGCAAACTATTGCCTTCTTCAGTCAGGTGCTTCATGATGCAGAGCTGAAATATAACATATTAGAGAAGCAGGCATATGCCCTAGTAAAATCCCTCAAAGCATTTCACATGTACATTTTGTATCCCCACATTACTGCATTTGTCCCCATTGCAGCTGTTAAAGACATTCTGATTTAGGGAGACAGTGAAGGGAAAAGAGGGAGATGGATTGCAAAAATACAGGAGTATGATCTGGATATTCGCCCTACTAAGCTGATAAAAGTACAGGGGCTAGCAAGGATCTTATCAGGGTCAAACTACCAGGCTCTGGGCATAAATTTGTCTATGATAGCAAATGGAGAACTTGAGAACGAAAAATAACAACAAGGATTGGAGATAGCCTCTCAAAGATCACACATAAAATACCTCACCAGTCCATGGTACAAGGAGATAGTAGAATACCTCCTAACACTCAGCTGTCCACCCAGCTGTGATAAATCAAAATACAGGGCATTAAGATTGAAATCACAGAAGTATATAGTTGCTAATGGCCAGCTATATTGGAGAGATCCTTCAGGCATACTACTATTATGCCTCACAGAAAATGAAGTGGAAAATATAATGATGGAATTTCATGAAGGAATCTGTGCAGGACACTATAGCTGGAGGGCCACAGCCCATAAAATCTTGAAGGATGGTTTCTACTGGCCAAAATTATTTGGAGATGTTTTTACTTGGGTCAGAGCATGTGATAAATGTCAGAAATTTGCTGAAAGGAAAAAGTTAGCAGCTCTGCCTTTGATTCCGGTTCATGTAAATGAACCATTTCAGCAGTGGGGAATTGATTTTATAGGTGAAATACATCCCCCATCCAGTGGACAACATAAATGGATATTGACTGCCACGGATTATTTTACAAAATGGGTGGAAGCCATACCTGCAAGGAATGCTACAGATACTGTGATAATCAAGTTTATGGAGGAAAATATCATATCTAGGTTTGGCTGTCCTACTAAAATAGTGACTGATAATGCACAGGCCTTCAAGTCTGCAAAAATTGTGAATTTCTGCCAACAGTATAATATCACATTGAATCACTCCACAGCTTACTACCCACAGGGGAATGGCTTGGCAGAATCTTCTAACAAAACTTTGGTGAGGGCTTTGAAGAAGACTATCAATGAAAATCAGAAGAATTGGGATTCCCAATTGAAATTTTCTCTATGGGCTAATAGAATCACCAGTAAAAGAGCAACTGGGAAATCTCCATATGAGTTGGTATATGGACGAGCAACAGTGTTTCCTGTGCAGCTGGCCTTACCAGTGGCACGTTTCATGCTCAGATGGGATATCCGGAGGGTTGAAAAAGGAAAGCATGGAAAATTAGACTCTCTCTGGTTCGGCCCATTTAAAATCGTGGAACAGGGAGGAAATAATACTTTTATGTTGGAAAACATACAGGGCGACTTACTGGATGCCCCTGTAAACGGACAATTTTTAAAGCCCTACTTCCAATTCTGATTCAGGATGAAGTGGCCTGATTGTACCATATTGTATATTAATTTTGTTTTGTTACTGACTGAATGATGCGGTTGTTATAATGAATCATGAAGAGAAAGGGTTTTGAAGGGCAGAGTCTGCATAAAAGACGAACATATGGTCTGCAAGTTCTCGACACGTTCAGGGATGAATGCACCGTCCCCAGATGGAGCTGATGTTGACTATATTAGCCCCTCCATTCAAGTTTTTGGCCTGCTGTCCCATTTGAATTCGTTTAAAACCTCTGTTGTGACCTAAAACCTTCATATCCTACCTATCGTTACCCCTCCCGCCCATGAAATACATTGGACAAGGGCTAAAATCTGCACTTAAAAATATATCGGGCCTAGCCCCTTCAGTCTCAGTCCCCTTTATTTTGTTCCCCATACGACTCGGGTGCTAGACCAAGTGCCAAACTGAAAGGAGCTTATCGTTTAAAGTTATCGGGCACACCCCTAGCCGTCCGATCAAACCAGAGATCGACGGTCCACGGCCTGTCCCTGTCCGGTGGTCCCTGCCGCGCCTTAACCCTAAAACTGGCCTGTTTATTTCACACCACCTTTGCTGGGCAGGCGGTATTCCGCAAATCACAGCGATTCCATACATTATGCACCACGCGTCCCAGGCCACTGTTCCAAAACCGCCCCATTTCGCGCGTTATCGTTTGATCCCCGACGCGTAGCGAAATTAACGTGAGCCGTTCGATCCCGAGCGCTCCATCCAACGGCTGCCAATCTCCCAAGCTGCGCGAATTTTAGTCCCAGTGCACAGTACTTCAGGCCCACCATTCTGTCGCCCTCCAGTGAAGTATTAATCGTTGATTCCGTTTTTGATCGTATGGCCCAGAATTGTTCACGCATCCCGTTGATTGACCAAGTTCGCCTCCACGTCGTCCCTTCCGCTTAGCCTTTCGTACGCCCGCGTGTCATTTGCGTTCTCCTCCACCATTCATATACTCCGTTTACGTGTCATATTACAGTGTTTATGTTGCGTATCTCCGCCTCATTCATTCATCGTCGTTCCACTGTATATTTCATTGTCACCCTGCATCCTCTCGCCATTCCTCCCAGTTCACATCACCATTCCATGGTCACGATCGCATCCACCATCCCTCTGTCTGGTTTCCTTTAACGTGTTTGTGATTTTTGCAGGTTTATGGCGAGGGGAAAATATCATAATCTACGGCATCCATTGCTGAAGCCAAGAACGCATGACAGGACCATGTTTCAGGAGCAAAATTTATGAAAAAGATCTAGGAGCTGCTATGATATGACCACCATTAAAGAAAGAAAGGATTTAAATCTATTAAACCCTCCAGGGTCATTAAAATGCACAGGTTGAGCAAATGAAGAATTAATGGTGCAGATGAAGAATATCAGTGAAGAATAGGGGATTAAAGACATGCATCTAAGAAATTTGGAGCTGTACATAACCTTTTGGAGGCAAAGTACCAGATCGAAAACCCTTCAGATCACTAGAAAGATATTTTCACAGAAAACAATTTCCTCAAGGTTTATTTCAGCCGAATTCTCTTCAGGGAAGGACAAAATGTTTGCATTGTTTATTCTCTATGTCTTGTTCCCGAGAAGATTTCCATCGAAAGCATTTACTTCAGAGAGCCGACATAGAGCGCATACAGTATAGCATATTAATTGAGCAGCATGAGCGGGAATTTTTCCGCCATTTTATTCAAATTAAGAAAATTAAATATGCATCACCTACCTCATTCTCTAGAGCTTTCTGTCTCTCCTATAAAACTCCAGAAGAAAGACATTGTAGAGGTTCCAGATTTTTATCAGAAAATTGTGCAGTGAAAGGAATTTTTTGTATACATCTTGTAAAGCTTCTATGTGAAGGCTCAGAGCCCATAGGGTCTTAGTGAGGAGGAGTTCTATCTGTAATGAGGATTCTGGTCTTTGGTATTTCATAGTATGTAACTTTCTCTTATTTGTTTAATATAACATTCCATTTCATCCACTTTCTTGTATCATGTTTTGGAATGCGAGTGGCTCACTGGTTTGGTAAGGATTCATCCTAGCTGATGCCCCTACTTAAATTGGTCAAGAGATTTAAATATAGCTCATGCATGATATACTGTTTCATGTTCATTTCATCCATCTTTCTGCTATATTAGTTGCTTTGGGAGGGTGCTTTTAAAACGCCATTGTCATGTATGGATTCTTAGATTGATAAGCCCATACATGGTTCTGTTGTGTATCTGGGTATCATACCAAAGATAACTAATATCTTCTTATATTTGTTTCACCGCATACACCTTCTGATATTTGATTTCTGTGGCATATTATTTGAATCAGCCCTCTTTACAGTGAATTGTCTCTTAACTGTCTGATGCTCTTGTATTTGAGCTTTGCACCCTGTCTCTGCAACATTACTTTCCCTGTGGCAGTTTCTGTAAGTTCTGGTCCCATTTAAATCAATTTCCTTGTTTAACAAGAGATAGTAGGGGAGCCTTTGGATTGACACCCAAGTTTTATTATATGCCCCTTGCTATGCTAATATGTCCTAGGCACTAGTCTATGGCAACTCTAGACTGTCTCTAGGGGAGGCAATATCTGTCGACAACAGGGGCTAGAAGGACCTGATCGCAATCGAGGTCCTTAAGAGATTAAAGTCATCGACAACGCCACACCCACAGTCGTACACCATTAGGTGGCTCTAGCAAGAGTGAGATATTTGTGTCAGCCAACAGTGCCACTTTCCCTACAACATCAAGCCCTTTGCAGATGAGGTATTGTGTGACATTTCCCCTCTTGAAGTCTGTGATGTTTTATTAGGTCAACCATACCTATGGAAATGTCATGTCATATATGAATCCAAACCTCGTTTTGTTATTATTACTTTGGGTCAAAGTTTTACAGGATACCAGAAGTAGCATCGTCTACCATATTTTCTTTGATCTCTAGTAAAAAATGCAATAATATCATTTGCCAGACCGAGAAATTTTTCTTCCTTATGATTTACCCTTAGAATAAGAGGAATATTGTGACCACATCCACAACCTCCAGGAAAGGCCCCTTCGCACGATAACAACAAACAGACAAGGTCGTGGAGGAGTATAGGGACATATTCACCTCGCCCATAGGGGTACATCTACACTGTCATGTAAAACACTCCATCGATTTGACTCTGAACATGTTGCTGCCCAATTGGTCGATTTACCAATGCTCTGTTCTAGAGAATGATGAAATCAAGAGGAAAATTCAAAAGTTGTTTCATAAAGGGCACATTAGGCCAAGCTCCTCACCCTATGGGATCCCGATCATGTTAGTACAGAAGAAGGATGAAACCTGGAGGCTTTTTATTGACTATTGGGCACTGAATAATATCACTATCTAGAATAGGTATCCAATCCCATGGATCAATAACCTTCTGGACCAGCTCAAGGGGGCCAAATATTCCAACAAGATTGACTTGAAGTTTGGTTACCACTAGGTACCAATTGAAACCTCTGATGTGTTGAAGGCTACCTTCAAATCCAGGGAGGAAATTTTTGAATGGTTGGTCATGCCTTTTAGGTTGAAAAATGCCCCCACAACCTTCATGAGGTTGATTGATACATATATTTTCACTTCAGAGATGCATACATAATTGTATTCAAAAGGGAATGTAACCATAAGATGCATACACATAAAAGAAGCAGAAATAAATGACAACCATGAGAGGAAAAGATACAATAGGTTCATAACAGAGTTCACCCAATGTGGGTTACGTCTCCGGGACCTACTCAATGTGGGGATGCCTCCTTCATTAATATTCAACGAAATCAAATTACATACATGTATAAAAGGCACCTTATACCTCCACTTCTGGCGATGGCTTGAAAATTCACACCTCTACTGAAGAAATGGATTGCGCCATTGAATTCATGGCATGAAATCGTGTCAAATGACTATAAACTTGACTACTTTCTGCTTCGGTCAAAATCTAGACCCTCGGGAATCTCAAAGATTCCCCAAATATTCCTTCTCGCTGGTTGATTGGAATTTTTCTACTCAGATGAAAAATATGACTTCACCACTGCACTCCTTGCAAGAAACTAAGAAAAATGGGTATAAAGTCTGTCTAGTTTTGAAACTATGAAAATTTGGCCTCTAAGTAATCTCCAAGATTCCTTAAGATTCTATAAAGATTTTTTGCTGGAAGTTGACTAAAATTACGCTGCTCATATGAGGAAACTAATTAAACCATCACGTTCCCTGTGAAAAAACTGAGAAGAATTAGTATAAACTCGACATAATTCTGTCACTATAAAAATTAGACCCCAAGAGAATCTTTTAGATTCCTCATGATTCCACAAAGATTCCTCTCTGCAATTAGACTGAATATTTGCTGCTCGGATGAGGAAATTGATTACACCATTGCATTCCATGTGCAATTATGATTAATTGAAGTATAAACTCGGCATAATTATGACAATAGGCCCTAAGGGAATCTTTTAGATTCATCATAGATTCCTTCAACTCATGGTTCCATCCCTTAGTTTTTTGTCCCGCTCAGGGTTCCACGTTCGACACTCCGCTCTGGTTCCCCTGGTCGAATGGTGAATTGAGAGTCTAAAAAAAATCTAGGTGGACTAACTAAAGCTAGCCCACTTGTCATCCCGGTTGGTGGATTGTTAAAATTAAATGTTAATTCGGGATGTCTTGAAGTCAAACACTATGGGCCCCCCATCTTAGGTTGCATTTTATTGGCAGCAGTTGGCGCATATTTCAAATTGATGGTGTTTCGTTGGGGTGGGGCGGGATGACCAATGGCCGGGTGGGTTTGATCCTCGCCGGCCCTGGTGTTGTGGTTAATGAACGTTGGGCCATCTTATATATGTGGAGAGGTCAGTTAGGTGGGTCCATCGGCAGGTGGCTCGCCCACCATTTTTTTTAGTTATATAGAAATAATACGTTGGGGGGGTGGTGGGGGTGGGAACCCGCCACCCCATTTTTTTAATATATATATATATATATATATATATATATATATATATATATATATATATATATATCAAATTGTTGAAAAAATTTCCATCGATTTTTAAGGGTCATCCGACATTTTAACTAGGAAACAATTTCTCCCTTTCTGTCTGCCAGAAACCATCACCATATATTGCCAATTTTTTGCCTCATTAATTTCTGTCAAATTTAGTAGATTCGCCAAATCGGGCTCCAAATTTAGTTGGTGCTTTGTTAACTTTAGCTAGGGGGCCTAGTTTGACCAAAACTTTGACCGACCATAACTTTCACATACGATGTGAGATTGAGGTGATGTTTGAGACGTTGAAAATCTTGTGACGAGCTCTTCAATTTGACCCTAGTTTCATGATAATCTAAGTAATTTTATTTTTGAGCCTTTATTGGGCCCTTTTTGATCACATAGTGTTTCTGGAGCCACCTAGATCATTCCTCCCCAATGAGGAGCTTTTGGTCTTCCAAAAGCATGAACACAATCTGCAATCTGTTGTTGTAATATCCAAAAATCGGGACAACTCATGAATCATGCATTAAAAACGCTTTCCCAGCAACATATGCAATAAAATAGTGAAATCATCACTTGGATCCCATGGATACATCTATGTAGCATGTAAATACAAGAGGAGATCAAAAATAAATGGAACTAGGTGGGTTAAATAGACCTCCCACACTAGTGTAGCTGAAAATGACTAAAAACCCCAAAACTGCATTTTACCGAAGTTGCTGCATCAATGGACTGCGCAGTCTAAAGAGGGTTTTAACATAAAAACATGGTAGAAAAATAGATCTATTTATATATTAATGAATAATATTGAAGTACAGAGATCTAGTCTCCTCATACAAAATACAAGAGAACCCGACAAGGGTTTCTTGTAAAATACTCTGCATACAAATGTGATCTTTAGAAAAATGACCGAATAATTACTGCAACACTGAAGCATAAGAGAATAGAAGGCTGAATGATGAATGATATGATGTATATCCCTCAAGGGCTTCCTTCCATGAAAGGATGAACCTCTCAATCACAAGGAAACTCAAAAACGAAGCCACCAAACCTTGCAATGAACACTGCCTCCAAAATAACGCATTCCCTGGAAGAAATAGCACTGGGAATGTATGGGAAATGTGTGGCCTGATACCACAGATCTGAAATAAGCTTTTGAGCTCTCCAGACAGATCTCTCAAGTGAAGGAAACCTTCCCCCATTGAGAAACTAGCTCAAAAGCTAGGATTCCAATCCCTTCCAATGCTGCACCCAGCAACACTACACAATCTCGAGCAAAGTTGTGATGATGAAGATCGCTGAAGCTTGGCCTGAAAGCCTGATGTGGAGTGATGAATACAAACTCTCTCAATGAAGCTCATCAAGGAGAGAGGTGGAATTCCCTCTTGGGAACACCCAGTGCTAAACAACGCTGCAACTTTGCTAAGCAGCAAAGCAGCAACAAGTCTTGGCAGACAAGAATAATAAACTAAGACATGAAGAATAATGCTGCCATCCTCTTCCTTATATAAGACATGATTTTTCTTGCCCTTGGCCCCACTCAATTAGGTTACTTCTAACCCAAGTTACATCTCCCTCCAAAATTGCGTTATTCATCCTAGGATTCCTCCTCCACTAAAACTGCGTTGTTGACTTAGTCAAAGCAGCTTCATTTTCACCTTGTTCACACATGGAGGTGTCTTATTGAGCTAGAAAGAGTGTATTCTTTCACACTTGGAGTGTTTTTATCCTCCTTAGGAGACTTATGGGCTTTTCTACCCATTTATTCATTGGCTAGAGCTGCTGCTAACTCTAATGTTCCATTTAGCTTGGAGGCTAAAATTTTGGAACATTACAGTCCTCCCCTCCAAAATATTTGCTTGTCCGCAAGAAAATGCATAATGAGAACAAAATTTCTCCCATCTTCCTCATGTGGCCTCCATTAATAGCCTCCATCACTGCATCAAGAGAATCTGCAAATATTCTGTCATCCAATGCTTCCTCCCAAGTGTGCAAAACCAAAGTGTCTGCATCAATCAAAGGTGGAAAGTGTGAATGGAAACCTGCTAGATGTCTCATGGCCTCCACAAAGTAGAAGTGATGACCAACATGGTGAATGAGTGCCTCTCTCACCCATGCTATCATCCAAATGAAGTGTGTCACCCTCCAACATGGGAACTCATGAAAAGTCTCCTCCACCTTGTGGTCCTGAAATGTAGGTGGGTTGAATGAATGTACATGATAGGAAAGAGGGCCTATCCCACACTTTCCTCCTCTCCACTCAGGGTAAGTGTAGAGGGAATGCTGATCTTAGGCTGAAACATGATTTCTCTCCAATGGCAAGAAGAATATTGAGCCTCCAATGACTCTTCCTCCAAAATCATGAGACATGCCAACCCAGACCATTCCATTCAAGATGAATGGCACATCTTCACCACATGGCATCCAAATCAGAAAATGGCTGAAATTTATGTGCAAGTTTGGATGATACATATGGTCTCTCTGGTGGACACAACGCAGTTCTTTCAACTGCTGATGTAGAGCATCAAGTGGCAAGTTGTCCTCCCAAGAATTTGTAGCTAGGCATGTTAGCTCATCTACTATGAAGTAGTAAGCTACAATATATACCAGTTATGCACAATCAAAGCAATACAACATTTTCCCAAAGTCATGTAAAGATGGGTCATCAACATCACAAGGTTTGGCCCTAAAGTGACCATGAAACCCATAAATAATCTTGCTCTCATATGGAGCAATGCATTGTTTACATATGGTGATAAAGTACAAATACTCAATAGAGTAATCAATAAGCACATCAATGTCTTTCTTACCATATATCATGTGTGAGCTGAAAGTGAGGTCCATGCATAAGTTCCCCCATGAGTATTCCCTCATAAAAATCTGCAAGAAGAAGGGATACACATACTCCTTGGAACACTCCATCAATAAGAACACTCTCCCATGTGACAGTGCTGTAGGCCTTAGAAATAAGGCTCCATGAATCCTGTCTTTGACATTCCATATGCCAAAGTCATCCACCATCATGCTGCTATGTGAGAAGATCTCCTTCCTACATGGAATTCTCTCATGATCCTTCAATGCTGAAGGGTATCCTCCTTGCACCATGAATGTGCCTTCATTCTCTTTAGAATTCTCATAAAAATTATGGGAAAATTTTTTCCCATACTCTCCCAAGTGCAACCATAGCAACAACAATTTTTTCTGCTGCCTCATCTCTCCCTCATACAAGCCATGAAGTGAGATCATGATGATCAACTTGTATGATGCCCCATACCAACAATTCTTCTGCTGCTCTATCATATGGGTGTCATGCCATCTAATTTGATTCTCTCTCCATACAAAGCTTCCCTTGAGAAAAAACACATCATCAATACATGGAAGCAAGATACAATAAAAACAAGTTGCCAAATGAAAATCGGAGAGTGAATCATGGTCCCCCTCATGGAACCAGCGCAGTGCATCCTGGGCTTGAATCAAAATAAGAAATAACAAGTGCTTTACCATCCACTTGTTTGCTGCCACAGTCATCTCATAAGATGAAAACATGAAGTTTCAATATGGTGCCAATGGTGCACACCAAGAGAAATATGGCTTCCCCCACAGCTCATCAAAAAGATAACCAAAATCAATGCTATAATTAGCTACAAGTACATCATCATATAATATACAAGAAGAGATGATTCTTCTTGTTACATCATGCTGCTCAAATAATGAAAAGGAGTACAAAATAAAACATGAAATGATATCTCCTCCATCATATACTTGAGGTCTTGAGCTGAAATCGCTCCACAGGAAATTCTCCCTCACTCCCAATGAGTAGGAAGGTGGCTGTGACATCCTCTCTATCATCATCTGGGCTATGCATCTCTCCATATGCTGATAGATGTCCTGTTGGATGCCCTCCCAAGTGAACTCCTCCATCAAATGAAAATATGCATCAAAGTGCATAGAAGAGAAGTCCTCATGTGCTGCACGTAGCAGCTTCTCCTTGAGACTAGAGGATCTAGTCAAGAAGATCCTGCCATACGAATAGATGACCACATCATCCACCATGTATCTATCATCTCCATCTGGGTCATCAAGAATCCTGCATGCAGCAAGATCCTTGGAGTACTCTACCAAGAGCTGAGATCTCCAATAAGGTTCAATCCTTCTCAAAGACAGCGTTGGTGATCTGGCATGTGAAGCTCTCCTCATGCTGCTGTCTGCTACTTTGACATCCCTCATGCCAAATATCTCCTCCCAACTCTTCACCTCTCCAAAACCCAAGAGTGGTGAACTCAAAGATAAGATATCTCTTATCAACTGTGGATTTGGTGGCCTCCCCAGTGGAATGCCTCCATGAAGTGAGACATCAATGTCAAGAGTAGACCACATAGATGGTTGGGCAACCTTGCCCTTGCCCTCGCTGTGCAAATCAGTCTGCCTCTTCCTTGCAGTAGCTTTCTAAAATAGATAAGGGTGTGTGCTTCTCATCATATGATGTTGCTCTTCCTCCCTACCTTCTCCTTCCAGCTGCAATGCTGCACAATCATGCTGCTCACTGATTATGCTTGGACCTCTATGTATGAGATCCTGGGGAACTTCTTGCAAAGATACAAGCATCCCTCCTGTGGGAGCATGTTCTCCTCCTCCCTTTGCATGAGGCACTGGATGTGCTCTAGATATGATAGCGTTGTTGCCCTCATCATCCTCATTCTGTATGGGTAGCATCTCAATAGTTGGATTCTCTTGTGAAAAAGAGATCCCCTTGCCTTCTTGTTCAAGAATATGAACTCGGGCTTTTGATTTTGGCAATGTGTAATGCAAGACATCAGCTCTTCCCATGGTTTTCTGAAATGGAGTCTCCTCCATCACATGCAAGGGGTTTGTTTTCTCTTGCTCATGTGTCTTAGGAAGTCTTTCACCAAACCTCTCCATCAATGTTTTTATGAATCTTGCATAAGAGAAAGTGTTGGCATTCTTCAAAGAATAAGATTCAAAAATCCACCATGCATGAGCCTTACCTTTGAAATGCAACGCTACAACTCTGATGGCTTCACCTTCAGAAATGTGTTGCAGCTGCAAATAGGAATCTAGCTCCTTCACCCAAGCTCCAGCTGAACATGTAGGTGATTCAGCAAAAGTAGATAGCAGAAATCTATCTGCATCTTGCTGCTTGCTCTTCTCCACCTGGATCTTGCAAAACTCCTAGAAATTAATATGATCTCTAAACCTCTTAGTTTGAGATTCATACTCCTGCAACAAATCACTAAGAGTTCTCCTCTTAGGAATTTTTCCTCGTCCCATCCATCTCAAGATAGCTCTAGGAATTTGACTACGTTGTGCATCATGGAGTGCAGCTGCATGCTCACACTCACCATGTGCAAATCTAGATTCAAATATAGATTTAATCTCCTTTGGAGATCCCATCTCCAATCTCATTTCCTTCATCTCTCCTTGAAAGCCCTGCATAGGTTTTGGAAGAAGCTTTGTGAGCTTGTCTTCCTTTTTCCTTTCACATACTGAAGCTTTCTAGCTTCTGTCCATCTCTCCTTCCTCTGATAGCTAGATCTCACAGGCCGAGCCAGAGATCATGCTTTGATACAACTGTAATATCCAAAAATTGGGACAACTCATGAATCATGCATTAAAAATTATTTCCTAGCAACATATGCAATAAAATAGTGAAATCATCACTTGGATTCCATGGGTACATCTATGTAGCATGTAAATACAAGAGGAGATCAGAAAGAAATGGAACTAGGTGGGTTAAACAAACCTCCCACACTAGTGTAGCTGAAAATGAGTAAAAACCCCAAAACTGCATTTTACTGGAGTTGCTGCATCAATGGACTGCATAGTCTAAAGAGGGTTTTAACATAAAAACATGGGAGAACAATAGATCTACTTATATATTAATGAATAATACTGAAGTAATGAAGATGGCTGAAGCTTGGCTTGAAAGCCTAATGTGGAATGATGAATACAAACTCTCTCAATGAAGATCCTCAAGGAGAGAGGTGGGATTACCACTCGGGAACACCCAGTGCTAAACAACATTGCAACTTTGCTAAGTAGCAAAGCATCAACAAGTCTTAGCAGAAAAGAATAATAAACTAAGACATGAAGAATAATGCTGCCATCCTCTTCCTTATATAAGACATGAGTTTGCTTGCCCTTGGCCCCACTCAATTAGGTTACTTCTAACCCGAGTTACATCTCCATCCAAAATTGCGTTATTCATCCTAGGATTCCTCCTCCACTAAAACTGCGCTATTGACTTAGTCAAAGTAGCTTCATTTAAACCCTGTTCACACATGGAGGTGTCTTATTGAGCTAGAGAGAGTGTCTCCTTTCACACTTGGAGTGTTTTTATCCTCCTTAGGAGACTTATGTGCTTTTCTACCCATTTATTCACTGGCTAGAGTTGCTGCTAACTCTAATGTTCCATTTAGCTTGGAGGCTAAAATTTTGGAACATTACAATTGTACTCCCTTGTTTGTACAACAAGTTCCCTGGTAGACCACACTTCCTTCTCCTTCACCTTTGTTCTTCGAAGCCATAAGTGATGAACTGACACATGTATCCTCTATAAAATTGAATTAAATTTTTGCAAAATACATGTTCCTTTACATGGCCCAGGCAACCCCATAATTTCCAAGAGTTTATAACACACTCTTTTTCAAGCTTTTACATCAAAACATAGCTAAAAACAATACCCCAACTATCTTCAAAAAGAGGCCAAAAAATCATCATGTTGATTTCGTAATTGATGGAAAACACATCACCACTTTTAAAACCATGTTGCAACATATGATTTACAATAAGATGGTCATGACAAACTACTATATCTAATAAAACCATCTCTCACTCATAAAAGTGAATGGGTCATCTCCATGTGGTAGATTCACTTGTTGAACATCTTTACCAACTGTTTCCTTCATAGGTGCTTTCGAGTCATGAAGTATCTGACATGTGGCTCTCTGGTGCCCATCTTTGTTGTAGTGACTACAATGGTTCCTCCTCCTCCAAAATTTCTGGATCTTCTTTGAATGCTTATTTTTGGTGTGCCTATGATAAGTGCCCATGGAATCCTCACTATCACTAGAATGTGATGAGGTGCTCCCATCATTTGTCATTGATTGGTCACTGATTGTCTTGGAACATTATCCAACCTCTTTTATGACATACTCAAGTCCTGCATAATGAGGAAATTCATCCACTTTGATGGGATTCACAATGCCCTGACTATTAATGTCGTGACCCTTCCCTTGATACCCCATCTTCTTCAACAATTTTGATACAATTCTTGCAGTATGTTTCACAAAAGCAATAAAATCGTCATAATAAAAAGAACATGAAATTGAAGAATCGCCTTTTACCTCAGGCTTGTTTTGATGCAACTTTTCCAAGGCCTCCTCCTTGGCATGTAATTGATTCTGCAACCTTTGTTTCTCCTCCTCTACTTCTTCTATGAGTCTTCTTATTTCAACATTATTTGCTTGAATTCTTTGGTTGATTTTTTTGAGCTCTTGGAGCCAAGAAGTATTTGGTTCCCACCTATTTTTTGGCACAACATCTGCTGAAATATTTGCCTCATTTCCTGAATCGAAACCCAAGTCGATAGGTCCATATTCTACAATCCTCAATTCACCACCCAAGTCTGATCTCAGGTCAATTGGTCCAACACCTGCAAATCCTGCATGTTCGATCTTCTTATCATCTTTTGATTCATATTCTTGGTCTTGTTGCACAATTACAACTGTCTTCAACTTCTCTTTTTTTCATTCCTCTTAGGCCTCAATTCTGGATACAATTTCCAACAATTCTCCTCATCATGCCCTTCTTTCTCACAATGAGTGCAATAGTGCTTTGCTTCTCTTCTCTTAGCTGTTGCTGCCCTCTTTAGGCGTTCATATTTCTCATGCTTCCCCCTGTTTTCAAGATGTACAACCTTCATCCTAGCTTCATCAAGAGTTTTAGGGTCAAATAATAACAAATAATTATGCAAATAACTATGCAAAGAGCCAATATATTTCATCAACGTCTCAGGAGTGTCTAGTGGAACATTCAATGCTAATGCTTGTTTCCTAAACTCGTCTGTAAAATGTTGAACAATTTGACCTTTAATTTTTTTCAAATGTTGTCATTCCATCATGGCCTTATATCTGCAACCCAGTGGGGAAAACTGATCCCTTAACGTAGAAACGAACTCAGACCAAGATGAAATAAGTCTACGAATATTATTACCACATTTCTATAGCTCGCCTTCCCAGTAGACGAGATCAATGCCACTCAATGAAAGGGATGGTAGCTGGATCTTGGCATCATCTACTTTGATTCGTTGTATGCGACAATATACTCCAACATGTTTGAACCAATTATCTAGAGTTTTTGCATTATATTCTCTACTAAACACATGAAAATCAAAATTGATAGCCAGCTTGAAATGGGGATTTTTATGAGTCCTTCGACCTCTAGAATGACGAGAAGAGGAATAAGAAGAAATTTTGTTGGAAGATGGAGATGAAGGTTTAGGAGGCTCTTTTCCTCCTCCTTCAAGATTCATCGAGGCATGATCATTTGGTCCTTCCTTCTTCTTTGGTTTTGTCATTGTCTTCTCATACTATGCAAACAATTTGTCCACTTTTCTGCCCTGTTGTAGAAGGCCTTGCGATAATTTCACTATTCCTCCAACCGAGCATCTTCGTCTACAATTTTCCCTCTTCGAGCTACATGCCTGGCTTCTGGATCAAAGGACTTAAGTTTTCCTTCACCTCTTTGGAGCTTTGCCTTGGTTATCATACACTTAGAATTCACATCAACAAAATACCCACTCTGATACCAAACTTGATGCAGATCTTTTCACTTTAGAGATGCATATAAGATTTCATCTAAAATAAAATGTAACCATAAGATGCATACACATAAAAGAAACATAAATAAATGACAACCATGAGAAGCAAAGATACAATAGGTTGATAATGGAGTGCAACTAGTGTGGGTTATGTCTCCAGGCCTTGCTCAATGTGGGGAGGCTTCTTTCATTAATCTTCAGCGAAATAAAATTACATACATGTACAAAAGGCACGTTATACCTCCACTTTGTTGATTTTTGTGTAGCTTGGCAGGTACTCCAAGCCCTAGGGTTCAGGGATTGGAGGGAAAAGTGCCACAAGTGGGCTTGAAATCCAAGAATGGGGTGTTTCACTCATCAGGATTTGGGCCAAAACCACGAAGAATTTGAGCATGAGAAAATTTGAGGTGATAGAGCTTGGCATGCCAATTCCAACGCTTCCAAAATCACCCAAATCAGAGTTATAGATCTTGAGATATGAATTTTGAACTTGATAATTAATTATGGATAGACAAGTCATGTATGCTTGGTCCAAGAGACATGTCTCTTTAACAAATTCATGGAGCCCGTGTATTTGGTATAAATACAAGGTGAGGGAGCATTCATTTGGAATCCAATGAATGCATTCATCTCTTGTGAAAACATGTTTGAGGCAGCGTAGGAGTGGAGGAAAAAATGTGGAGGAAAAAAAGCTGAGTTTTGGCATGATTCTGCCTCTACCACAGGTCTGAGTTATCTTAGGAGTTTCCGCAGGAATAAATGCAAGTGTTGTTGGTTATTTGTAGGAAATCTTGTGTGGGGTGACTCTCCAAAGAAGGCTGCAGCTTTAGCTGTGCCTTATAGGTGTATCACAGGCCTAAAAACTATTCTACATGGAGCATAGTCTCTACTATAAGTATCATAGAGAATTTGCAACTATACAGGGGTATGGAAATGGATGTTTAGGGTTGATTCAAGCCCATACCTATAACCTAGAGCTAGAAGTTCACTGTGAGAGGAAGTCACAAGTGAGGGTTGTATGGATGAATGTGTTAGAGTTGTTGTAACATCCCAAGGTGCCCTAATGAGGAAAAATTAATAACAATATTCTACATCAACACTTCGTGGCATGGAATTTGTATGGGTTATGTGTTTTGTGTAGGATTGAATGTTGGAGGATCGGTCCTATTAGTGTCAGTAAAAACTACCTATCACCAGTGATAAAATGTTCTCTTTCGAATTTGTTGTTAGCGTGTCAAGTCAAATTTTTATGGTTTCAGTAGGTCTTCAATTAAAAATTTGGTCACTGGCTAGTGGTGTCTAGGACTTACCGCTCCTTCCAAAAATTTCACCTACTAGTCGTTATCATCTCTTAGTTGGACAAGTCATCATTTCAAGGTCTCCATATTCATTTCCATCATGCCATCATGGTCTTCATTCAAATCAGTGTCTTCATTAGGTCATTAGGGTTTAGGTCACCAAAATCATTCATTTCACCATTAAATTCAGAAAATGAAGGAGTAGTAATAGGGTTTTTTCTCAATAAAGTTTGTTTCAAAGTTTAATTTTTGTTTTATATGATGTAATAATTCCTAAAAGTTCCTAATCTGCATAGAAACTTCCTAAGCTACATTATGTTCAAAGCAAAAGTAAAAAACATGTGGTGGGCCACCCCACTACTATCAAGAAAATTGACTTCTACAAGCTATAAAAGACCAATTCAACTCATTTTCTCATTCATCTCATTGATAAAGAGCTCTCACTTATCATCAAGTGCTTCCTCAACACTTTCAAGATCAAAACATACTCCAAAAGTGATGCCAAGTAGCCTCGCTGTGTTTTCTCTCCAAGTGGCATCAAATCAGTTTCCAAGGGTTTCTAAAGGCTATCAAAGTGTTTATCGGTGTTCTATAAGTAAATTATAAGCTCTTAACTCCTCCCTCACACTAAAAATCACTCCACATAGCCCTCACACCTCCTCACTCTCATTCCCAAAGCCCATACCCCTAAACCCTAGGTCTATGCTGCGTTTTGGGCATAATTTAGGCTTAGGACTGTGCATAAATTTCCTAGGCTAATTTCTGCACTCTTTTCACCCATTTCCACTTCCCAAAGCTCATAAATACCCCTTCCTACTTCCCTAAATTTTCCTATCCCCATTTCCCTTCCCTAACCCTTTCATCCTATCCCTTCACTCCCTTCCCATAACAACTACTTGTGGAAAAGCATGAGGTTGAGGTAAGTAATGAAGATGTGAAGGGAAAGGATATAGTTGAGATTGATGATTCTAATAAGAATGAAGAGAAAGTGACAAGGAAGTGGCCAAGGACTAGAGGTTTCCAAAAGGCACTTGAGCAACAAAAACAAGCCACTCCACCAAAGTTGCCAAAATAGTTGATGACCTAATACTAGTAGAATTTGAGAAAAATATGGAAACTTGGCTTCATAGGGTCAACTGTCATTTGGAGAATCTTCTTGAAAAAGCCAACATAGACAATAAGTTTCAAAGGCATATGGCTACCCACTACTACATAAGGAATCAAATTTCAAAATCAAAGTCAAACAATTGCAAGCAAAACTGAAGGAAACTATAATCAACCAAAAGGAGAAGGGTAAGTTAGAACTGCTTGTTGATGTTTCTCTAATAGCATAGCACACCATATCAACACTTCATCTAGCATGTTTGGACTAATTTAAAAAAAATGGAATAAATTTTACATTTTTTTGAATTTTTGTGAAATATGGAAATTTTTGAAAACAATCCCACTGACAGAAACACAACATGGGCAATGCTGCGCTTTAGATGGGGAGGTCAAATGGATGAATTTATTGCATGGGTGGATTTATCTTGGTCTATACATCAATCCTAGTCAGCATAGCAGCCTTTTCATCAAATTATGGAGGGAAAAAATGCTCAAAAACCATCAAAAAATGACCTTTTTGCCCTCTTTTTGGAGGCTATGTTGCGTTTTCTGAGTAGTATTGGGAGATTGAGGTTTTGGAAGGCTAGAAGCAACCTTTTTGAGTGATTTAAGAGCCTATAATGTAGAAGACATCCAGGGCTATCCGAAAAAAAATTTAGATCAACATTTGGACACTGGGAAGGCTTCTGAAATGCCATTCTTCCAATCACATTGTGTTTTCTCCAGGCATGCCGCGTTTTCTCGTGAATTTGCTACGTTTTCTCCAGTATGTGATTTTTCACAGTCAGTTTGATCAATGTTGACTTTTAATAATGTAAATGATGAATGATGATGATGTAATGATGTCATGAAATGTAATTAGGTAGGTGAATAGTAAAGTAGGGTATAATCATGCTTGTAAATTTCAAAAATGGTCAAAGGAATCAGTTTGTCTATCTTGGGGAGAGGTTAGAAACCTCCCTAGTCTTTAGGTTTTAGGTGAGAGGATCAAGTGGTAAGCTCCACAACTCATGGATTCGACCCCTAAGAGAGGGGAAATGATATATTTTCTATGTGTATGCCTTTCTTAGTCATTTTGATGGTTGGACATCATAGGTTTGAGACCATTGTAGCTTGTGTTTCAACTTTTATTCAGAAATTCAGAGGAACAATTGTAACTATTATCTAGGAATTCATGTGCAATGAATTTTTGATGTTTCTTTTTTCTCTGTTATTGTCTTTTATGAATGATATATATATTCTCTTTCCATGCCTTTCTTTCCTCAGTGATCTTCCTAATAGTTGATAATCATAATTCTTTTGTAGCTCTGTTTTGTTTAGGAATATCATTTGATGTCTATTTCCTTTAGTTTTAATGAATTCATGATGCATGCTCATTAATATCCTCTCCACTCTTTCAAACCCTACACTACATAGACAAAACCCTAATCCATCACTAAATAATTTCTACCTTGCTCCTTTATATATTTGTAGTTGTAACCCTTTGATACATTTGACCTAGCTACCTGGTTTTCATCCCTGATCCAACAATAAAACTATCAAAGTTTCAAAACCCTAGAGCTAAACTAACTAGCCTAAAATATACTCCTCATCCAGTCAAACCCTTTGGCTATGATCTCATTGAGAGAGCCCTCTCTGGTTTGGTAGGGCTAACTACCAAAATGAAAGCTTGGCTTGAGGTTACCTCCATCAACATCCATTCATCATCCTTGGGACATTGTGGAGGCTAACATTTCTGGCACCGTTGCTGGGGAATGAAGTGAGATATTCCCCGAGAAAGAAAGAAATTGATCAGATCTGATTTTTAACAGTGAACAGTGATCAAGCACAAGAAGGTTGTGCATCTTTCACCTGGTGACTCCACTATCAAAGAATCCAAAGGTTCAGAATTTTCATGGCAACTCCATTGTTCAAGAATCAGTTGTTCGAAGAAATTCCTGGTGACCTCACTGTTTTCAAGATGGATTCAACTACTCGAAGGTATGCTCCTATGAATCGAGCTCATATTCCTGGTTTTATGAATTAGATTCCTTGTATAGATTGGCGAACAGGGTTGCCAAAGTTTAAAGGTCAGGATCAAGAAGATGCTAGTTTGCATTTCGTCAAATTTCATTTTCATATTCATAGACCAAAGATTGAGTTTCTTGAAGATTATCTGATGAAGATGTTTATGGCTACCTTCGAGGAACAAGCGAGGAAATGGTATGAGAGTCTACCATCTTCTAGTTTATATTCTATAAAGTACTTTCATTCAGTTTTGTTTCAACATTATCAAAGCTCCAATTCTTCCTTGTCGATGATTGATAGTTGTTGTGAGATTTCTAAAAATTTCATTGAGTTTCTTGAAAATTTGTATTGGGATGAAGAGTGCCTAGATGATGAGATGTTAGAAGTCCTTTATGATTTTTCCTTCCAACAAGAATCAATAGTTTCCTCCTTGGATGAGACAAACTGGGACCAAAATATAGAAATTCATATTCTTGACCTTGAAAATGAAAATCACCAAATCAATGTTAACTATTATAAAAGAAAGTTTTCTCCTTTGTCTGAAGATGAAATAGATCAAATCATGAAAAATCATGTTACTACCCATGCTAATGTAGATTTCTAGCTTTTACAATGTTCACAGAGTCAAGAATGTGTGAGTGAAACTTCTTCCATTATTAAAAATTAAAGTCTGCATTTAAATGACGACATTCATGAGACTGATGAAAATATATAGGAAGTTGTTGTGAGTAAGCCAATTTGTGATGATGATTTTCTGCAAGGAGATCATATAATAAATATTGTTATCTTTCACGAAGAGGATAAGGCTATCATGTTTAACGATCTTGAAGAATTTTTTCAGTTCAAGGATGATTTAGGCTATGAATTTTAGAAGTATGAGCCTAAGATAGGTAGTGTGCAAGAGATAGAGTCAAAGTTTCCCATGCTTTAGTAATTTAAAAACAACACTCAGATAACATAAACACATACTTCCTTATGCCTTCCTATGGATCAACAACCAAGTGTTCTTTCTGATCAGAATGATGGGTGTGCTCGTGTTTTTGCTGGATCTCGAGACAAGGTAACATTTCAAATTATTGAAGATCCTTACATTTATTTACTGCAGTCAATAGGGATGATATATTTTCTTGAATTCATGGATCATGAGTACATTTTCAGTGGACACTCAAAGTTTCCTATCTTTTGTTTTTTTTGCTTGCTTGAGGAAAATAAGAGCAGAATTCAAGTAAGTAGCCATCTACTAGATTGGTTACAATGGAAGGATCACTTTACATGATTGTACATATGCCTTCAATAGGTAGGTAGTTGTCATTAGGATTTGAAAACCTCAACTCTTGGTGATATGTTGCCATCAATAAGTTTTGTAAGTTTTGTTTCAGTCAGAGTCAGTTCATTTTGTCATGTCAGTTTTCAGTATTGAGTTTGGTCTTTGTTTTTTTACTCATTTCCCAATGGATAAGGCTACTTGGTCTACGATGTTCTCGACACCTCTAAGGAGATGCCATCCCAAGTTGGAGCCAATGTTAGTGTCAGTCAGTTCTTCCTGCCACCAGTGATCAAATGTGCTCTTTCAAAGTTTTCGTTAGGGTGTCAAGTCAAATTTTTATGGTTTCAGTAGGTCTTCAAATAAAAATTTGGTCATTGGATAGTGGTGTCTAGGAATATTACTGGTCCTTCCAAAAATTTCACCTGCTGGTCATTATCATCTCTCAGTTGGATGAGTCATTATTTCAAGGTCCCATATGGATTTCATTCATGCCATCATGGTCTTCATTCAACTCAGTGTCTTCATTAGGTCATTAGGGTTTAGGTCACCAAAATCAGTCATTTCACCAATAAATCCAGCAAATGAATGAGTAGTAATAGGGTTTTTTCTCAATAAAGTGTAGAAATTTCAACCCCCACTCTAGTTATCAGTTTTCCTTATCTCCATGCATATAGTTTTAAATCCAAGCATGATAAAAATACTAAAATCTGGAAATGACAGAAATTTATGAAAACACAAATTTGGAGATTTCACAACTGCTAGAAAATGCAGAAATAAAACACAACAAAAATATGACAGCCACACACAGGAAATGACACAATGATTTTTGGTCAATGTGACCCTAGAAAAACCCCCTACAACTCTTGGGGAAAACTAGTTTGAGATCTTTTCTTTATTTTTGAAAATGATTTTACAGAGAAATTGAAATACATAGTAAATTTCCAGCAACCATAAATTTCAACTTATGTCGATTTTCATGCTTGCACTCCACCTTGGAAAATGTGCCAACAACAAACAAAAAATTACAACAGCAAATAACAACATTAAATGTTGTACGTTCTCCTAAAAAAACGTGCCCAGAAATATGCAGTAAGGTCGTACTACTGTATGGAAAAGTACAACTATACTTTCTCCTCGAAATTCATGCCCATCTACTCAGAAAGCATGCCTAGCAGCCTCAGAATTCGTGCCTTTAGTTTGTCGTCCTTTCACCTTGATTTATGTTCCTTTCCCTTCCTCGAAATCTGTGCCCAACATTAGGGGAATTTTGAGGTCTAAAATGGGCCTCCTAAGGGAATTATAAATTAATAGTGGAAATAATATAATAAGATTTGATTACATCATAAAATTTTAGAGGGAAAAAAGAAAAAACTACTTTTTCAACTCGTATTTTGAACTTATCTCCCTAAGTTTTTACTCAAATTTCGAGCAGGAATACTCGTTGGATGAAAAATTTAATTCTCCATCCAAGGAGTACCCATGTTGCATACTTTTGATGGACTCTATTACACGAAAAATGAGAAATACATGAAAAAATGTGATTGTAATCACGTTTTTTCATGTATTTCTCATTTTTCGTGTAGCAGGGTCCATCATAAGTATGCAATATGGGTACTCCTTGGATGAGGAATTAAAGTTTTCAGCCAATGAGTACTCCCCCTTGAAATGTGAGTAAACCCTTAGGGAGATAAGTTGAAAATACAAGTTGAAAAGGTAGTTTTATTATTTTATTATTTTTTAATATTTTTACTTTTTTAATCCAAAAAGGGTGAATCATCCCCCATGGTTGACATCATCATATTGAATCCTATTGGTTTTCATAAATTTTATTTCGGTTGTACATTTTTCTTAGGAGGCCCAGTTTAGACCTCAAAATTCCCCTAATGAATTGTTGTACGGATTCTGCCTTGGGATTCGTGCCAAATAAATATTGTTGTATGAACTACTAAATATCTCCTTGGGATGCATGCCAAAGTTTGCTGCTCTCCTTCAACTTCTCATTGCTTAGAAATTTTCTCCTTTCTCTCCTCTTCTCTTTCTCTCAGTTGCTCATGAAAGACTGAATTGATCTTTTCCTCTTCTCCTCTCCTTTTACCCTAAATGACCTTTTGGGCAACCCTAAGATCTAATGGCTAAGATTCATTTAGATGTAGGGATGAGAATAAATGTGCGTTTAATTCTCACTTTCTATTTTTTAACTCACCCACTTAAATAAAGACCCACTTAGCCTTTGATTTCCATAGTCACTTTCTCACTTTCTAATTTTTCACTGACTTTAATAAAGTCACTTTAAAATTAGAATGTAACTTTACCACTTATAAAGTCACTTTAAAATTAGATTTGAATTTACCACTTATAAAGTCACTTTAGGAAAATAAGTACAAATAAAGTGGACACTTTTCTCTAGGCCAAAGATCAAAGCCTTAGGGAACCACTTGTCCTCTGGTACCAAAATTTTAGCACTCCCTCTTATTGAGGAAAGTCACTCCCATCTTGTCTCTAAATGTAATATTCCTGCTTAGCCTAAGCTAAGAGGAATATTCATTTTTGTTTTACTTTTTGTTGCATGAATAAATGAATAAAGGAGGACATGTAAAACTACTGAAAGATTGAATAAATCAATGCCCATGTGAACAAGGATAAATCAGGGCCATGTAAATAAATCACTGTAGGTGTGAAAGGGGTTTAAGCTGTGAGACTGGGTCAACGTTGACCAAATCTACAACGCTATCTAGATTCAATGTATCTCATAAAGGGACATCGTAGTTCTAGAAGGAGGCCCCTCATGTGAAAGGAGCAAACTTAGCAAGGTGGTTTAGGGTTTGCAAAGGCTTTCATCTTATAAAAGGGAAGGGAAGGCAACAAGAGAAGGTTGTTGATTGATTATATTTCTTGGTATCTTGTCTGCTTAGACAAATACTATTCTTTGTTTTTTAGTAGAGAATTGTGCTGCTTAGCACCTAGAGTTCCTATGCAAGGATTTCACCTCTTCCTTTGAGGATTCTTGGAGGAGTATTTGCTGATTTGATCCACTATCAGGCTTGAGGCCAAGCTCTACTTCCAATCGCAGTGTTGATCCAGTGAGGGTTTTGCTGCTTTTACAAGCTGCAGCAAGTGGGATTCTAGATCTGCAGAGATCTAGCTTGTTTTGGGAGCCTCTTCTCATGTAGTGTGTCTTTTAACCTCCTGGAAGAGTGCCTCTCCTTTTTGTGCTTCAGATCTGTATCTTGGTAGGTGGCCATCTATGTTATTCAAGCTACGACATAGTTTTCATTGAGGAACTGCGTTATTTTCATATGAGATTCTTCAGGGTGTTTTGACCCCAGTTTTGATGAGAGATCTCTGGTGCTGGGCTTTGCCTTTCACTTTGGTGATCCATGGATTAGCTTGCTAATCCATGTTCTGTTTAGATCTAATATATTTTAATGAAAAGTCATCTTCAGAAATTTCTGAAGCATTCTGCAGTTTTGCAACTTAAAACTCAGATCTACACTTTGTTATGCATGATTTTGTCAAAACCCCAAGGGGATCTTGTAAATAAGACTATCTAGTTTCCAGATCTGAAATGGATCTGATGTTTTGTCCACAGATCTGTCCTAGATCTGAGTTATACTATTTATCTACTGCAGTTCCTTAAAATAACGTTGTTGAGCCATTTCTGCAGTTATATATGTGTTGCAGCCTTCTTTTCTGAAGATTTCTTGCTCTATTGTCTCATGTATTCTACTGTATATTGAAAGAGCTTCATTGTAATTTGGATTTGCTACTACACATTGATAAGTTAATCATATTTGATGGCCTCCTGCTCATACTGTCCTTGACTGTGTTATTTCTGAAGCAGTTTGTTGTGTATAGATGTAGCCCCTCTTGTAGGGTGTTCATCAGCTAGACTAGGTGGTGGGAGATCTGTTTACCACACATTGTTTGATTTGTTTTTGCTACCCTTTTGGATCTAGACCCCAGATCTGGTGATCTAAGGGATCCAAAGGCTGTAAACTCATTTTTGTGCATCAATCTCCCAGGAGTGCGTTATTTCAACAGGCTTGCTGTGCTATTCCAGATCTGGAATATTACACTAAAGTAGACATGCTTGCCCCGTGGTAAGGCTTTGGTCAAAATGTCCGCTACCTGCTCATCTGTGGAAACATACTCAAGCTTGACTGCTCCATTTTGGACATAGTCTTGAATGAAATTATATTTGATTCCAATATGCTTTGACCTGTCATGAAAAACTGGATTCTCTGTGAGTTTTATGCAACTATGATTATCACAGTAAATCACTGAAGGTCTCAATGCCTGACCAAATAGACCAAAATTTTTTTTGCGAAGCCATATGGCCTCACAACTAGCCAAACTAGTAGCCATATACTCTGCCTCAACTGAGCTCAATGCAATTGACTATTGTTTTCGACTGAACCACGACACAACAGCCGAACCCAACCCAAAATAATACCCTGAAGTACTCTTCCTATCAGGAGCACAACCTACCCAATATTAATCTGTGTACCCTGCCAGTATCACTCCATCATTCTGTCTATAATCGAAACCATAATCCACTGTACCTTAAAAGTAATGAAGAATGTGTTTTGTAGCCACCCAATGCACTCTCCTGGGCTCACACATGAACTGACTCATAGTGTTAACTGCAAAACATATATCTGGTCAAGTGTTTACCAAATACATCAATGAACTAATCAACTGTATGTATAGAGTAGGATCCACCAACTCAGAATCTGAAGCATGAAGCTTCTTCTAGTTTTTGATCATAGGTGTAAGCATGGGTTTGAAATACTCCATGTGAAATATGCTAAGAATGTCCACAATGTACTTCCCCTGTCCTAGGAAGAAATGCCCCTCCTCCATCCACACCTCCAATCCCAAAAAACAATGCATCAAGACGATATCCTTTATCTCAAACTCGGAAGCAATATCTCTCTTGTAGCCCTCAATGAGTCTCTCTACACCAGTGATGACCAAGTCATCCACATACAACACCAGAATGAGAGGCTCCTCACCCACCACAATGAAGTATAGGTTCGGATCAGCCTCACTCTTTGTGAAACCAAACTACTGCAAGTATGTATAAATCCTCGAGTACCAAGCTCTAGGAGCTTGCTTCAGACCATAGAGTGCCTTTTTCAATGTGCATACATGGGACTCCTTCTTGTGCACCTCAAAGCCCTGTGATTGCTCAATATAAACCTCCTCCTGAATGAAGCCACTGAGAAATGCGGTCTTCACATCCATCTGGTGGATCTTCCAACCCATCTATGCTGTTATCGATATAATGGATTGAATAGATGTATACCGAGCTATGGAAGCGAAGGTCTCCTCATAGTCAACTCCCTTGAACTGTGAGAACCCTCTCGCCACAAACTGAGCCTTGAAATTCTCGATGCTACCATTTGCAGTGTTAGGAATCTGTAATTTTAGCAGATTGGTGAGACTAAAACTGCAGAGACAACACTTCAACCACTTTGGGATTCTAGGATCTAGCCCTCCTGAATCCAGAGAGGGATATCTCTATAAGTGCAAAGATTGATTTATCTTTAAGGCTTTTGGGTATGATATTAGGCTAGTTATTAAGAACAAGGGTCTTTGTTTGGTTTTGGATGGTTGAGCATGATTTTTAGTTGAGTGGAAGGTCCTAAAATGAAAAGAGTTTCAAAGGTGGGAAGTTGCAAGAAATCAGAACAAGCTTTGGTTGATATGATAGATATAACACTAGTTTTTAGTCCATTGGGCTATGGAGTCATAAAAGGTTTTAATTGTGCAACAATCTCAAGGGTGGTCCAAGGGGAAAGTCATATATATCACAATATCTCTTAGATAAAATGATGGAATGGAACAATAAAAGTGTTGAAGGGGTGGAAAAAGAAAATAATTTAAACTAGGATTTATCAGTCTTTCCAAACAAGAAAATCCTTTTAAGTAACTATTTAAAACCAACCAAAGGACAAGGCTAACCATAGACTTCTTTGGACAAGTTCGTATTAAAGCTAACTCATTAGACAAACAATCCAGTAATCCACATTATTACTTTCAGAAGGGATGAAAACGGATAAGAAAAACAAAGTGCAGCCTAAGATCAGATAAGATGTTTTTAAATCTAAACTGCTTTCAGCATACTCTTAGGGAAACTTTCAGAAATACTTTTGGAGAAAGAAACTAGAAGACAGGGCAAACCATAAACTTTTCTAGTCAAACTTTACTAAGCATATAACGAAAATATCATTCAAGAACTTCCTTTCAAGCTTTGCACATCAAGACAGGGGCAAACCAACATTCCTTGATAATGTTTACACTTAACTTAAGTCATTCTTAAATACACAATTTGGAGGAAAACATTGAGATAAAGCTTATCAGTTAGAGAAGGGTACTGTAAATAGTAAATCCTAACTCTATGCATGCTGTTATTTATCAGAGAATAAATGGACAATCTTGTAATATGATAAAAAAATACTTGAATATATTCTACAAATCACGGAAAATAATTTCTATCGCACAATCACATGAACAAGAAAGAGAGAATTTCAATTGCAAAACACAAAGATATATATGGGGAAAGCTTCAACTAAAAAACCTACTATCTGTATATTTCATATAGTGAAGAATATGAAACAATACAATGCTTCTCTTAGGATTGAGAGCTCTTTGAAGTATCTATAACTGTCTCACTCTGATCTGAGTAGGTTTGGTCCAATACTTAACCAATTCCTTGCCCCTATCTAACCAGCCTTGCTCACGCATTCCTGAGGGAATTGATCCCCTACTAATTAGGAAATTACAACTAATTTATTGTGCAATACGTCCAAGGAATCTTGGTGACCTCATGCATTACCTGTACAATTTTGTAATTATACAACTGATAGTCTACTTCCATTTAACTCCAATCTCAACTGGGACTTCCTTAGAACTGACATGAAACAAATATTTAGAGTGAATTATCAGTTATTTGATTGATCATTGCATGCGAATTAAATCATATTTAATTCTGATATGAATCGAAGCTGGCATCTACCCATGGTATTTATCCACTCGTGGAATTTACCCATGGTATTGTAAGTAACATCCACCCATGTTGTTTATCCACACATGGAATATACCCATGGTATTGTAAGAGGCATCCACGCATGGTATTCATTCACCCATGGTATTTACCCATGCTATTATAAGTGACATCCACCCATGGTATTCATCCTCTCATGGTATTTATCCACCCATGGAATTTACCCATGGTATTGTAAGTGACATCCACACATGGTATTCATTCACCCATGGTATTTACCCACCCATGGAATTTACCTGTGGTATTGTACCTAAAAAATACTATAAGTAACAAGTCACATTTTGTAAAAGGAGAGATTGTCCACCACAATGTAGCTCTTACAATTATTCTCTATTTTAATAAAAATATTTTTTTGTGGTTTTAGTTATTGCGTCTTCTCTCCTTTGTTTTCTATAATTTGAAATTTTCAGATCTTGGGGGCCTCTCCCCCCAAGATCCATTTCAATTTTTTAGATCTTGGGGGCCTCTCGCCAAGATCTGGATTAGTGGTATCCGATTTAGGTTACGCCTCCATGGGATTGAGGGTTTGAATCATATTTTAGTTTCAATTTTTTGCAGCAAAATTCAACAAAATTCATGCAAGTGCCACAACCTCCATGGAGCACTTTCTTGGGAAAAACGCGAATTTTTTTTTTCATTTTTTTGTAGGAATTTGTATTGGGCGACGAGTTTTCAGATTAGATATGAAACTTTTGGTGAATATTTTATAAAAAAAATAACGTATTTGGATTTACTGCGAAAAAATACCCAAATTAAAAAAAACAATCGTCCGAATCGGAGTCCAGATGAGGGAGATATTGCTGATTTAAAATTAGTTGTGTTGTAGAAATGTTTCTGACAACAATTCATGGACGACAACTCTCCTATCATTTTTTGTAGTTTTTGTGCATCATTTCATAAAATTAATTGCAGATATGAGCTCCTCTTGAAAAATTACCCAATTAAAGAAAAGATTGGTCGAATCAGAGTTCGTATGAGGGAGATATCGTTGATTTATTTATTTATTTTTTCAGAACTTTTGTGACAATTGCAACACGAATATGGATTTCTAGAGTGTCTAGATAGGGATTTCAATCACATAGGAAGATGCATAATGGTAATTCTATTTCAAAAAATAGGTTATAATAGACATTTTGTGTTATATTGATCGAGTTATGACCATTTTTAATTAGATTTTATATTTGGAGCAACATTCGGAGCGGGTTCCATTTGGATATGTGCCCTCCCACCTTGCTTTAGTAGGCACCTATATCACATTCATAAGTTTTAGCATAGCAACATTCGGCTTAGGTTCTTTGGAGACATGCCCTCCCACCCCAGGCTATGTAGGCACCTCCTACTTCATCAAAAGTCAACATCACGATTATGGATCAACCACTCAAAATCCTTGTCATCGAAGTGCATTTTCTAGGCCGCACATTGTTAGTATCATAATTATTCACAAGAATTACAGGGTATCTCTATCATCGAATCTTCATTTGTCATGGTTATGTGTCATCCACAAACCCATACTTCATCGAAGTCCATTTGCTAGGCCGCACATTGTTAACATCATAGTTTGTTAGAAGCATTACAGGGTATCTCTATCCTTGGATTTTCCTTTGTCATGGTTATGGGTCATCCACAAACCCACACTTCATCAAAGTCCATTTTCTAGGCCACACACTGTCAATATCACAGTTGGTCACAAGCATTACAGGGTATCTCTATCCTCAGATATTCGTTCATGTCTATTATAGGTTAATCACACAAAACTCTTCTCTTTAGTGGCACTTGATATTCAAAAAAGGATTCTCAAGAGGGAAATTCACGCAATGGGGACCATTGCTTCTTATTGAGGGAGGAATGATCCGAATGGAAAGTGGCGTCTACCCATGGTATTTATCCACCCATGGAATTTACCCATAGTAGTGTAAGTGACATCCACCCATGGTATTTATCCACACATGGATTTACCCATGGTATTGTAAGAGGTACCCACTCATGGTATTCATTCACCCATGGTATTTACCCATGTTATTATAAGTTGCATCCACCCATGGTGTTCATCCTCTCATGGTATTTATCCACCCATGGAATTTACCCATGATATTGTAAGTTACATCCACACATGGTATTCATTCACCCATGGAATTTACCTGTGGTATTGTACCTAAAAAACACTATAAGTAACAAGTCACATTTTGTAAAAGGAGAGATTGTACACCACAATGTAGCTCTTACAGTTATTCTCAATTTTAATAAAATTTTTCTTTGTGGTTTTAGTTACTATGTGTTCTCTCCTTTTTTTCTTTCTGGCATTTCATTTTTTTTCAGATCTCGGGGGCCCTGCCCCCCCAAGATCCATTTCAATTTTTAGACCTTGGGGGTCTTTCCCCAAGATCCGGATCAAATTCACTGGACCTATCACTAGCTCATATATTAGTTAGAACTAGTTAAACTGATTTTAACTCAAATAATTAAGTTAAATAATTACAACTCAAAATAAACTGCAACTGGACCCCCTAAAATATAGTGTGAACTTTACATGCCTCCAGTTTGACCCCCAACTTGAATTGACTGAGCTAACTAAGTCTTCCTAACTCAATTAACTCGTACAAGATGTCATGTGATGTGGAATTACAATTTCCTTCTAATTTAATTAAGGGAAAATTAAATTAGAGGCCTCTTTTGATGCCATTTTCAACATTAAACACTTAATGGTTGCATTATTAGCGTGAACCAAAGTTTGATAACCAATGATATAATGCCTAAACTTGTTCAAATAATGTGCCAAAACCAAGAGTTCATTTTCATTGACAGTGTAATTTAACTTATATTTAGAAAGGTTCTTACCGATGAAATAGATAACATAAGGATTTTCAATTTGTCTTCTACTTGTCCTAAGGCAGCCCCTACAAATTTGTCTAAGGCATATATGTGTATATGGAAAGGTAATGCCTAGTTGGGACCCCTAAGGATGTGTGTATTGGTCATATTTTCTTTCAGTATTTCAAAATATTCTTGAAAGTTGTTTTTCCAACAAAAAACTGAATCTTTAACCAAAAATCCAGACAAGGGTGAAGCCAATTGACTAAAATCTTTAATGAACCTTCTATAATACCCAAATAATCCAAGGAAACTCCTGACATCTCTTTGTTTTTGAGGGATGGGGACCCTTTTGATGATGGAAATCTTGTTTGGGTCAAGCTATATCCCTTCCTTGGATATATAATGGCCAAGGACAATCCTTGTATTCATTAAAAAATCACGTTTCTCAAGGCTCAATGAGATATTAATTTCAATAAAATTCTTCAGGAATTTGCACAGATTAGAAAGAGCTTCCTATAAGTCACATCCATAAGGAGTGAAATCATCCATGTATATATCAACATAGTCATGAACAATTTCAACAACTATACTTAGAACTTCCCTCTGAAAAGTAGCAGTGACATTGCACAGACTGAATGGAAGAAATCTATAGGAAAAGGTACCCCAAGGACATGTGAATGTGGTATTATCTTGGTCTTTGGGGCTTATCTGAATTTGGTTGTATCCCTAAATCCATCCTAGAAGGAGAATAATTTATTTCTTAGAAGGCCATTTAGGACTTGCTCAATGAAGGGAAAAGGAAAATGGTCCTTCTTTGTATCCTTGCTGAGTTCTCGGTAATCAACACATATTCTCCACTTCTCATTTTTCTTGGGGACTAAAATAGGAAGTGACACCCACTCACTATCTGAAATGGGGTATATGAACCTTGCATCCAGTAAATTTTGTAACTCTCCTTTCACAATGTCCTTAAGATCTTTGTTCATCCTTCTCTGGGGTTGGTGCGCAAGCTTGCAACCCTCTTTGATGTAAATACGATGAGCACAAACTGAGGGAGGCACACCTTTCATTTCTTTATAATCCCAAGAAAAAACATCTAGATGTTGCCTAAGTACATTGCACAACTTTTCTTCTTCTTTGGACAAGAGAGATGGGTTGATATTTAGAGTTATGGATGGGACAAACTATACAATCTTAGCTTGTTCTAGGCTATATTCAATAGAACACAGATTATTCCAAGGACTACTCTCATATTTTTTTAGCAATTCATCAACTAGTATGGGAATGGGAGGTTGATTCTACAGGATATGGTCAATAATTTCATCTTCATCAAGTTTCCCTCCCCCTATGATAGTGTCCAATGTGCAGATTGGGTAGGGGGTTGTGTGATATAATTCATCCTCTTCCTCATCTTCTAACCATAAGGGTAGATCATGTTCAATAGAAGGTTGAGTAGGAGGATACAACACAAGTATTTTTGATAAATGTCCATTCTTGATAGTCATGTTCACAACACTGCAACTAATGTAGGCATCAATAGTGGCCAACCAAGGTCTTCCTAAAATGAGAGGATATCCATTAAACTTGGTTTTGGGATGGAGGACCAGGAAATCAGTGGAGTACTCCCAAGAGTCAATGGAGGCTATTGCATTCTCAGTAATTCCCTTAGGAGCTACTATGGATGTGTCTGCAAGTTGCATCATTTTGGTGGTCTTTCTCAAATCCCCTTAGAGATTGAGATTCAACATACATTAGGGGAATTTTGAGGTCTAAAATGGGCCTCCTAAGGAAATTATAAAATAATAGTGGAAATAATAAAATAAGATTTGATTACATCATCAAAGTTTAGAGGGAAAAAAGGAAAAACTATTTTTTCAACTCATATTTTCAACTTATCTCCCTATGAGTTTACTCAAATTTCGAGTGGAAACACCCATTGGATGTAGAATTTGATTTCCCATCCAAGGAGTACCCATGTTGCATACTTGGCTTTTAATTATGAAAATAAAGGAAAATAGGAGAAAATGAAGGTGAAGAGACACAAATATTCATGCAAGGGAAATTAGAGGAAAAATGAAAGAAAATGAAGAAACAGGAGACATCAATGATAAAAATATACCAGAGAATCAGTTGCTAGTTTTTTGATAGTTTTGAGTAGAGATCTCATTTCTCTCTCTCTCTCTCATAATATTGCACACTTAGATCATTCTTGGAGCACTCTAGAATTCACTTGGATTTGGAGAAAGAAAGCAAGGAAAGCAAGGAATCACAAGGAGAAAGTTGGATCAACATCTACAATGGGATTACTTTACAGGTAAAAAATTGCATGTGTGATCTCCTTGCTGATTTTTTGATGCTTGGTATATGGATGTGGTTCTTTGGTTTTGTGTTGTCATTGGCATGGAGACTTTCTTAGATTGACAGTGGTTTTACCCTTTCCTTTCCATTTCCTAGATAACCATGGTTTTGTGGGTTTCCCACTTGTTTTGTTGACTGGTTCTTAGGTTCCCCATGGCTATGGTTTGGAGAAAACACTCTGGAGCCTTGGAACAACTTGGGTTGAGTTACTAGTTGCTGGAGTCTACAAGTTGGGACAAACACTTTATGTTCGAAATACCGAGCAAGAAGGGGGTGGGGTTAGCGTTCTCTGATTTAGTAAAGATTGTGAGAACTAATCACATAGGCCAACATCAAACCAACTTTGGAAACTGGGATCTAGCCCTACCAGTTTTAGAGAGGCTTCTCTCTTTAAGGTTTAAATTTGTTTAAATAAGTTTTAGTCTAGTTATGATTGTACTTGGGTTTTGATTTTTGTTTTCGATTTTGGAAAATTGATTTTATTCAATTGATTAATGTCCATTGGGCAATGGAGTCAAAATATAACTGGACAGTTGCATCAACTTTTCACAGAGTAAACACGGGGCATGCTAGGAGTATTTACTGGATATTTCGAATTTATAAATGGATTATGACAAAAATATGAAAACATTCAGTAGAGCTAAAGAGAAATTAAGAATTCTTTAGTTTGGCCTTTAGTGGAAAACATTAGGATTGTAAATGCAGCTAGAATAAGGTACTCAAAACTGAATCGTATTCATCGTGCTTTTTGCTTTGCAATTGGAATTTAAACGATTACAATGAAAGATAACTATGAAACATAATAGAAGAAAAACATCACTAGTATTTAAGCCACAAGAATCTCGTGAATGGTCTGATCATTATTGATGCTCCAATGCTTTGAAAAAGCTTATAGTACTTCAAAAGACAAAAATAATCCTGATCTCAATCAATCGACCCTTGATACTTCTAAACCTGTAGTATTTATACAAAAAGTTACAGTAGTCTCTAACAGACATGGTATTTTTAGACTTAAACTTGAACTTAAAACTCTAACTATTACCATATTATAGCCTCGGTGGAATGCGCTGTGCAAATGCAGGTGCTGATGTAGTGGGAACAGTTAGGACGTGGACCACATTTTACTGGTGTGATGGCAGATGAACTGGAAGATGCTCTTATGTATCATATTTACTCTTTTAATCTAGTAATTCAGTCAACCGTTCCCAACGTTTTTCATCCGGGATAGATAGTTTTATTACCCTGCGATAGAATTCATCCATTTCTGTATATTTAGTAAAAGTAGGTTTTACTAAAAAGATATGTTTTACTTCATGTAGATAAAGAATGTATCCTGGAGTGTGTTTAGCACGAGCCTTGGTGTTGCTGTACCCTGAATATTTGAAACTTTGGCTGTATTAGTAGCAACGTCTTTGAGCTTGCGGATGTAATATTCAAGAGACATTAAATTGTCATTTATCACTAACATTGAGGGAAAACCGTTGCTGGTCAAGGGTTCCAGCCTACTGAAAAAATGTTGAACTATGATATTGAAACTGTTGCATTTTTCTTTCAATTGAAGAATCAGGTTATTCTTTGTAAGAATCTTCTTTACTTCTAAAATTGTTGTTGTCCCGTCGTCTATACCCAAATCTTCAAGTTCACTGCTGTCCTTAGAATTCAGAAATTTAATTATCTCAGTAGCTGTAGCAAGCTTTTCCTGAAGCTGTTCTATAGTAGTTACAATAGTTTCTTGAGCCTTATCCAGTAAATCTCTATGATAAAATAATCTTGATGCTAGGCCAGATCTATTTCACATATTTGAGAGTGTAAAATTCTGTGATCCATATCATATTAAAATAAAATAAATCTTCCAGGAAATCACATGAGAGATTTTAGAGATCTCTTTCACATATTCAATAATCTCTCCCCATATAATGTCTTTGACTAACCCTAGTGTCTTTCCAAGGTAAGAGTCTCTAACTTCCTTCTGCAATGTTTCAATTTGTCCTCTTTCTCTCTGTAGCTCTACTACATGTGCAATCCTTGCAATTTCATTCTGATGTTGTAGTTTTTTTAACTGATCCTGAAATTTCTTAATATCTTCTGTCTGAATGGATAAGTTTTGAACAACTTCAACAAGTTTCTCAACTCCTTCTGCTGTAACTGTGGTGGAAGCAATAGTGATGGGGAAATTAGCAATAGGGATTACATCCATGGGAGTTTCAACCTTTTTGACAGCTTCCTCTTTTTCTTTGATGAGTTTCTCCATTTCTTCTTCCATCTCCTTTATCTCTAGATTTTGTTCCATGATGATTTTCGTCATGTCAGCTTTCTGGGACTCTATTTCCTCAATTTCTTTGGTCATGGGATCTTCGGTGGTTGGAATTTTGAGTTTCTTTCTTAATGCTTCTATTATCACCAAATTTATCTTGATTGGCTGCTCATCAATCAACTTAATGTAACTCTTTCAAACCACTTCTAACTGAAGATTAGTCTCTTTAGTTTGAGAGGGCTCTCTCAAAGGGGGTTTATGATTTTAAATAACGATAGTATTAGATGGCTAACTCTATGGAATTGTAACTTGTTTTTGTATGATTGCAGGTTGAAAAATGAAGGATTGCTACCATTTGGAATATGGAGTCAACAATCAGTAGTCTTAGTGAAAATGGTTCTTCACATGGAAGCTGAGGCAGATAGAGGTTTTTAACAGAGATAATTCATACACATAACATAGGAAAACACAATAATTTCACCACTAAAGGAAGTCAGAGCATAATATTATGAATTCTGAGTAATCAGAGATGAACTCTAATGTAAGTGATTAAACATAGAGATACATATCAATAACACATAAAAAACCTCATGAGAATCTCAGGTCTAGAAGTAGAATGTCACTTTGTATGACTGATAATGGTAAAAACATACAAGCAACAATTTGCTGCAATATTCTCCAACCCCTTGCTTCTTCGATGTTTTGTCTATAAATAAACATTATTTACAATATGGATGATCTACCTGGCTGGCTAGATCTTCGAATTCTACTCTGACACCTATCATAACTAAAACCACTAACTTGAAATAGAAAAATGATAGCTATCCTTAAAGAAAACAAACTCCTAATAGGTCTCTATCTCCTATTTATTACATTCCTTTATCCTATCTGTGAAAAAGTTACATAATGGTTACATAATTAATGTCACATGCTCGAAGGAAAAATCACTAAGTTCACCACCACTTTACATCTTTAAAGTACCCCTATATTTGTGGAACATAACCCTGCTTTTTAGGAATGGATGACCTTCATATTTAATGTTTTTTTGATTGCCGAGATGACTATTTGGTACTCTCTTTGAGTCATGAATATCTGCTAATCAGGTCCACTGACATGGTGGAGGTATCTAGCTGTGATATTCCCAAATTTTCACATGATATTTGGAATATTAGAGTTCTTAATTTCTTAATGAATTAAGTAAATAAAATGGTGGAGGGACCCATAATCCTCAAAGATGAATAAAATCAACTTTTAATGTGTGTATGTGGATATTCTAGAACAAGATCTAAAATCATGGAGTAGTGGAGTAGCTCCATTAATGGAGATCATGTCCCATTTATGAGATAGATTATGGAGGATGAAACAATCAAATCACGAGGATATTTGATAAGGTGAACTGAGATCATAGTGCATTCAAAGAAGATCATAGAGCACTTATGATAAGTTAGTGAAGGAAGTGATGCATTTAATGCACACATGATGGAGAGGGTGATCACCCCATGTGAACATGATGGAGGACATGGAGAAACAACGCAGTCAACCATGGAGACTTATGTCCACATGTACAATGCAGTTTTGGAGTGGGCCTAGGCTATGGAAGGCTCATGTCTATATAATGAAGGTGAAGGCACAATAGAAGGCATGATTTGGATTATTCATTTCTTGATCTTTTTAGATCTAGATTTGTCTTAGGACAATTCTATGTATTCTTGAGCTATTTAGCTAAGTTTGCAGTGATATTTAGCATAGGGTGTTCCTGAGCGGGAATCCCACCTCTTCCCTTGAGTGATCTCTAAGGAAGAGGGTTGTACTACATTCCTTATCAGGCATTGGTGCCATCTTCAGGAGGTTGTTGCTAGCATTCAGCTAGGAACTATGGAGGATTCATCCTACCACTTGGTCATCACATTCATTCTTCTAGGAATAGTAGATCTATATCCGACATTCAAGCCATTGGGTTTTACCTCCATGTAGCACTAGTCCCTTCAAGGATTGCATAGTCCAGTCCTGTAGTTCTATTGGAGGAAGGAAGTTTCCATTATTTTAGCTGGAAAACCTATGAGGGATCACCTCCTCACATTGGATCTATTTTTCTCATCATTCAGGAGCTGATTTGACATATCTAGCAGCAGGCTATTGAGCCTCCCTCTCTAACAGGGCAGTTTTCTAACGTTGTTGTTCAAGCAACAACTATTTTCAGTGGAGTACATTGGAGGAGCTAAATCTTGAGCTTTCAGCCCAAGGATCTAATAAAGGGATCATCCCTTCTTGCAGCAGGGTTATGCACCAGATCTGCAAACCTAACAACATATATGTGTAAGCCCTAAGAGCATGGTTTCCTTAGATTGACAGATCTGAGAAACCCTTTATGGGTTATCTTGGGTATCCATCATAGAGCCCGAATCTACATTTTCAGCATCATCGGAGCTCCCAAACTTCCTAGATATGACTTTCTATCTTTTGGCAGTTGTTGTCTAGCTATTTCCCAATAGGGACAACGTAGTTTACCTTCCAACAGTTCAGCAGTTACGCAGTCCCTCTTGTGGGATCATTTCAGGGTAATTCTATGCCATTTCTTTGGCTTGAGTGTCTCATATTTTGAGCAGTGTTATACTTGCTATTCACCTCCTATATAATAAAATGGCTCAACTATTTATGTGTATTCTGATGTGTATATAGATTTATTGTTTACTTTGCTGCAGTTATTATATTGTGTTTCAGTATTATTCCATTCTCCCTTTTGGGATATTACAGTGGTATCAAAGCATGATCTTTGGCTCATCTTGTGGACACTTCATCTTTTGCATCAAAAGAATAAGTAGATAGATGAGATCTATCATGAAGGAGGATTATAGTTTTGCCACTCCTCTCTTTAGATCCATGCAAGATCTCTCTAAGGAGGTCAATAAAATGAAGAGATAAAGGAAAAAGGAGGATCCAAGAATAATATTTGATGAGGAAGGTCCAAGCACTTCCTATCAGCAACAAAGAAAACCAGAGGATCATAGATCTCCTCATAGATCTACTATGCCCACATTCTTTGAAAAAAATGAATGGTATAGTCATGAAGAAAGAAAAGAATCTGAGACTCATGAGACTCTCAGTATATATCTTGAAGAGTACAAGGCACAATCTAGAGCATTCAAGGAGAAGCAAACTCTCCAAAAATTCTTCAAAATCAAAGAAGAAATAAGATCCTATAGCAGCAATACATAAAAGAGGCATAATAGATTATATTTACCTACATTTGATGGATCTTCCTAAAGCACTGTTAAGGCTTGGAGGAAAGGGCTAGATACATTTTTCAGTCTACATCCTGTAGCTGAAGAAGAGGCTGTTCAGATTGCAGCACTTCATCTTTATGGTGAAGCCAATGATTGGTGGCTTGGTCACATGGAGCATGCAGAGGTGACTAAATATTCAGATTTCTTTCACAAGTTGAGAAGGAAGTTTGATGTGAGAAAACCAGAGATGTGCCACAAAAAGACATTTCCTAAGGAAACAAGGGAGGATGTCATTCTTGTCATTTTGGACAAGGGGTCACTACATTCATCACTAGTTGCAGAAGTACTTGCATCTGGAGAAGAGACACTTGAAACTTTGAAAGATAGTCTTGAGCTCTTGACACATAGAGTCCCATGAATGATTCAGGAGATGCATGAGGAAGAGAAGGTAGATTCCAATGTTGGTACACTTGGAGAAGAGCAGCCATCACTCTTACCAGTAGTTGGAGACACCATTGTCCCGGTTGGAGGAACTCTTGTGGTCTTACAAGAGGTTCCCACACATTAGTTGATCCAAGGTATGCATACATCTTCATCTCATATTGTTTCAATATCTCTTATTGAAACTTATGGGGACATGCTATCAGGGCCAATGCATAACCAAGGGTTAGAAAAAAATGTTGATTTGAAGTAGCAACATATAACAACACAGAGGACCCTTGATCTAATCAAGGAGGAGATGAAAAGCTATCCTAGTTTGTCATTGATGAACTAAATTAAACACTTTGAGTTGAAGTTTAGAGTTTCAGAAAATGGGATGAGCATGATCCTATGGACAATGACTAGTTATGAAATCAACATTGTGCCTTGCTTTGAGGCAACATATGTATTACCATGTAGATCTACAACGTTGTCACTTAGTAGCAATGATAATGAAGGGGACCCATTATTCTTGGAGCATTCTGAAGGTAGCTTCACTCATGAAGCAATGGAGGCAAAGATGATAAATGGTAGACATCTTGAGATGAGGAATATTTTCTCCTTTCTAAATGAAAATTTCTCAATGAGCATCTCACAACTCAAAGAGAAAATTCTACTTGCAGCAAATCCAGAACCTCATTGGTTTTGGAAGGCCATTGATGGAAAGAAGGTCTGATTAAGAGATCTCATTAGAGGTGCACTTAAACATTTCATGGAGTGAAAATTTCTTCATCAGTTTGGGAAGAATGGTATTCTACAAAGGGAGGATACCATGTTTATGCAAAAAATCATTCATCATCCACATGGGGATGAGTGGGTGAGGATGATGAGCAAGGGGTTGCATGACCACTTGTGGATATATGACATGGGCCAGCAAGAAACTTGGTTACATTGGTTGCTCTTGGGTGAGTTTGGTTACTACCCAAAGGCTCCTATGCCTTTGATCCATGCCTTGAAAAACACTCATGAAATGAAGGAGGAGGCATGGTTGTGCTAGTTGCTCTTGGGTGAGTATGTTTACCACCCAATAGCTCATATTTTCTTGAATCGTGCATTATGTATCAATGATAGTATGTAGCAAGGAAAGGCATGTTCATTTTGGTTGTCCCTAAGTGATTTTGGCCATCACATGACATCTCCTATGTCTATGTGTTTTGTATTGTGTAAAACTTGGCATGGTACTCTCATGATGTGTATTAATGATGCTTACTTGTATTGGGATAATGTGATATTCCACATGTCTATCAATATGTTTATACTCCATGATGCACATGAGGAGGAGAGAAAGTAGCAAGATCTCTTGTTGCTTTGATTTCTTTTGGGGGAGTTTGGCTTGTCCATCTTGCATGGGGAAGATGGAGGATGACAACAAAGGGCCTTACTCTGGTGGTTACCATTGGGAGAATATGGTTTGACATCTTTTTCTACCCATATATCTCTATTACTTCTTTTGCATAATGTTGGAATGATGCTTGGATCCAACAAGGCCAATAAGGCTATAAGGATGAGGGCATGTTAATGCTCAATTTACTTCATGAAACATGGGATGAAGAAAGGCTTTGTGAGATGGAACTTTCTCTTTTTGGGAAGAACCACTTTATTTTATATATCTCATGTATTGATGACGTTGGACAGCTTATGGTTGTCACTTGGTACTTCATGGAGAAAGGAGGACATCTAACCATACAGTTGGAGTTCATTCTATGCATCCCTGAGAGACAAATTTGGAAACAAACATGCATAACACATTGTAGAAAATGGAAGAGGCCTTCCTTATGTGGATGCCATTTGGAGGGAAATATATGACTTTGCATCTACTTTTGCAGTTGCTTGAGGACAAGCAATGTTTTTCCGGGGAGGACTGTAATATTCCCAAATTTTCACATGATATTTGGAATATTAGAGTTCTTAGTTTTCTTAATGAATTAAGTAAATAAAAGGGTGGAGGGACCCATAATCCTCAAAGATGAATAAAATCCACTTTTAATGTGTGTATGTGGATATTCTAGAACTAGATCTAAAATCATGGAGTAGTGGAGTAGCTCCATTAATGGATATCATGTCTCATTTATGAGATAGGTTATGGAGGATGAAATAGTCAAATAAGATCATGGATCTTAGATGTAAAATCATGGGGATCTTTGATAAGGTGAACTGAGATCATAGTGCATTCAAAGAATATCATAGAGCACTTATGATAAGTTAGTGGATGAAGTCATGAATTTAATGCACACATGATGGAGAGGGTGATCAACCCATGTGAACATGATGGAGGACATGGAGAAACAACACAGTTAACCATGGAGACTTATGTCCACATGTACAACACAGTTTTGGAGTGGGCCTAGGCTATGGAAGGCCCATGTCTATATAATTAAGGTGAAGGAAAGATAGAAGGCATGAATTGGATTATTCATTTCTTGATCTGTTTAGATCTATATTTGTCTTAGGACATTTCTACGCATTCTTGAGATGTTTAGCTAAGTTGGGAGTGTTTTTTAGCACAAGGTGTTCCCGAGCGGGAATCCTACCTCTTCCCTTTAGTGATCTCTAAGGAAGAGGGTTGTACTACATTCCTTATCAGGAATTGGTGCCATCTTCAGAAGGTTGTTTCTAGCATTCAGCTAGGAAACCGGTGGAGGATTCATCCTACCACTTTTTCATCACATTCAGTCTTCCAAGAACAATAGATCTATGTTCGGAATTTAGGCCATTGGGTTTTACCTCCATGCAGGAGCAATCCCTTCAAGGATTGCACAACCTAGTCCTATAGATCTATTGGAGGAAGGAAGTTTCAAGTATTCAGGAGCTGATTTGACATATCTAGCAGTAGGCTATTGAGTCTCCCTCTCTGACAACGCATTTTTCTGAAGTTGTTGTTCATGTAGCAACTAATTTTAGTGGAGTATATTGGAGGAGCTAGATCTTGAGATTTGAGCCCAAGGATCTAGCAAAGGGATCATCCCTTCTTGCATAGATCTGATTGTACATCCTTGCAGCCATCATATCATCAGATTATGTAGCAGATTTGCAAACCCAACAGCATATATGTGTAACCCCTAAGAGGTTGGTTTCCTTAGATTGACAGATCTGAGAAACCCTTTCTGGGTTATCTTGGGTATCCATCATAGATCTAGGATCTACATTTTCAGCATCATCGGAGCTCCCAAATTACCTATATTTGACTTTCTATATTTTGGCAGTTGCTGTCTAGTTATTTCCCAACAAGGACAATGCAGTTTAACTTCCGGCAATGCAACAGTTACACAGTCCCTCTTATGGGATCATTTTAGGGTCATTCTAGGCCATTTATTTGGCTTGAGTGTTTCATATTTTGAGCAGTTTTGTACTTGCTATTCACCTCCTATATAATAAAATGGCTCAGCTGTTAATGTGTATTCTGATGCGTATATAAATTTATTGTTTACTTTGCTGCTATATTGTGTTTTAGTATTAATGCATTCTCCCTTTTGGGATATTACACTAGCTGGCAAAATGTGTTGTTGATATGCTCAAAATCCTTCAAAAATTACTCGCTATGAAAACAGGGCAGTTTTAGACAGTTTCATAGCGAGTTTTAGTAGCGTAGGAAAAATGTATTTTCCTTGTATCTTTTTGACTTCTTTTCTATTCCAACACCTTCATTATTTCATGACACCTTGAAAACCATCGATTTCCCTCCATAAAACATGCCAAAACTGAGTTTTAAAGCAAAAAATCACCTACAAAAATTTTCGTAGCGTATTTCTGGCTTCAAACCTGAGGTACGCTACGAAACTGTGCACAAAACTAGAAAATGTTGTTTTCAAGGTTGTCTTCAAAAACTATTCTCTAGCTGCAAAATTTGGGTTCTTTGCATGTTATGAACCTCCTAAAACATATTCCATCTCAACTTATTACTCCTGTGGTGTTTCCTCCTCATTACAATCAGTTGACTAATAGGCTCTTCTACCATTGTCATCTTCAATCCTTTCTTTTCCAATTCCACAAGAATCAAATCCAATTGCTCCTGAAGATCTTGCACTTTGTCCTTTAATGCCCTATTCTTGGATTGCAAGTGCAAGTTTATCTTTTTGATGTGTTTGACTTCTCCTCTTAGTGGCTGAGTCCACTTTATCAAATTTTCTCTATTGTCCAAGGTTTTTGAAACGCTTGTGACTTGATCTTCCCAGATTTTCCTCATTGCTTAAACTAAATCTTCTCAGCTTTATGTTTCTTTGCCTCTTGTTTCAAAACTGATAGCTCTTTACCTGCCTCTTTTAACTACTCTTTAAGTGTTTCAATTTATGATATTTCAATATTTTTCTCTTTACCCTTTCTTTGTTTGATAATCAATTCTTTTTTTGCAAGTGAAGACACATCTATGATACTTGGTGGCTGAGTAGTTTCATTAATTTTCTCATTCTCTTTGCTGCTTTCCATGACCTTACTTGCATGTTTGGTCATTGGTTATATAGGTTGGAAAATGAAACCAACATCATCACCTGCAAACTCTAGTTTTTTAACTGTCTTACCTTTCTTCAGCTTGCTTCCTCGATCTTCAATGTGTTCATCTTGGACAATGGGAGATTCTTCAATGTCAATTGCATGCAAGATATCCTCCAAGTTTCCTTTAGCCACCGTCTGGCTCCTAGTGACTCTGTTGCTGCCTTGTTTGCTGACTGTTTGCTTTTGTTTTGTAGGTGTTGTTTTAGGCGTGTCACCCTTCTGCAAAGGTTATTCTTCAATGCTCACTGGTTCTGGAGGAGATGATCTATCCCCTTCTTCAACTTCCTCTGCCACAACTGGTTATGAAATGTTTCTAGGTTTGGAGGCTTTCTTAGGAGTGACAACATCAATCTCATAACCACTCATGAACAAGAAGGAAGTCCAGTCTCTATCTAACCTCCTCAATTCCTCTAACACCAACATCTTAATCAAACCATGATGAAAAAGAGAAGTTTCATTTCCTTCTGTTTTGATTTGAACCTTATCTGACATCTTCCCTAGACTTTTGTATAAATAAAAAGGCATGTCAAGTGACCTCTTACCCAAAAAATGCAGAAGAAGCATGAGATGATAAGAGTAGACCATGTGAAACCTTCCATCATAGGTGAAATACTTCTGAATGACCATCAACAGATTTGAATAATTTTCCTTCATGAAACTCCTAGGGATAGAATTTTTCAAGTCAATTTAATTGTGTTCTGGTTTGATGAACTATTTGCAGTCCTTCATTGTGGATTTGATGCCTTTAAACCATTGCTGTCCTCCTCTATGGATTCCTATTGCTGATGAGATGGTCTCTGGTGTCACTGTAAGGTTCATAATTCCAAATTTTGAAGCTGTTCTTGTGAAGCTGGTGGAAAAATCCATGGAAACCTCTAGATGAAAACCCTGCAACCTCTGACAGAATTGCAAGCAACCAGTTCTTCTAAAAACCTCCATGGCAGTTGGGTCTTCATTGAGTAAATTCATGTCCATGGGCTCATACCTGTGGAAATGACAACCTTTGTTTGTATTCCTTCTTGCAGCCATGGGTGCTTTATATCTTCACAACCTCGCTTGCTTGATGACACCTACAATGTTCAAATCTGCCAGCAACCTGCTTGGCTCGATGAAGCAGTTCTCTAGGGTTTGCCTTACATGAAAAGATAAAGCACAATATGAAAAAAGGATAGTTGAGGTAAGGTTTTATGGTTTAACTGACAACTCATGCTTCAATCGTGACACATGCATGCCCAAAAAGGTAATGATGACCTCAAACATGGCTATCTACCTTTGAACTCACCATAACAGACTTGAATGACCACCACCCTAACTCCTCCAATCATAGAATGAAGCTTCATATCGAATTTGACAAGACAGGTTAGAAAACAGATTTTCTAGCGAAGTTAGTTTAACCTCTGATAGATTCGCTAAGAAAATATTAGGAAGTTTCGTAGTGAAAACTGTTGTTTTCCTGTGTAAAACACTACGAAAAATTGAAAAACTGACAAAAGTGCCCTTTTTGATTTTAAATGCATGGGGAATGAAAATTGACACCATATAAGGACTGATGGGACATTAAATGACATAAATGGAGGTGACTATGAAACTTAGGATAGGTTGAAAATGTAAAAAAAATAAAATTTTCCTATACCAACTTGAAATGGCTAAGGATACCTTATCCTTTTGATGAGTGAACTATATGACCATGTCAAGAAAAGTTTCACAATTTTATGAGTGATAACAACTTCTATATCAAAATTCTTCTTCTTGATTATTTTCTCTGCAACATTAATGTTAGAGGGGCCATATCCAATAATTACTACTAGATATTCTAAATCTTTGATCCTGGTGTCTTTAGCCATTAAAGAGACCCTTTCAATCTTGAGTTGTGACTCAGTGTTGGCTAAGGTGACTTGCAATTTGGATAAGCTTATATCAATGTTAGTTAAAGTATATGAAATCATTTGTCTAGTCTGTTTGTGCAGTTCAATTTTATCAATTGGATGCACATCTTTTGCATTAAATCAAAGGAATTCTTCTTGTAATATGAGGTAGCCCCAGGCCATGGAATCTGAGCTTGCAAAAATGCCAACTGCATCTTCCATTTCTCGGAGTCAAATACTGAGAGAAGTCAGGCTTGAGAACTGGAAGAATGTTTCCAGAATTGATTATAAGTGTCCATGTTCAACGCCTGGTTTTTATTCTTAATTTCTCTGAAAATATGAAATATATCCTCTTCTTTATCCTCATGATTGTCTTTACTTGTCTGAATCATTTTCTGTTCATGAGAAGTGGTAGAATGAGTGAGATACTAAGTAGTATGTCTACTAGGCTGTGTAAAAATGAATGTATCTCAAAATTTGCCAAATTTTTGTTTCTCTGACTCATTGGTTGTATTAGCTTTTAAAAAGAGTCTAGGTCTCTTTCTGTACACCATTTTGAAAGCTTGACTTGATACTTCAGTCATTGGGGACGATTTTTCTTTTGTGCCTCTTTTCCTGTCTTTCCTTGTGTAACTAGAGTGTGTATGTTTGAGGTATACACCGCCTGTTCTTCTGCTTCTTGGAGATTATTTTATTTCCATTCTAACATATTTTTATATTGTTCAATCTCAGGTCTTACTGTGTGATGATATGGAGTGAACTTATTTTCCACTCTGAGCCTTGAGATTACTCCCAATGTGTTATATAACTAAGTAAAACTGAGACTAAAATTAATTTTTTAATAAATTGTCTGTTTCTTCTGCTACTGCTCTAGTGTTACAAATGAATGGACCAATCTGAGTTTTGAGCTTGAACTGTGATTTCTTCTTTGCAGCAACAAAATGGACTTCATCTGCATTGAGCATTTGTCTCATATATTCCAATGCAAAAATCCTCATGGGGAGGATCTTAGGCAATTTCTAAGGTGGCAGGTCAAAAAAAAAACTCTGATTTATATATATTTATGGTAAAGGTACCAGTCCCCTGTTGTGGCTTGATCTGATAGGTGAAACAATTTCACAATTGTAATATTCCAAAATTGGAATGTCACAACAAGCCTGCTGAAATAACGCACTCCTGAGAATTATGTGCATTGAAATGAGTTTGCAGCTCCTGTATCCCTTAGATCAGCTCATCTAAGATCTAAATCCAAAAGGAGAGAAAAAACAAATCAAACTAGGTGGGTTAAGCAGATCTCCCACAAACTAGTCTAGCTGAAAAACACCCAAAGGGAGGGGCTGCAGCTATATGAAAATACTGCTTCAGAAATAAAGAAGATCCACTTAAGAAAAGTAGTAGGCTGATATGGAGGCTAAAATATCAGATTTATAACAGAAAATCAAATGTATATTACAGCCCATACATTGTACAAGAGAAATAATAAGACAATACAGGAGAAATCCTCAGAAATGAGGTGCTACAGCCATAGAAAAAGTCTGCATAAACTCAACAACGTTATTTTATTGGGTCTGAAGCAGCAGTCTAATATAACTCAGATCTAGAGAAGATCTATACATAAAAATATAGATCTAATTCAGATATGTGTACAAGAAATGCTCATCTATACATTCCCCTTGGGGTTTTGGTGCAAAACATGAAGAATAGAGAGTAGATATGAGATCTAAAGTTGCAGATATACAAAAATATTCAGAAATTTCTAAATCATATAATGGAATAGCAGATCAGATCTGAAACAAACATGGATTGGATGGCCAATCCATGGATCACCACAGTGAGAGGAAGAATCCTAACACCGGAGATCTCTCCTCCAAAATGCAGACAAAACACCCTGCAACTCCTCCTTTGCAAATAACGTAGTCTAAGGAGAGAAACTGTGCTGTAGGCTCTGAGAATGATTTGGCCTGATGCCAAGGTTTGGATCTGAAGCTCAATCAGCTAATTCACTCTTCCAGGAGGTTAAAAGACACACTCACTGAGAAGAGACACTAGTAAAATCTAGATCTGAGCAGATCTAGTGTCTTCCACTTGTTGCAACTCACAAGGACAACCCAAACCTCAACAGGATCAACGTTGTAGGTGTAAGGTGAAGCTTGGCTGAAGCCTGATAGTGGACAATATGGAACAAGTCTCATCCAAGAGCTGCTCAAGGAAGGAGGTGGGATTCCTAAATAGGAAAACCCCAATGAGGGATGTCCTAGCAGAAAATACCTTCAGAAAATAATAATCTTCAGCAACCCCTTCATGTTGCTCTCCTCTTCCTTTTATAAGATTGGAGTCTTGTCAAAACCCTAAACCACTTCTTAGTTTAGCCTCTTTCACATGTAGAGTATCCTTCTAGAACTGCGCTGTCCCACTAGGAGGTTCAATGCATCTAGACTGCATTGTAGATATGGTCATGGTTGACTTGGTCAAGTGATATGTTGATCATGTTAGCCCCCTATTGAATTTGGCCAGTAATCTCATTTAAACCTTTCGAACCCCCTCTTTCTGCCCTAAGAAATAATTTTTCTACCTATCGTTGCCATTTTTTACTCCCAAATCAGACTATAAAAGGCCGAAAACCAACATTTGAAATTGTATAAGGCCTAGCCCCTTTCGGCCCTAGCCCCACCTATCCTTTTCTTCATATAACTCGGGTGCTAGACCAGGCGCCAACTCGAAAGGCGCTTATCAAATGTATATCGGGTGCATTTTGAGCCGTCGATCTGTACAGATCGGACGGCGTTCATTCGTCTCCATCGCGCCCGTAGCCCACTTGCCTACTGTCCGATCAAACCGTAAAATCAACGGCCCAGATTCTATCTGACCTAGTGGTCCTCGCCTCGCGTCCACTGTTCTAAAACTGATCGGTTTCTATCGCACTGCTTTTCTGGGGCGGGCGGTATTTCCCAATTCGGAGCGATTCCATACATCGTGCGCCGCGTGTCCCCATGTACGGCTCAAAAACTGCTCTCCATCGCACGTTATTGTTCGGAAAAAGATACGGCGCGATATTCATATCCATCGTTTGATCTGGGAGTCTTCATCCGACGGTCATCGCACTACAGAGATGCACGGGTGTTAATCCAAGTGTACAGTGCCCCTGTCCCACAGTCCATCGCCCTCTGACGTAGTTTCAGCCGTCCATCTCCTCTTGAGATTGAACGGTCCAAATCAATTGCATGATCCACCGTTGACTTAGTCTTCCTCACGTCATCCGTTCCACGTGTGTGTCACATGTTTCCTTCTCCCATTATATATGACAGTTATAAATCAATTTTTCATTTGTTTTACGTTAAAAACCTCTGCCCAGTTCATCTGCCATAGTTCCACTGCATTTTTCGTCGTCACCTCTCATTCTTCCACCATTTCACCGTGCCGCATTGCTACATAGTCATCCAAACTACATCATCGTCCCCATGCATTTGTTTTCTTGACGAGTTTGCAGGTTTTGCAGGTTTGCAGTGGCGGAAAACTATCATGATTCACAGACTCTATTAATGTGATAGAGAGCACGTCAAAGGACCATTTTTTAGAGCTGAATTAAGAATAAAGGCCTGGGAAGGTAAATCGACAAGAATTCCATTAAAGAAGCAGGGTTAAAATTTTTCAAACCCTGCAGAGCCATTCAAAGCACAAATTTCGCAGACGAAGATATTAATGGAGCAGCAGAGAAATATCAGTGAATGGTCGAGGAATTCAACGTTTGGCATTGAAGAGGTTCAACCGTAGTCCAGGGTTTAGAAGGCAGAGGGTACAATGCACAAGAAAAAATACCCTCCAGGTTTCATTTCAGCAGAATTTTCTTTCAGGAAATAACAGACTGTCCATGAGGTTTTTTCCTCTACCGTGTTCCTGAAGAGTTTTCTACCCAGCACATTTATTTCAGTTAGCAGGCCACGGAGTATAAACAACATTACAAAGTCATCGAGCAGTATGGGCATGCACGTCTCCGCCATTTTGTTTTAATGAGACAATTAAATGTTCATCACCTACTCCCTTTTTCGAGCTTTCTTGTTCTCCTATAAAGCTCCCAAAGAACAGATGATTTAGGGTTCCAGATTTTATCAGAAAATGATGCAGTGAAAGGATTTTTGTATACATTTTGTAGAAATCTTGTATTAAGGCTCAGAGCCCATAGGGTTTTAGTGAGGAGGAGTTCCATCTGTTAAAGAGGATTCTAGTCTTTGGTATTTCACAGTCTGTAACTCTCTCTTATGTGTTATTTCAATATATCATTTCATTTCATCCATCTTTCCTGTATCATGTTTTGGAATGCGAGTGGCTCACTGATTTTTGGTATGGATTTATCCTAGTTGATACCCATGCTCGGATTAGTCAAGTGCTTTAAATATGGCTCATGCATGATATTTTGTTCCACTATTCATCTAAACCGTATTTCTGCTATATCAGTTTCTTTGGGAGGGTGTTTTTAAAATGCTATTATTATGTATGGATTCTTAAATTGGTAAGCCCATGCATGGTGGTATTTTGTATCAGGATATCAGCTCAATGTTAACTAATATATTCTCAATATTTCTTTCACTACATACACCTTCTGATATTTTATTTCTGTGAAGTATTTCTGAATCGGCCCTCTTTACAGTAAGCTGTCTCTGAATTGTCTGTTGCTTTTATATTGGAGTTTTTCATGGTTCCTTTGTAATATCCCTATTTCTGTGTCAGTTTCTAAATGTCTTGGTCCCATCCAGATGAATTTTCATTGTTTTACAAGAGATAGCATGAGAGCTTGTTATTGATAACTACCTCTGTTATACCATATGCTCCTTGCTATATAAGATGTCCTAGGCACTGGTCTATCACAACTCTAGGCTGTCTCTAGGAGCGAAAACATCTTTTTGGCGCCATTTCCGGGGATCGAAGTTGAGAAAATATAGATCCCTGGGCCTCGAAAAAACCTAATTCACTCTTCAATTAGGTGAGTATGGAGAGTTGAGAGTTGTAGATCCCTCACCTTGGCGACTCCACAGTTCCTAAATGATTAAAAGACTCCACTGGGTGATCAGTAGGCCGCTGATTATCTTGGTTTCACGAGACTCCACTCGGAGACTATGTCACAGTACAACATCAGTCATGCTGAAGACCAAGCCACTTCACCAATGCAAGACTCTGAGCAGTTTTCAAAAATGCATCCAAGTTTCATGGCTGAGTGTCGTGATGAAATGTCACGTGGCTTGGAAAAACTGGAAGTGGAGGACCTTCCACGGGCTATCGTTCTTCTCAGCTCAAGTTGCACACCCGTGCTTAAGAAAATCTTTCTAAGATTGATGATTGAAAGAAATGAAGCTGAGATCAAACTCTTGAAATCAAAAGAACAAACTCAAGACCTAGATAATGGGAAAGACATCAATGATGCTTTAAAACCTATGGAAGATGAGGAGGAAAGCGATCAAGAACTGCCTGATTGCTTACCCATGTCTTGTGTTACTCTGATCAGAGATTATCAGGACCTAATAGGAAAGGAAAATAGGGAATGTTGCTTGGAGGAAACAAGAGGCCACATAGAAGATGCAGAATCTGATGTGGAGGAAGAAACTGCTCATGAGCCTTGTATTCTAACCGAGTATCATCAGGTTTATGAGGACTGGTCTGAATCAGAGAGAGATCAAAAAACATCAGAAGATCCTCAAGTTTTTCCTGCAAGCATAACTGAGGATACTCCAGAAGAGGTTCAAGAAGACATCCTGCCTCCAAATCAGCTAGTACAAGAAACAAAGAGCTGCTACTCTTCTGTAAAAAGGAACACAAAACAATCTTCTCCTTTGACAGAAGAAGAAATCGATCAGATATTAAATCAACAGTCCACCTCAGAAATCTTCTATGAAACACACACTCTTGCTCATTCATCTTATGAGTTTGATTGTACAGATCCAGAAAGCTCCTCTGCGGATCAAAGTGAAGAATAACCTGCTGATAATCCAGTATGCTCAGTTGGCAGTATTAATTATATTCATGTTTTTCCTATGTCTAATCTATCTGATGATGATGTTTCCCAAACAGAAGATAATCTTGCAGTGTCATCATTAGTAGATCTATGGGAGGAAAATCATTTCCCTTTACTTCCAGAGAGTAATAAGCCAATGCAGGCTATTTATGATACTGATGGGGAGAGCTACGATAGTATAATAGCAGATGAATATTCCTTAAATATTCATTCTGCTTTACCACAGATCATCAGTGAGACTGGAAACCATCAACCTTCCTTTTCAAAAGATGAGGAGGTAAGCAAAGAAAAAATTCTTGAGCATATTGAAATTAAGGGGCCTTCTCTTGAAAAGGAAGAAGAAATGAAACATACCCCTGCTCAAGAATACATCGATCTATTCACAGAGCTAAACTCATCAGAGCAGAATATATCAGAGCTCTAAGAGGACAACACTGTAATATACGATGAGTCCTCCAGTTCAGAAGATGAAGAAGACACTCTACTCCAAGAGAGTCTTCTTCTCCATCCAGTGGAAGAAGAAGAAGAGATCCTGGTTGAAGCCTGCCTGCTAGATATTCATAGCCAGGTATCTTTTCATGATCCTTATGATCATCTCCTGCAAAAATTTGAAGAAGGATCAGGCGTCTTGTTGAGCAGCATGTTGCAGACAGCAAGAAATTTTTTTGTAGCTGCTATTGAGGAATAGAAAGAGTGGGAGCTGCCCTGCCTATCCAGTCTGCTCAAGGAGTTGAGCAAGAGAGACCAGTCATGGGATCATTTGATGGACTGGTTACATTGGAAGACAATGTTCGTAAGCTAGACTTGTAAATATTCTAATTAGAGTAGGGTAGGTAGGAAAAACTCAATAAAGCTCAGTCTGTGAGCATGTAGTTAGTTGTTTTAATTTCTCCAAAGTCCAGCAAGCTAGACAGTCTAATCCTGGCTTGGCTATTTTTCAATTTCTGTTTTAGAATATAGAGAAGAAATCTGCTAGATAGTCTAATCCTAGCAGATGTAGTTTAGGTAGAGAAAATGTGAGACCAACAGTTTAATCTGGTCTCATGGAGTAATAAGGGTAGAAGTAGAATAGGTTTATTTTTCCTGTCTGTAAAAATTGATGATGTAGGTGGTCTGCGAAGTTCTCGACATGCCCAAGGATGAGCGTGCCGTCCCCAAGTGGTGCCAATGTTGATCATGTTAGCCCCCTATTGAATTTTAGCCAGTAATCCCGCTTAAACCTTTCAAACCCCCTCTTTCTGCCCTAAGAAATCATTTTTCTGCCTATCGTTGCCATTTTTTACTCCCAAATCACACTATAAAAGGCCGAAAACCCACATTTGAAATTGTATAAGGCCTAGCCCCTTTCGGCCCTAGCCCCACCTATCCTTTTCTCCATGTAACTCGAGCGCTAAACCAGGCGCCAGCTCGAAAGGCGCTTATCAAATGTATATCGAGCACATTTTGAGCCGTTGATCTGTACAGATCGGACAACGTTCGTTTGTCTCTGTCACGCCTATAGCCCACCTGCCTACCGTCCGATCAAATCGTAAAATCAATGACCCAGATTCTATCTGACCCGGTGGTCCCTGCCTCGTGTCCACTATTCTAAAACTGCCCGTTTTCTATCGCACCGCTTTTCTGGGGCAGGCGATATTTCCCAATTCAGAGCGATTCCATACATTGTGTGCCGCGTTTCCCCGTGTACGGCTCAAAAAATTCTCTCCATCACACGTTATTGTTCGGAAAAAGATATAGCGCGATATTCATATCCACCATTCGATTGGGAGTCTTCATCCGACGGTCATCGCACTTAGATGCACGGGTGTTAATCTAAGTGTACAGTGCCCCTAGCCCACAGTCCATCGCCCTCTGACACAGTTTCAGTTGTCCATCTCCTCTTGAGATCGAACGGTCCAGATCATTTGCATGCTCCGCCGTTGACTCAGTCTTCCTCCATGTCACCTGTTCCACGTGTGTGTCACATGTTTCCTTCTCCTGTTATATATTACAGTTATAAATCAAATTTTCATTTGTTTTATGTTAAAAACCTCCACCCAGTCCGTCCGCCATAGTTCCACTGCATTTTTCATCGTCACCTCTCATTCTTCCACCATTTCACCATGCTGCATTGCTACACAGTCATCCCCACTGCATCGTCGTCCCCATGCATTTGTTTTCTTGACGAGTTTTCGGGTTTTGCAGGTTTGCAGCGGCGGAAAACTATCATGATTCATAGACTCTATTACTGTGATAGAGAGCACGCGAAAGGACCATTTTTCAGAGCCGAATTAAGAAGAACGGCCTGGGAAGGTAAATTGACAAGACTTCCAATAAAGAAGTAGGGTTAAAATCTATCAAACCCTGCAGAGCCATTCAAAGCACAGATTTCGCAGATGAAGATATTAGTGGAGCAACAGAGAAATATCAGTGAATGATCGAATAATTCAACGTTCGGCATTGAAGAGGTTCAGCCGTAGTCCAGGGTTTAGAAGGCAGAGGGTACAATGCACAAGAAAAAATACCCTCCAGGTTTCATTTCAGCAGAATTTTCTTTCAGGAAAGGACAGAATGTCCATGAGGTTTTTCCCTCTACTGTGTTCCTGAAGAGTTTTCTACCCAACACATTTATTTTAGTTAGTAGGCCACATAGCACAAACAACATTACAAAGTTGTTAAGCAGTATGGGCGTGCACATCTCCGCCATTTTGTTTTAATGAGACAGTTAAATGTTCATCACCTACTCCCTTTTTCGAGCTTTCTTGTTCTCCTATAAAGCTCCCAAAGAACAGATGATTTAGGGTTCCAGATTTTATCAGAAAATGATGCAGTGAAAGGCTTTTTGTATACATTTTGTAGAACTCTTGTATTAAGGCTCAGAGCCCATAGGGTTTCAGTGAGGAGGAGTTCCATCTGTTAAAGAGGATTCTGGTCTTTGGTATTTCATAGTCTATAACTCTCTCTTATGTGTTATTTCAATATATCATTTCATTTCATCTATCTTTCCTGTATCATGTTTTGGAATGCGAGTGGAACACTGATTTTTGGCATGGATTTATCCTAGTTGATACCCATGCTCGGATTAGTCAAGCGCTTTAAATATGGCTCATGCATGATATTCTGTTCCACTTTTCATCTAAACCGTATTTCTGCTATATTAGTTTCTTTGGGAGGGTGTTTTTAAAACGCTATTATTATGTATGGATTCCTAGATTGGTAAGCCCATGCATGGTAGTATTGTGTATCTGGATATCAACTCAATGTTAACTAATATCTTCTCAATATTTCTTTCACTACATACACCTTCTGATATTTTATTTCTGTGAAGTATTTCTGAATCAACCCTCTTTACAGTAAGTTGTCTCTGAATTGTCTATTGCTTTTATATTGGCATTTTGCATGTTGCCTCTGCAATATCCCTATTTCTGTGTTAGTTTCTGAAGGTCCTGGTCCCATCCAGATGAATTTTCCTTGTTTTACAAGAGATAGCATGAGAGCTTGTTATTGATAACTCCCTCTGTTATACCATATGCTCCTTGCTATATAAGATGTCCTAGGCACTGGTCTATCACAACTCTAGGCTGTCTCTAGGACCGACAACATGATCAACCCCTTTCACACTCAAGGTGTCTTCATTTTGACTAGCTAGCTTGATTTTCATTCACATTGAGCTGTCTTTATTTAGGATCCAATCTTTGAGAATAAATGCTGTTGACTTGGTAAAAATTGACCTTGTCCACATAGTTTAGACATTGTTCACACATGTGGATTCTTGATTTGGTTATTTCATGATCCCTTTTCACACTAGTAGGGAATTTTACTCATACTTGAGCAATTTATGAGCCTCCTTGCCCATTTATTCATCCATCTAGATTTAAAAAGAAAAATTAATATTCCTATTAGCTGTAAGATAATTTAGGAATATTACAGTCTCCCCCTCCCAAATGTTGCTTGTCCTCAAGCAACTGCAATGGTGCTGCAAAATCTCCCCTTCTTCTCTTATGGCCCCCTCATCCAATAGTCTCCACCACTACTTTAGATTTTATGCAATAGTCCCATCTTCCAATGGTCCCTCCCCAATGTGCAAGTTGGCCTTTGGTGAATCAACCCAATGGATCTCATCATGAAGAAATGAAAGGTCTATGTGAAAACCTCCTTGCTGATTCATGGCCCCCTCAAGACAGAAGTGACGGGGAATCTCATTATGCATGGAAGACTCCCATCTCCATGCTATCATCCAAATGAAGTGGATCACCTCCCATCTTGGCAATCCATAAAAAATCTCCTCCCTAATACATAAGAGAGGCATATCCCTAGCAAACATATGTCTCACCCTACAAGGAAGAAAGCGCTCTATCATAGTGACCATATAATATCTCATGCTCCCATTGAAGCATGTAGTGCAAAAAGAGTGGGGAACTCCTTCCCCCAAGGACACATCCCACCAATGTGCCTTCCCTCCAACCATGTTCCCAAGAGTAAGAACATTCCCACATATGTAATCATGATGAGAAACATGCTAGCTTCCATGTATGATAAAGGAGAAGGAAGATGTTCCCTCATGTGCAACCAACGCAGTTTTACCCTTAACTGCCATAGAATAAGAGATGACAAGTGCCCCCCCCCAACACTTGTTTGCTGTCCCATCCTTCTTGAATTCTTGGAGAAGGTGCATCATAGTTGGTGTAAAAGAATCACAACATGAAGAATATAATAACTTTCCAAGATCCTCCAAGGAATGACTTGCATCAACATAGTTCATGGCCTTGAATGGCCCATGAAACCCATCATGAATATTTCCCCCTCTTGGCACAATGTCCTACAAATGAGTGTTAGAAAAATATAAGCATATAGGAGATACATCATAATATTTAGAAAGACAAGTTCCTCCATATACTTGTTTTACATCAGTGAGGTAACTCATGGGTGAGTTCCCTCTCACACTCAATGAGTAAGGAGATGTGAATGATGGCTCTTCCCAAGAGCTATGTTCCTCCCTCTCTAAAAAATAGTCCATGCATTTCTTCATATGAGAGTGCATGTCTTCCTTGAACCCTTCCCATATGAATCCACCTAAGATAGTATGATATGCTCTAATGAAACTAGTGGGTTTGGAAATCGGGATCTCATAGGTTGCATTTAGTAGTCTCTCTTTGAGCTTGGAGTCTCTAACCGAATAGATAAGATTATAGAAATAAATGACTCCATCAACTACCTTAAACCTCCCATACATTACCTTCCCATCAAGAACCCCACATGTGAAAAGGTCCTTGGAGTATTCCATCATGAGTTGGGAATCCCAATAAGGATCTAGGCTTCCCAAGAATGACAGTGTTGTAGAGGTCTGAAATGCAGCCCCTGTCATGTCATGGCTCTCCTCTTTGACATGCTTGATGTCAAAATCACATGTTGGAGCATTATAATCTTCCCCTTGCTGCATTTTTTGCAGCTGATCTTGCCCAAGACAAGATTGAAGCAGATGGAAATCAACTTCCCCTAGGAAAGTCCTTGTCTTTCAATACTTCCTCAATCTGGCCCATGCATGCAAGAGAGTCAACATACTCCTGTCATGTTCAGAAATATCTTTTATGAATGAAGGTACCATAGGCAGCCCCAAAGATATGGAGTTGCCATGTGTCCTCATGTCCATGCCATCATAGACATCTGATTCCTCCTTTCTCAGCGCAGATAACTGAGTGGGAGATAGCAATGCCCCTTTCAAGAAATTTCTCACCTCTTTTCTGAATTCATGAGAGATTATCAGCACTGTGCTGGATTATACCAAGGCTCCCTCCTTAGGCAAGTATGTAAATGTTTCCCATAGTTGAGAGAACACTTTAGTTTTCCTCCAATCAAGAGGTGCTTGCGGTGCTTTTGTTGTGACTGCGTTATCATCTCCTGCCTTCCCCTCCTTCTCTTCAATAGTTGAAGTTGCCTCATCATCAATAAGAGACCTTAGATCTTGGTCATCTATTGAGGGAGGAATATTCATGCCTTCCTCTTGAGAAAAGAGCCCTTCATCCAATGGAGATCTTGCCCTTGGCAAGCCATCAAACAAACTTACACCTTCTTCCATGGTTTTCAGAAATGGAGTTGGATTCATAGACCCTTCCAACTCATGCAAAAGATTTGTTTGATATGGTTTGATAGTTTCAATAGAAGATGTTACTTATGAAGCTTCACCAAACCTCTCTACTAGTCTTTCAATAAACTTTGCATAAGTAGGTGTATTTGCATTTCTTAAGGAATAGGATTCAAACAAACACCAAGCATATGTACCTTCAAAATGCAGTGCTACCACTTTGATGGCCTCAATTTCTGAAACTTGATGTTGTTGCAAAAATTTTCTAAGCTCCTCCACCCAAATCCTAACTGGACATTTAGGGGTTCCATCAAAAGTAGATAGATAGAATCTACCTATACCATGCCACTCCTCCTTTGTGCTTCTGTCCTCCTTGATATTGCAGAACCCTTGGAAGTTCAAGTTATCTTTGAACTCCTTAGATTGAGCTTCATATTCTCGCAAATACTCACCATGAGTCTCCTTCTTGGTCACGCCTCATTTCTTCCTCTTCATGAAGAAATCACTGACAGAGCGTTGAAGATTTGGTGATATGGCTAAGTGCACATATCCATGAGATGAGGATTTAGAATTTTCCTCATGTATAGATCTTGTAGATCTAGTTGAGGGATCTTCCTGCTCTTCCCTCCTCATTTCTTTTATGTCTTTTCTGATACCTTGCAGAGCTTGAGATAGAAGTTTTGTGAACCTCTTTTCTCTAGAAAAAAAGGGTTTTCCCTAGTTTCTCTTGCAAATATCCTCCTCCCCATGAGAAGACTCCATGCTGCTTGAAGCTCACAAGATGATCCAAGGAAAGCTGCTTTGATACCACTGTAATATTCCAAAATTGGAATGGCACAACAAGCCTGTTGAAAAAATGCACTCTTGAGAATTTTGTGCACTGAAATTAGTTTGCTGCTCCTAGATCCCTTAGATCAGCTCATATAAGATCTAAATCCAGAAGGAGAGAAAAAAAAAATCAAACTATGTGGGTGTACAGATCTCCCACAAACTAGTCTAGCTGAAAAACACCCAAAGAGAGGGGTTGCAGCTATATGCAAAAGACTGCTTCAGAAATAACACAGATCCACTAAAGCAAAGTAGTAGGTCGATATGGAGGCTCAAATATCAGATGTATAATAGAAAATCAGATGTATATTATAGCCCATACATTGTACAAGGGAAAGAATAAGACAATACAGGAGAAATCCTCATAAATGAGGTGCTACAACCATAGAAAAAGTACGCATAAAATCAACAACGTTATTTTATTGGGGCTGAAGCAACAATATAATATAACTCAGATATAGAGTATATTTGTACATAAAAATATAGATCTAATTCAGATCTGTGTACAAGAAATGATCATCTATACATTCCCCTTGGGGTTTTGTGCAAAACATGAAGAACAAAGAGTAGATCTGAGATCTAAAGTTGCAGATCTGCAAAAATATTCAGAAATTTCTGAATCAAATAATGGAACAGAAGATCAGATTTGAAACAAACATGGATTGGATGGCCAATCCATGGATCACCACAGTGAGAGGAAGAATCCTAACACTGTAGATCTCTCCTCCAAAATGCAGACAAAACACCCTGCAACTCCTCTGCAAATAACACATTCTAGGGAGAGAAACTGCACTGTAAGCTCTAAGAATGATTTTTACTGATGCCAAGGTCTGGATCTAAAGCTAAATCAGCTAATGCACTCTTCCAGGAGGTTAAAAGACACACTCACTAAGAAGAGGCACTAGTAAAATCTAGATCTGAGCAGATCTAGTGTCTTCCTCTTGCTGCAACTCACAAGGACAACCCAACCCTCAACAGGATCAACGCTGTAGGTGTAAGGTGAAGCTTGGCCCAAGCCTGATAGTGGAAAATATGGAATAAGTCTCCTCCAAGAGCTGCTCAAGGAAGGAGGTAGGATTCCTAAATAGGAAAACCCCCAATGAGGGATGTCTTAGCAGACAATACCTTCAAAACATGATAATCTTCAACAACCCCTTCATGCTACTCTCCTCTTCCTTTTATAAGATTGGAGTCTTGTCAAAACCCTAAACCACTTCCTTAGTTTAGCCTCTTTCACATGTATATTCTCCTTATAGAACTATGCTGTCCCTCTAGGAGGTTCAATGCATCTAGACTGTGCTGTAGATATGGTCATGGTTGACTTGGTCAAGTGATCAACCTCGTTCACACTCAAGGTGTCTTCGTTTTGACTAGCTAGCTTGATTTTCATTCACATTGAGCTGTCTTTATTTAGGATCCACTCTTTGAGAATAAATTCTGTTGACTTGGTCAAACATGACCTTGTCCACATTGTTTAGACATTGTTCACACATGTGGATGCTTGATCTGGTTATTTCATGATCCCTTTTCACACTAGGAGGGAATTTTATTCATACTTGAGAAATTTATGAGCTTCCTTGCCCATTTATTCATCCATCTAGATTTAAAAATCAAAATTAATATTCCTATTAGTTGTAAGCTAATTTAGGAATATTACAACAATATCCTCACTAATCCTTGGTTCTACACTGCTTCTCAAAATATTCATTACTGGATATACAAACATTTCAATGATCTACTTATATGAATACTCTTCTTTGTTTTTCATTCCTATGGAAGTCCAAAAAATAACTGACTGTTGGTTCCCTTCTTCATCTAGCTTTTGCAATGTGAATGGAAACATGTCTCCCTGAAAACAGATAAAAAGATAGACTATTATTGATGCATATTTGAAAATTTCTTCAGTAGGGAACTTGGAAAATTGGTCATGGATAACATCAGCTAGAAATTGATTGAAATTGAAGAGGAATGAAGGTTCAGAATCAACATAAAAATAGAGAGGAAACCAATAATAGCTTCATCTACATTTTGGTCAGAATAGTAACCAACAAGATAGGAAAGGATTGTGATAATGTGCTTGGTTCTATCAGGAAACATGGAGGAAAAATAGGGAGGATCTCTTTTGGGCAAATGAGTATATGCAACTATAAATAATTCCACTGTTTTATCTCTTTTGGAAAAGTCCAATTTGTAATAGGCTTCTATGAGGGTTTCATGGGAGAAAGGAGTGGTGTTTTAATAACAGGGACCTGCAACATTTGATTAATTGTCTGGGCAGTGATAGAAAATAACATTTATCCTGTAGGGGAAATGATAGCCTTTTGACTAGAATCATAGCATGAATGAAACTTTTAAATAAATTTGGGTGCTCTGTGGGTTTGAGGGAAAATGTAGTAAGGAAGATTGGAGTTCCACAGTCCGATTTCATCCATTTTATTGATGAATTGGTCCTCCAGCCATCAATAAATCTCAAATAAGTCGAAGTTAGACAGGGTTTCATGGATTTTGAAGTCCATGTCTGCCAATGGGATATGGTAAAGATCATTTTCTAGGTGGATGAGAGAGTTTGGAATTTCTTCAACCTCCTTGACTTTGGGAGGCATCCTCGTGATTTGTTTTCGGACAAAAATGGAAGAAAACGAATAAAATTCTTGGCCGGAAAAGAGTTGGATGAAAAATAGTGATTTGTCGGATCACTGAAATCAGGACAGGGAAATGAAATCTCTGTCTCAATAGGAGCTACGAACTGCACAATAAAGAAAAAATATTGTAGCCAATTGATTCTGTGACAGGTTATAACGAAATTATGGGTTTTATTAATAAAATCATGGAGCAGAGTTGTTAATCAATAGGTCTAACTCAACATTAACTCCTCAATGGGACTAAGCAACGGGAGGGAAAAAAATTAAATTCTAAACGGGTAGCAAGGAGGGGTAAACAATTTGACATAGGCGTGATGGGACAGGGGGAGTGTGATGTGGATGTGACAGTTTTTGACAGAAATGAAACCGTGTTCAGGGGTGATCTTAGATGGTAGGTGGTTTCGGGTGGAGGGGTCCCGAATAACCAAAGGGCAGAGGTGGCGGTTTAATCTGGTGGTTTTTAAAACCTTCGATTTCAGACCCGCCTCCTGTTGGTAACCTTCATATGGAAAAGGGGTGTTGAGGAGGAATATGAGCCGTCCGGTGTAATTTGAATGGGCAGGATTAGTTGAAATATGAAAAGATATTTAATGGAGTCGGGTGAAAAGGTGAATGGTGGGGTTCGTAGTGCATTAGCATAACTATTAACCATTTAAACTTTGGTTAATTTCTTTTATCACATTTTCATATGTCCAAAGTTATAATATTAGGATAAAATCCTATGTTCATCTCCAATTTCATTTTTGATTCTCTACCTACCCTTGAATTTTCATTTCTTTTACTACCTTAACATTTTAACAAATTTTCTTTCATCCGAGTGCATTTAGGCTAGAAACTCAACATTTTCCTTTTTAACAACTAATCTACTTCTACGACTTAATCCTTCCTTGGTTCATATTAAATTATTGAACCAATTTTTTTTTCTACCTAACTATTAATCTGTCAAGATTAAACATTTTGACAAATCATTTTTCACTACCTATTAACAAGAAATTTAAACCTAATTCAATCATGCTTAAACTGTATGATTGAATTCTATTGAACTATTGTGGCATTTTAAAAAAGGTTCACACAATTTATTTTTAGAAATAAGCTAAGCTAAGCTAAAATTAAATCCTATTCATCACGCTTTCTGCTTTGCAATTGGAATTCAGATGATTACAATAAAAGATAACGACGAAACATAATAACAGAAGAAAAACATCACCATTATTTAAGCCACAAGAATATTGTGAATGGTCTTATTATTATTGATGCCCCAGTGCTTTGAAAAATATTACAGTACTTCAAAAGACAAAAATAATCCTGATCTCAATCAATCGACCCATGATAATTCTAAACTGCAGTATTTTTATAAAAGGTTACAATATTAGTATTTTTAAAACTCTAATTGTTACCAAATTACAGCCTCGGTGAAATGCACTGTGCTGATGTAGTGGGAATATTTAAGACGTGGACCACATTTTACTGGTGTGCTGGCATATGAACTGGCAGATGCTCTTATGTATCATATTTACTCTTTCAACCTAGTAAATCAATCAACTGTTCCCAACGTTCTTCATCTGAGATAGATAGTTTTATTACCCTGTGATAAACTTCATCCGTTTCTGTATATTTAGTAAAAGTAGGTTTTATTAAAAAGATATGTTTTACTTCATGCAGGATAAAGAATGTATCCTGGACTATGTTTAGCACGAGCCTTGGTGTTGCTGTACCCTGAATATTTGAAACTTTGGATGTATTAGTAGAAACATCTTTGAGCTTGTGGATGTAGACTTCAAGAGGCATTAACTTGTCATTTATCACTAACATTGAGGGCAAACCCTTGTTGGTCAAAGGTTCCAACCTGTTGAAAAAGCATTGAACTATGATATTGACACTGCTGCATTTTTATTTCAACTGAAGAATTAGGTTCTTCTTTGTAATAATCTTCTTTACTTCTAAAATGGTTGTTGTCCAGTTTTCTATACTCAAATTTTCAAGTTCATTATTGTCCTTAAAATTCATAAATTCAATTATCTCAGTAGTTGTAGCAGGATTTTCCTCAAGTTGTTCTGTAATAGTTACAATAGTTTCTTGAGCCTTCTCCAATAAATCTCTCTAATAAAAAATAATCTTATGCTAGGCCATATCTCTTTCACATATTCAATAATCTCTCCCCATATAATCTCTTTGACTAACCCCAATGTGTTTCCAAGGTAAGAATCTCTAACTTCCTTATGCAATATTTCAATTTTTCCTCTTGCTCTCTGTAGCTCTAATACATGTGCACTCTCTCCAGTTGATTTCTGATGCTGTAGTGTTTTTAACTGATGTTGCAATTTCTTAATCTCTTGTGTCTGAATGGATAAGTTCTGAATAGCTTCAACAAGTTTCTCAACTCCTTCTACTGTACCTGTGGTGGAAGCAATAGTGATGGGGATAGTAGCAATAGGGATTACATCCATGGGAGATTCAACCATTTTGACAACTTCCTCTTTTTCTTTGATGAGTTTCTCCATTTATGCTTCCATCTGCTTTATCTGTAGATTCTGGTCCATGATGAGTTTCATCATGTCATCTTTCTAGGACTCTGTTTCCTCAATTTCTTTGGTCATTGGATCTTCGGTGGCTGGAATTTTGAGTTTCTTTCTTAATGGTGCTAAATAAGCATTCTTCTTCTTGATTATTTCCTCTACATCATTAATGTTAAAGGGGCCATATCAAATATTTACTACCAGATCTTCTATAGATTTGATCCTGATGTCTTTAGCCATTAAAGAGACCCTTTCAATCTTGAGCTATGACCAAGTGTTGGCCGAGGTGACCTGTAATTTGGATAAGATTATAGTAGTGTTAGTTAGAGTATATGAAATCATTTGGCCTGTCTGTTTGTGCAGTTCAATTTGATCAATTGGATGCACATACTTTGCATCAAAATAAAAGGCGTTCTTCTTGTAATCCGAGGTAGTCCTAGGCTGTGTAATCTAAGCTTGCAAAAATGCCAACTGCATATTGCCTTTCTTGGAGTCAAATACTGAGAGAAGTCGGGCCTGAGAATTGGAGGAATGTTTCCAGAATTAGTTATAAGTGTCCATGTTCAGCACCTGGTTTTTCTTCTTAATTTCTCTGAAAATATGAAATGTATCCTCTTATTTATCCTCCTAATTGTCTTTACTGGTCTGAATAATTTGATGTTCATGAGAAGTGGTAGAATGAGTAGGATATTGAGTAGTCTGTCCACCAGGCTGTGTAAAAATGGATGTACCTCCAACTTTTCCAAATGTTTCTTTCTTTGACTCATTGGTTGTATTAGCTTTTAAAAAGAGTATAGGTCTCTTTCTATACACCATTCTGAAAACATGACTTGATACTTTAGTCACTACGGATGAATTTTCTTCTCTGCCTCTTTTCCCTTTCTTTTCTTGTGTAACTATAGTTTGTATGTTTGAGGTAGGTACTGCTTGTTCTTATGCTTCTTGGAGAGTGTTTTCTTTCCAATCTAACATATTTTTATATTGCTCAATCTCGGGTCTTGCTGTGTGATGATATGGAGTGAACTTATTTTCCACTCTTAGCCTTGAAATTACTCCCAATGGGTCATATAACCAAGTAAAAATGAGACTAAACTTCATTTATTTTAATAACTTGTATGTTTCTTCCCGTGCTGCTCTAGTGTTACAAATGAATGGACCAATCTAAGTTTTAAGCTTGAACTGGAATTTATTCTTTACAACAATGAAATGGAATTCATCTGCCATGAGAATTTGTCTGATATATTCCAATGAAAAAATCCTCATGGGGAGGATCTTAGGAAATTTGTAAGGTGGCAGGTCACAACCAAAAACTATGATTTCTGTATAGTTATGGTAAAGGTACCAGTCCCCTGTTGTGGCTTGATCTGATAGGTGAAAAATTTCACAATCTCCTCACTAATCCTTGGTTATGCACTGCTACTCAAAAGATTCATTGTTGGATATACAAACATTTCAATAAACTGCTTATATGAATACTCTTCTTTGTCTTTCATTCCTATTGAAGTCCAAAAAATAACAGACTGTTGGTTCCCTTCTTCAGCTAGCTTCTGCAATGTGAATGGAAACCTGTCTCCCTCAAAATAGATAAAAAGATAGACGAGTACTGATGCATATTTGAAAACTTCTTCGGTAGGGAACTTTTCAAATTGGTCATTGATAGCATCAGCTGGAAATTACTGAAATTGAAGAGGACTGAAGGTTCAGAATCAACAGAAAAAATAGAGAGGAAACCACTAATAGCTTCATCTGCATTTTGGTCAGAATAGTAACAAAGCAGATAGGAAATGATTGTGATAATGTGCTTAGTTCTATTAGGGAACATGGAGGATTTCTTTTTGGAAAAAGATTATCCGCATCTAGAAATAATTCCAGTGTTTTATCTCTTTTGGCAAAGTCCAATTTTTGATAGGCTTTTGTGACGCTTTCATGGGAGAAAGGAGTGTTTTTTTCAATAACAGGGGCCTGCAACATTTGATTAATTTTCTGGGAAGTGATAGCAAACATGATTTCTCCTTTAGGTGAAATGATAGCCTTTTGACTAGGATTGTAGCATGAATGATACTTTCTGATAAATTCGGGTGCTCTGTGGGTTTGAGGGAAAATGTAGTAAGGCAGATTGGATTTCCACAATCTGATTTCATCCATTTGATTGATGAATTGGTCCTCCATCCAGCAATAAATCTCAAATAAGTCGAAGTTAAACAGGGTTTCATGGTTTTTTAAGTCCATGTCTGCCAATGGGATATGGTAAAGATCAATTGCTGGGTGGATGAGAGGGTTTGAAATTTCTTCAACCTCCTTTCCTTTGGGAGGCGTCCTGGTAATTTTTTGTTGGACATAAATGGAAGAAAAGGAATAGAATTCTTGGCTGAAAAATAGTTGGATGACAAATAGTGATTTGTTGGATCGCTGAAATCGGGACAGGGAAATGAAATCTCTGTCTCAATAGTAGTTGTAACCTACATAGTAAAGAAAAATTATTGCAGCCAATTAAGTCTATGATGGGTTATAGCGGAATTATGAGTTTTATTAAGAAAATTATGGAGCAGGGCCATTAATGAATGGGTCTAACACAACATTAACTCCTCAATGGGACTAAGAAATGGGAGGGAAAAAATTAAATGCCAAACGGGTAGCAAGGAGGGGTAAACAATTACACATAAGCGTGATGGGACGGGGGGAGTGTGACGTAGACATGACGGTTTTTGATAGAAGTGAAATTGTGTTTGGGGGTGAGCTTAGCTATTAGGTGGTTTCGGGCCGAGGGGTCCCTGATAACCGAAGGGCAGAGGTGGCGATTTAATCTGACGGTTTTTAAAACCTCCGATTTCGGACCTGCCTCCTGCTGGTAACCCTCAGATGCAAAGGGGGGCCAAGGAGGAATAAGAGCCATTCGATGTAATGGGAATGGGTGGGATTAGTTGAAATATGAAAAGATTTTTAATGGAGTCGGGAGAAAAGGTGAATGGTGGGGTCCGCACTGGATTGGCATAACTACTAACCATTTAAGATTTGGTTAATTTCTTTGATCACATTTTCATATGTCCAAAGTTAGAATCTTAGGATAAAATCCTATTTTCATCTCCAATTTCATTTTTTATTCTCTAACTACCCTTTACTTTTCATCTCTTTTTCTACCCTAACATTTTAAAAAATTTTCTTTCATTCGAGTGCATTTAGGCTAGCAACTCAACATTTTTCTTTTTAACAACTAATCTACTTCTATGACTTATTCCTTCCTTGGGTCAGATTAAATTATTGAACCAATTTTTATTTTCTACTTAACTATTAATCTGTCAAGATTAAACAGTTTGAAAAATCATTTTTCACTACCTATTTACAAGAAATTTAAACCTAATTCAATCATGCTTAAACTGTATGATTGAATTCTATTGAACTATTGTGGCATTTTAAACAAGATAGACACAACTTATTTATAGAAATAAGCTAAACTAAGAGTAGTGGCATTTGGAGGTGCAACACTTTCATAATCTATTGTTTTCTTCTTTTTGATGGGGTTCATATTCTATATTTTTTTAATTTTAACATATACCCTCTTTTGATTTTTTATGTGATCTCCTCTTTTTTATTTTAAAATTATTTGTAGATTAGAAATCATTTTATAGAATAAATTTGACAGATAGATAAAACTTAGTCACCTTGAGATCCTATGAAATATAGGACCCTAACAGGGTGAATCAATATTTCTTATTAATTAGAACTTTTAAATATTTTCAGAGCATTAGTTAATCTACAATTATTCTTGATGTTAATCTCATAACAACAGTAAACAATAGAACACAATATGCACATGAATTTTAGGTGGAAACCCCCTCCGGGTCCAAAACCACCAAACGCTTTTCTAATAAATTCTTTAATCTTCAGCCCCAACTGAAATGAAAGGTAAAAATTCCTAGAATTCTAGAAAATCATTCTTCTCTAGTTCCCATTGGAAGGACACCCTAATGCCCTGGTTTCTTCAGTAGTCAACTAAATGGATGCCCCAACATCCTAAGCCGACCTACCACCCTGAAATGTTCATAGGCTCCAACCTGTAGGTGACTTCATGCACCAAATTAGCACCTCCCTACCACCTTATAATGATCAGAAATAAGACAAGAGTGTGGACTACTGTACCAGGGAGAATGATCCACGATACAGTATGATTCAAAATTATTTTCTTGTACTAGACAAATCACCCAATAACACTATGACCTGTAGCCCAACCATAACATTATGCAACAATGACACTTATACTTCCCAAAAATGCCTCTCCAACTCTAGGCAGATTGACTATTTTACAATAATGACTCTTTTACAATTTTAGAATGATGTTTTTTACAATACTGACTTTTGACACGACCTGATACTTGACTAGACACTGCTTCTTTGAACACTAGTAGCTACTGAGGTATTGTTGGTCTTGCTTCAAGTAATGGTACTTTGGCATTCCATTGTCCTTCTAGTATGTGTTTGAGTTTTCCTATTGTGTCCTAATTCATGCACATGCATTAATGAATAAGACCCCAACCAATATACAAAAAAAGTAATTACACTATCCTGCAAATCATATGTAAGATAAATATTCAAAATTCAAATGTAAATACGTTTAACATTTATGAACAAAACCCAATAAAACATACATACAAAATAATTACACTATCCTGAAAAAACACATGTCATATATGATATTCAAATTAAAATTCAAACACTAATCATACATACCTTGTTGTAGCAGAATTGCCCTTGACTATGGATGTGTTGTCCTTACTGCAGTGATCCTTGGATGCATATTTTTTATTGCCTTTTAGAGGCTCGATATTGAATCTATTGTATCTATGTAATTTCAGATCTCCAAGTTATGAAATTGCATCTTGTGGTAGCCCTCTAAGTCATATTTCTAATCCCATAGGTCTGATCAATATTGGATTCTTCAATATATAGTTATGCCCAATCTCCTATGATGACCAGATTATAGACTGGTTCAGTAGAGCTAACTTTTACGAAGTGCCACATATCATTGTTTCAACCTTTGGTCCTGAAAATGATACCCAACAAACTACATCATGTCCTCTTTCTATCACTTGTTACAAAATTTGAATCCATTGCTCAGGGAGTAAGTTATGATTATTTTCCCAAGGTCACCTGTTTGACATGAAATTCAGGAGCCTGCAAAAACCCCAACTTCCTCAGATCATATCTTCGAAAATATAGCAAACCAATATCTAAAATTTGGACATGCGCTTCATCAAGATTTTGAATCAAATGGGTTTTGTTTTAAACATCTGAAGCTTCGCAGAAAAAAATTTATAGTGAAAATTCCACGGTGATATGTTTTAAGTAGCGAAATCCTTACATGAGGAGGATATGATGGTCACAATTTATATAAATGATTAGGTTGAGAGGGTCTTCAACAAGTGAATGTTGCAGGTATTTGAGGAGCTTAAAAAATGATTAATTATTGAATATTCAATAACCACAACCAATGATTAGTGTCATGCCACAACCCCATGGGGTTTTAGCCCACTAACTGGGGTTACTATCTTCAAACAAAAATATCTCGTAATCTGTGAATAATTACGTGGCATGTAATATATCAACGGAAACATCTCGAAAAGTAGAAACCATCGAAAATATCCTTGCTTCAGAATAGAGTAAGTTATCAAGTAAAAATTCCCATGCAAGATTAGGGTAGCCCCTGGTTCTGCTTGGGTTGACATCAATGAAAACCATTGATCAACACTTTAGAGCCTTGTGGGTTGAGTTACTAGTCCCTAGAGTCACAGTTTAGAAAAAATGATCTAGAGCCTTGAAATAGTTATGGGTTGAGTTACTAGTTCTTGGAGACTTGAACAACTTGGGTAGAGACTGATCTAGTTAATGTTAGTGATTTATGGACCATATAGGTGAGATCAATATGGTTGGGGGTTGAGGCGGTTTTTCCTCTAGAATCCCTGGTTGTTTTTTTTTTTTGGTTTAACCCATATGATCCCACAGTCATGCTTGGAATATAGTTCGGGGGTGATTGGATGAAGGATATATTTGGTTCAATCCAATCTATGGTCGGGTTGTACGTGGAAGTCCCTAACTTGGTTGGTATTTTCATATGTTAATATGAGTTGTTTTCCTATTATGATGTATATTAAGCACTTGTATTGGTTATCATGTTGACATTATGATTGATTTTTTATGGTCTCTATTCTACTTATATGTTGGTTATATACCTGGTTATACGATGTGCTATAGTTATGGATCTTGTTTATGATTTATTAAGTTACTTGATGGTTGATTAATGCATGGACTAACAAGTGTTTTTTTGGCTATTTAGAGAGGGCTTGGAGCCTTCTTAGTGATTCTCAGATGAAATTCAGAAGTTTATGATTAGATATGCATTAATGAAAAATAGCTTTCATGTTTACCATATATTTGATGAAATGTTTGTTGTGTACCAGGAAGTCCTGGTCAAGATCTTGCACAAGTTTGAATGTTTGGCATTGTTGTCATCTTAATAATGATTCTGGAAATTTACAGGAAGTTATGGAAAGTGGTATGGAGGCTTGCCTAAAAGAGGCATAGATTTCACGACCACATGCTCTAAAATGGGTATTTTAGGTCAACATTGTTGGCATCCAAGCTTGTGCATGTGGTTATATCCTTCCAACCACATGCAAATATTGTCAAGGGTGAAGTTGGGGAGTAAACTATGTGAAAAAAAATTACCAACTTAGGGATTGATCACGTGGGGTGGTGTAACAGCGCTTGGTTTATTTCCTATGTAAATAATAAAAAAATAAGACCAAATTCATGGGGCACATATTCCAAGATAAATTTTGGGTAAAACATAGTGATGGGTATCACTAGTGATTAATTAATAGATATGGAAATTGGAAAAGGCATTGACAAAGGAAAAGTGGCATTAATTGGCATTTTATTTATGAAATAATAGAAAATAAGATAAAAGGAAGGTGAAAGGTCACATATTTGCATGTGAGGAAAATTGAAGGAAAATAAAGGAAAAATGAAGAAAATAGAGTCCTCAATGATAAAAAGTCTTTTGAGGATTATTTCAAAACTTTTGTCTGTATAGTTTTGGAGTTATCTCTCTATTCTCTCTCTCTCAAAATATTGCACACTTATAGAAATCTTGGATCATTGTTGGAGCATGCTTCGAGCACTCTAGTTTTCATTGGATTTGGAGAAAGAAGGAAAAGGAAAGTGAGGAAGCACAAGGGAACAATGGGATAAAAAATTACATTAGGATTTCCTTGCAAGTATCAAGTTTAATTTATTATTTCCTTGCTAGTTTTGGCAAGCATGGTATATGCATGTGGTTATTTGGCTATGATCTATCAATGGCATAGAGGATTGCCTGCATTGACAATGGTTTTTCCTATCCTTATCGTTTCCTGGATAGCCATGGTGTTGTGGGTTTTCCACTTTTTATTTTTATTGATGCTTAGGTTCCTTATGGTTGTGGGTTGAGTTACTAGTTCCTCGAACCATTGGTTGGAGAAAACACTCTATAACATTGGAACATATTAGGTTGAGTTACTAGTCCTGGAGCCTAGGTTGGACAAATGATTTGGAGCCCTTGGTGGGTTGAGTTACTAGTTCTGGAGCTGGTTTGGAAAAATTCTCTAAAGAACTGGAAGGTTGTGGTTTGAGTTATTAGTTCTTGGAGCCGCGGTTGGGACAAACACCCTGGAGCCCTAGAAAACTTGGGTAGAGACCAATCTGGTTGGTGTTAGTTATGTATGACTGTGAGGTGGAAACATTGGTTGAGGGTTAAGGCAGTTTGGCCTCTGGAAGCTTTGGTTTGGTTTTGTTTGGTTTATTCCATGAGATCCCACATTATGGCATGGAATATGGCATGGAGGTGATTAGATGAAAGAGAGAATTGGTTCAACTCAATCTATGGTCAGGTGGTACATGGAAGTCCCTGACTTGGTTGGATTTTCCATATGTTAATGAGAGTTCTTTCCTCTTGTATTTTAATTAGTAATGTTACTTTATATTATGTGGCTTGAATGGTTATTCTATCATGGTGTATATGTTGTTGATTTGTTGGTTATATGATGTATAATGGCTATGGATGTTGGTGTGTTTTTTATTTGTTGATGAATGGTTAATGAATGAATGAGGTAATGGATGCATGATTGCATCTATTATGAGAGGGCACTAGACCTTCTTGATGACTCTCAAATAAATATTAGACCCCTATGTTTAAATATGCTTTCATGACTTGTAGATTACATGTTCGCCATATGTTTGACAAAATTACTATCATGGTTAGGCTTGGTTAGGTCAATTCCTTCATCAAGTTTTGTAGAATTAAGTTTTATTAATTTCATTTATCATTATGGAAAGTCTCACTGAGTTTTAGGTAGTGGTATGGAGGCTAACCTGGAATTTAGGCTCAGAATCAAGGACCACATGCTCTGAACTAGACATTTTAGGTTGCGTTTGCATGGATGCATGCTTGAGCATGCGGTTGGATTCTTCCAACCCCATGAAGGGCTTACTGTGGGAGCGTTTGGTAACCTAGGTTATAGAAAATGGCATCCAACTCAGGTTTTGGCCACCTGGGGTGCTTACTAAGCCTCTAAGTTACTTGTAGCCCGTGTAGAATATTTTGAGTTGTCATTTTTTCTTTTGTAGTGGGCCCCACTTCCTTAATGGAACCTAGGAGGTCGGGTCATCTCATAGTAGCTCCTCATATCATGTTTACCCTAGCAAAGCAGTGAAACTGGATAGATATGGGAGGGGTGGTTAAGAATGGTATCAAAGCTCCCATGTCCAACACTTGGACTAGATGTGACATAATTTGTTTTTAATGCATGCATGTCATTTATCTATGTGCTCATTATGCATGCATTATGGTGATCATTGTTGTAGTTTTTTCATCATGTAGACGTTGATGATCTCGATGTTTTGATGTTCTAAGCTGTATTTATTTTTCAGATGAGATAACCTCCCCTAAAATTTCTTTGAGGTATGTTGATTATGGTTATGTTTGGTTTATCTGACATGGTATGTTTGCAGGAAGTAGAGGATAAAATATGACAAGAAAAATTGTGGACTACAATTCATGCAACTATCCATATAGATCAAATGAACAACATGGTGATGAGTACTCCCTTGACATAACAAACAAATTGAGAAGTATAGAGATCAAATTTTTTAAGGTAGATCATGACAATATCATTCAGTCACACGAAAGACTTGCTAGAGCACAAGAAAAGCAAGCAGAGGTTAATGCAATAATCCTTTAGAGTTTTTCATATTTGCAGAGATAGGGATGGCTTAGGATCATTAATGGACATGAGGAAAGGACCAGTGGGGCATATGGAAACATGTCTCAGTCAAGATATAGGTTTGACATGGATGATACAGTTAGAGATGGTAGATTTTGGATACACCTGACAGTAGGGGTAATGACCATGGATTATATTCTAGTTCTAGTTAAGAGAGACATCATTGCCATCATCATCACTAGCTCTATAGGAGGAGTGAGAAGAAGTACGTTCTATAGGAGTTAAATAAAACAAATCCTCCTACATTTGATGGAGAAATGAAGAAGTCACAAGATGCATAAGTTTGGATTCTTGGGATGAATAAGTTCTTTAGATTACATGACTAGTCAGAGAATATTAAGGCTATGATAGCTACTTTTAGTCTTAAAGGAAAATTAGACATTTGGTGGGAAGATGTTAAGAATTTCAGAGGCATTCGGGAAGAAGAGTTGACTTGGAGTGAGTTTGAGAAACTTTTTAGGAAGAAAGATATATCTTAGAGATACTATGATGATATGGCACAGGATTCCTATGAGCTAAAGATGGGATCTATGACCGATGAGGAGTATACTAGAATATTCTTGGAGTTGTTGAGGTATGTTTCTTATCTTAAGGAGGAGAAAGAAAAGATTCAAATATTCGTCAGTGGGTTTCCGGTATCATTCAAAGACATGATTAAATTTGATGAGCCTAGATCATTGGAGGAAGTTATCAAAAATTTGAAAAACTATTATGAGTAATCGAAGCGCAACACTGAGTCTAAGTAGGATTGGAATGGTAATGAGAAGAATAAGGGAAATTTGGTTAAGAAGAGAGGATAACTTTAACATATAGATGACAAGGAGAATGCATCACTGTACAAGAAGTTCAATGCATTTGATAGAGGATAGGGATTTCACTGTTACGAGAAGAACACGGGCGATGGAAGGAAGCCTTTATAGTGTTGGACTTGTGGTAAGGATCATCGCAAGAGGGATTTTCCACATCATTAGGGTGGTAGACCATATATTTAGACTACTCAGGAGGCACAAAAAGTTGGGGATGTTGGACAGAGTATTCCTCCGATTTATGCAGCTTTGGATAATAGTAAAGTTGATCAATATGCATCTATTATCGAGATGGAAGGTAAGATTTGTGATCAAATTGTTTCTATTTTGATTGACCTTGGATATAACTATAGTTATATCAATCCTAACCTGGTGGATAAGTGTCATTTGAATAAATAAGTGCATGCAGAGTCTTGGTTAGTGGAGTTGGCTACAAGTATTATGAAAAGAGTTTATAATTGGGTAAGATCTTGTGCATTTGAGTTGAACGACATGTCTACATCAGCACATCTAAATGTGCTTTCGTTGGGATCATACAATATGTTTTTGGGTATGGATTTTATACATTCACAAGACTAATATGGATTTCTATGATAAGGCTATTGACTTCTTGGATGATGACGGAGAGAAGATAATCTTATAGGATAAGAAGAAGCCTACATTAGTGAGAACGATTTCATCTATGCAGGACAAGCGTGGTAGCAGGAAAGGATGTGTGTTGTTTGCAGTTCATATTTCCAGCGATAAAGGTAAGGATGTTGAGGATGTTGAGGTCTTTAAATTCAACATTTTTAGGATGTATTTCCAGCATATATCTCCTCATAGGGAAGTGTACTTTTCTATTTAGTTTATGCAAGGAGCAACACCAACATCGAAGACACCTTACAAGATGAGCACTCCATAGTTAGTGGAACTAAAGTTGCAGTTGAAGGAAATGCTTGACAAGGGATACATTATGCCAAGTGTTCAACCTTGGGGTACATCGATATTGTTTGTGAAGAATAAGGATGGTAATATCATGTTATGTATTGACTACATGGAGTTGAATAAGGTGAAAATTAAGAAAATGTACCCTTTGTCACAAATTGAAGACTTGTTTGATCAATAGAAGGGAGTAGCAGTGTTCCAAAAGATCAACTTGAGGTCGGGATATCACCACGTATGCATCAAAGAATAGGACATCTGAAAGAATAATTTCCAAACCAACTATGGCCATTATGTGTTTGTTGTAGTTCCTTTTGGTTTGACTAATGTTCCAGCTACTTTAATGTGTTTGACGAATAGTGTGTTGCATCCTTATCTGGACAAGTTTGTGATTTTATTAATTGATTACATATTGATATATTCTAAGAATGATGAAGAACATGTAGAACATCTAGAAACAATGCTAAGACTATTGAGATAACTTCAGCTATATGCCAAAATTAGTAAATGCAGTTTCTTCTCGACATAGATTCATTACTTGGGGCATGTGGTTTCTAAGGAAGGTATAGAAGGGGACCTAGAAAATTTTAGATCTAACATGGAATGGGAAACTCTTAGAAATGTGGATGAGTTCAGTTCATTCATGGGACTAGCAAGTTACTATAGACGGTTCATCTAGAAATTCTCATAGATTTCCTATTCTATTACATCATTGCAGAGGAAAGGAAAGAAGTTTGAATGGACGGAGGAATGTGCAACAAGTTTTAAATAGTTGAAACAGTTGCTTACAAATGATTAGGTATTGAATATTGTAGATCTAGATAAAGAATTTGTGGTATGCACCAATGCTTGTAAGAGAGGACCTAGTGGAATATTGATGTAGGAAGGATAGGTAGAATGCTACGAATCAAGGAATTGAATAAGCACGGGTAGAACTACATGACACATGATCTTGAGTTGGAAGCTATCTTCCTTGCGTTGAATATGTGGAGACATTATCTTCTTGGAAGGAGGTTCATATTTATGAGTCATCACAGTGAATTGAGATACTTATTTGACCAACTGAATCTGAATGCGATACAAGCTAGGTGGTTCACTATGATTAGTGAGTTTGACTTTGAGATAATGTACATTAAGGTAAAAGAGAATAGGGTTGCATATGCTCTTAGCAGAAGAGTACAAGTAAATCACATAGAAGCTATGAGTTCACATGGGACAAATTTACATGATTAGATCTTACAACAGGACAACAAAATGATAGGTACCAAAAATTTAAGAACATGTTACAACAACAGGGTATAGGTGAAAAAGATGTGGATTATCATCTCATGATAAATGGTTTGGTTAGATTTAGGGACAAGATCTATGTTACTGGGAAAAAATTAGCTCAAGAAGCTTATCTTGCAAGAATTTCATGTTAAAATGTATTTAGGTCACCCAAGGTATCAGAAGATTTTAATAGTAGTGAAGAAGTTCTACCATTGGCCAAACTTGAAAAATAGGTGGCAGAGTTGGTCGCGATATGCTTGGATTTTCAATAGGTAAAAGTAGAGTGTAAGCATATAGGTGGTATATTAAAGATAATTTCGATTCCATAGTGGAAATGGGATGTAATTTCCATCGACTTCATTGCATGTTTGTCGAGGACATCTAGAAAAAATGATTCCATATTTTTTGTGGTTGACAGATTGACTAAGTTATCTCACTTCATAGTGGTTAAGTCTACGTATTCATCTAGTGAGGTAGCAAAGGTCTTTATTAGAGAGATAGTGAGATTGCATGGTATTCCTAGGAATATTTTGTCTGACAGATATGCCAAGTTCACTTCTAGGTTTTGGAAAGAGTTGTTTGTAGGTTTGGGTATAGTGTTGTCTCTCAACACAACTTATCATCCAAAAAAATATGGGAATAGAGAGAGGGTCAACAAGATTCTTGAGTACATGTTGAGAATTTATGTCATGCATCAATAATAGAAGTGGGAAGAGTATCTTCTAGTGGTAGAATTTGCATACAACAATAGGTATCAAGAATATTTGAATATGGGTATGTTTGAGGCACTTTATGGGTGGAATTGTAATACTCCTATCACTTGGAGTGATCCATTGAACAAGATATTGATTGGACTGAAAATTTTGGTAGAGATGGAATAAGAAACACATGTTATCAAGAAGGATACGGATGTAGCACATGATAGGCATAAGAGTTACGCAGATCAACACAAGGTGTTTAAGGGGTTTCATGTTGGGGAATAGGTGTACTTTCACATCAAGCCCAAGAAGAGATCCTTGAGGATTGGATCATGTGCCAATATGGAACCTCGGTATTTTAGGCCTTTCGAGATTCTTAAGAGGATTGGACCAGTGGCCTATTGAATTGCATCATCTATAATAATGAAATTTCATGATGTTTTCCATGTGTCATTACTTAAGAAGTATGTGAAAGATGTTGATTATATTATTGATTGGTCTGTATTATAGGTGGAGCTAGAAGGAGAATTCCATCCATAACCTTAGTTCATTTTGCAGTGAAATATTCACATGCTCCAGAATCGAGCAAGTTAAAGTGCAGTGGAAGCACTTTAGGCCCAATGAAGCTACATGGGAGATGGCTGATCAGATGTAGGCTATGTATCCTTTTATATTCGATGGTTGAGTGGATGTATTCTTGTATATGTTTTGACGTTGTTTTTTGGTATGCATATGTATGTAAATATTGCATCGACTTCTGTATGAAAGATCCAATAAGCGATATGGTGTTCATGGTATTTTGGTTATATCTTCAACAATATTATATAATATAAATTTTTCTTTGAGATATGTTGTAAATATTCATAGGAAACATGTGTTTGTTGATTTATAAGTGTTATTGAACACCAAGGACGATGTTCCCACAAGGGGGAGGGGTTTGAGCAATCCTTGGTTGATTTCCTATGTAAATAAAAAAAATAAGACCAAGGTCATGGGACATGTATTCAAAGTTGAATATTGGGAAAAACATAATAATGGGAATCATTGGTGATTAACTAATGGCTATGGAATCACTGGTGATTAATTAGTATTTCAGTCTAGTTTTGGAGCACTCTCTCTATTCTCTCTCTCTCTCATAATCTTGCACACTTAGAGAAATATTGGAGAATTGTTGGAGCATGCTTGGAGCACTCTAGTTTTCATTGGATTTGGAGAAAGAAGGAAAAGGAAAGTGGGGAAGTGTAAGGGAACAATGGGATCAACTAAAATAATATTCCCTTATAGGTATCGAGTTGAATGCATTATTTCCTTGCTAGTTTTGGAATGCATGTGGTTATTTGGTTATGATTTATCATTTGCATGGAGGATTTCTTGGATCGACAATGGTTTTTCCTAGTCTTTGCATTTCCTAGATAGAAATGGTGTTATTGGTTTTCCAATTGTTGTTTTGATTGGTGCTAAGGTTACTTACATTTTTGGGTTGTGTTACTAGTTCTTGGAGTTGTTGGTTGGAACAAACACTCTCAAGCCCCAGCACAACTTGGGTTGAGTTACTAGTCCTGGAGCCTATGTTGGACAAGCACTCTTGAGCCCTTTGTGGGTTGAGTAACTAGTCCTGGAGTTGGGTTGGAAAAATTCTCTAGAGCCTTAGAAGGTTTTGGGTTGAGTTATTAGTTCCTAGAGCTGTGGTTGGGATAAATTCTCTGGAGTCCTGAACAGCCTGGGAAGAGACTAATCTAGTTGGTGTTAGTGATGTCCGACTACAAGGTGGAATCACTGGTTGAGGGTTGATGTGGTTTGGCCTATGGAAGCCCTGGTTTGGTTTGGTTTGGTTTATTCAATGAAATCCCACATTCATGCTTTGAATATGGCGCGAGGTTGATTGGATGAAAGAGATATTGGGTTCAACTCAATCCATGGTTGGGTGGTACGTGGAGCTCCCTGACTTGGTTGGATTTTTCTTATGTTAATAAGACATATTTCCTCTTGTATTTTCATGAGTAATTGTAATTTTTATTATGTGTCTTTGATGGTTTTTTTTATCATGGTGTGTATGTTGTTCATTTTCTGGTTATATGATGTATAATGGCTATGGCTCTTGATGTGTTTTGATTTGTTGATAAATGGTTAATGAATGTATGAGCTAATAGATGTTATTAAAACTATTACAAGAGGGAACTAGACCTTCTCGATGATTCTTAGATAAGTATCAGACCCCTATGTTTAAATATACATTCATGACCTATAAATTACATGTTCGCCATATGATTGATGAAATAAATATCATGATTAGGCTTGGTTAGGTCCAAATATTGATCAATATTTGTGTGAATGGCCTTATCTTGATGTAATTTATCATTCTGGAAAGTCTTAATGAGTTATGGGTAGTGGTTTGGAGGTTGACCATGAATTTAGGCTATGAATCCGGGGCTGCATGCTCTAAACTGGACATTTTAGGTTGCAACCGCATGGATGCAGGCTTGTGCATGAAGTTGAACGATTACAACCACATGGAGGGCTTTTTGTGGGAGCGGTTGGGGGCCTAGGTGAGAGAAAAGGGTTTCCAACTCAGTTTTTGGTCTCCTAGGGTGGTGACTGTTTATTTTTGGGTAGCATCAGATGTGCTCTAGCTCCAAAAAAATTGTGGAGGTGCTAGCACACATGAGATCTCCAAGACCCAGAAATCGTTTCGATAAATTCCACCTAGAACCTAAGTTATTCAAAATATTAATTATTTTAATGGAGACCCTAAGTCTAAATTAGGGAAATTAAATAATTAAAATGACTTAATTTAGATATATGGGTGTGAATGTTCTAAGTGACGAGGATCAAGTATTTTATAATCTTAGCTGTCGATTAGAGATTATATCATGGCTGTTGATTTTTCAACGAGAAAAGTCTTAAAGGAAGCCTTGGGGTCAGTTGGAGAATACACATATAGTGGCAGCACTTGAGCGAAGTCGAAATTCTACGGTGCGGTTTGTTGAGAATTTTCGAGTGGGATTTTAGTGTAGTGAGGGGTAGATTGGCAGAGGGATTTTAGATCCGAGGCTGAGAATACTATTGCAGAGAGACAGATCCGTACCAGAGAGGCAACATAATCTAGGAGGGGTGACGGAGAGGCAATGTAGGGCCAACATGGGTGACACAGTACCAAATAGGCTCACACAGAGCCAACGCAGAGGCTAACGCAGTCACAGAGGGGTGACATAGGCCAAGAGAGGTTGGTATAGAGATGGGAAGGGCATCACTGGGGTTTGAGTGGGCCAGATAGGGCTCGTTTTCAGTAGATCCAGAAGGGGTGATGAAACCACATGGAAGGGTGACACAGTGACTATGTAGGCACCTGTGGGGTTTCTCATCCGTAGCTGAATCAACCATATTATCTGTCTCTAAGAGATAGAGGTACATCTACCGAGATTTCCTATGTTGGGAAAACCAAGACTGGTGCCCTTGTTTGTATTCAGAATTCTACATTATAATAAAACCCTCAAGAGTTGCTGCACTAGTTTTCCTGCATTGGGTTTTTCCAAGGACATTTGCCCGAAAAATCTTGTGTGTCCTTTGTCATGTGTGCTTAATTGTTCAATAATTGATTTTTATGTATGTGTAGATATCCAATGTATTTACCTTGTTTTTTTTTGAATATTTTTGAAAATAACTTGTAAATGTAAAAACACAAGTAGGAGAAGTAAAGATGATTTCTGCAGTAGAAATTTTTGTTAAGAGGATTCATGAATTTTCACATGGTATCAGAGTGATTGCAGATCAAGGGGAGCTGAATCCATCAACAAAGAGGCAAATGTTTTGCTGCAGGAAGGTGACTTAGACAACACAGATCCAGAAAGAGGCAGTGCAACACGAGACAGATAGCACAGACCCAGCAAGGGTGACACAAATCCTTTCTAGCTCACGAAGAGCTGACGTAGTCCTAAAAGGGTGACACATAGCCTATCTAGCTCACATAGAAGCTAACACAGGAAAAATATTTAATATTCCAAAATGGGAAAAGTAGGAATTTAGAACAAAATGCTAGAAATAGATGTATAAACATCACATCAAAGCATGAGACCAATGTTGGGTGCCAGTTTTGTACACTTTTTCTACCTTTGTTTTTGTTGTGAAACCAGCTCCAAAAATAGAAGAAAAGATATATCAACACCTTAGAAATAAGTCACTTCGAGGGGGAAACCTCCAATACATTACATGAATGAACAATTATTGGATGATACAAATGACAAAACCTCCTTTCTATATATAGGATTCCATGGGGCCACAATGTAATCCTAGTGGGGCCACAATGTAATCCTAGCCAACCTAACAATAACAATGTAAGGGCACAATAATAAAAATATTGGGGTTAGAGGGGGCTACAATAATAACAATAAGGGGGCTACACTAATAACAATAAGGGGCTAAACTAGTAATATAGGGATCTAACATGCCCCTGTCCTTCAAAAAAGTGTTGTCCTTAATGCTTGAGTAGCTCTGGGTGCTTCTGTATAAAATTCTCATCCTCCCATGTAGAATCTTTAGTGGGTAAGTTCTTCCACTTGATGAGATACTCTGAAATTGATCGATTTCTCTTCGTAGTCATGAGTTCTCCTGAACAAGACAGGCCGCTTTCCAAAGTTCCAATATGATTTTTCTCTTCCTCATCAAGTCTCCGGGCAATATTTTTTGAATCGAATATTTTCACCTATAACCTTCTTTAAGAATGAAACATGGAAAATTGGATGCACTGGTTAAAGGTGAAGCTCCACTTGTATGCCATAGTACCAATCTTTTGCAAAACCTTGTAAGGACCATAGTACTTTGGTGATAATTTATTATCCTTATTAGCTTGCTTGAGGGATATTTGTTTGTATGGTTGTAGCCTTAAAAATACCCAATCTCCCACATAAAAACTTCTCTCATTGCGATGTTGATATGCCTGTTGTTTCATTCGATTTGTGCCAAATTTATGTTATCCTTTAAGAGTTGGAGAACTTCTTGTTGATGCTCGATTTGATCCTCCACTACTTGAACCCTAGAATTTTCCCTTAAAGAAGATGTGGTGGATGGTGGATGATATCCATAAAGTGCCATAAATGGGGTCTTTTTTGCTGCAGTATGGAAGGAAGTGTTATACTACCATTCAGCGAGAGGTAACCACTTGACCCATTGTGCTTGCTTATCAGATTCAAAACAACGAAGATATCCTTCCGTAAATTTATTCACTATCTCTTCATTTTGACCATCGTATCGAGGATGATAAGATGAAATAAGTGAGCTAATTGAGCACCCAAACAAGAAAATAACTTCGTCCAAAAATTTCTATTAAAAATGGGATCTTCCGCTATAAGATAACCTTTGGGTTTCCATGTAGTTTTTGAATTGTTTCCATAAATGCAGTAGCAACTGTACTCGCTTTAAATGGATGAGATAATGCACAAAAGTGTGCATACTTGGTAAGTCTATCAACTACCACCATGATGACACTCTTTCCTTCGGACTTAGGTAAACTTGTGATAAAATCCATTGACATCTCCTCCCAACTTTGACTTGGAATGGATAACGGTTGTAGAAGACCCGTGGTATTAATTGTCTCAACTTTATTTTGGCTGAAAACCAAACATTCCGCCACTTATCGTTGAATATAAGATTTAAGGCTATCCCTTAAAAATCTTTCTTCACTTTGTGGTAAGTTTTTTAAAAATCTTGAGTGTCCTCCTAAAGGAGAAGTGTGTAATTCCAAAAGAATATTTTGTTTTAGTTGGGAATTCTTACAAAGATATAAGCGATCTTTGTACCATAAGGAATCATTTTTCCAACTAAATGTATCAAATGTACTAGGATCTTGCTGCAACATTTGAATGAGTGTCCACACTTCTTCGTCCCTCTTCCATTCATCCCTTGCTTCGGTTATCCAATCTAGTTGGATAATAGAAATGGCACAATGCAATGCTTCCACCTCTTCATTCTTTCTTGAGCGTGCATCTACAACAACATTTAGCTTCCCTTTTTTGTATATTATTTCAAAGTCATAACCCAACATCTTTGTGACCCATTTTTGCTGCTCTTCTGAAGATAGTCTTTGTTCCAAAAAGTGTTAAAGACTATCAAGATCAATTTTTACCTTGAAGTGTCTTCCCATTAGATAAGGTCGCCATTTCTTTAGTGCATGTAGTATTGCTAACATTTCCTTCCTTACAAATAGATTTTTGTAAATATTTTCCTTTAACCGGGATGACTTTCAAAAGAAATGGGTCTTCCTTTCTGCATTAAAACAACACCAATTCCATTTCCCGAGGGCATCACATTCCACAATAAAGGTTTTTGTGAACCGGCGTAGCTAAGACCGATGCTAGGCACACGCCTCTTTCAGATGTTAAAACACCTTAGTTTCTTTAGGAGTCCATGAAAATGCATATTTATTCAATAATGTTGTTATAGGTGATGCTATTCTCCCATAATTCTTAACAAAGTTTTGATAATACCCTATTAACCCAAGAAATCCTCGCAACTATTTTATGGTTGTGGGGAATTTCCACTCCTTAATGGATTTAATTTTGTTAGGGTCTACCTTAATGCCCTCGTGAGATACAACATGACCCAGATATTCCACCTCTTGTACTCCAAAGAAATATTTGGAGGTTTTTGCATATAATTGTTTCTCCTCCAATAGTTTGAGCACCTTGTCTACATGTTGAACATGATCCTTCCAAGAATTGTTGTAGATTAGTATATCATCAAAAAATACTGACAGAAATTTTCTAAGGAAGGGTTTGAAAATGGAATTCATCAACCATTGAAATGTATAAGGTGCATTGGTTAGGCCAAAAGGCATGAACAAAAAATCATAATGACCCTCATGAGTTTGAAATGTTGTTTTCGGTGAATATCTTCATCTTCATTCTAATTTGATGATATCCCGAACCAAGATCCAACTTGGTAAAATAAATTGTGCCATATAATTTATCCAACAATTCATCAATCACAGGAATGGGAAATTTATCTTTAATAGTGAGCTTATTGAGATCCCTATAATCTGGACACATGTGCCATTATCCATCATTCTTATGCACCAATACTATTGGAGCAAAGAAAGAACTTTGACTAGGTTGAATTATACCAGCCTCGAACATTTCTGCAATCATACGTTCAATTTCTCTCTTTTGGACATAAGGATATCTGTAAGGCCTTATGTTTGGAGGAATACTTCCCGGAATAAATGAATATCATGATCATGATAAAAAATAGGAGGAATTCCTTTGGGAGTTTCAAATACATTGGAATGATTGTCTAAGACTTTTTGGAGATCTAGAGAAATAGATAATTTTGATGTTGGAACTTCTAGTGAGTATAACTGTGCAATTACACCTCATTGTTCTTTCTTCAAAATATTTTTCATCACATTAGAGCTTATTATCTTTCCCGACTTCCCTACTATACCTCGTAATTAGACTTCCTTTCCTTATGAAAAAAATTTCAAGAAAAGTTCTTGAAAATTAAAATCTACCGTACCCAAATATTGTAACCATTATACTCCTAGTACAATATCAGCACCTCCCACAGGAATGGAAAGCATTGGAATATTCAATACATATTCCCCCATGGTTAGCTTGATATTGTGGCATTTTCTAGAGAAATTTATAATTCCTCCATTTGCAACCATCACTTGACATTCTGGTGTTGGGTATAGGAAACAATTCAACTCCTTGGCTAACTTACAATGAATAAAATTATGGGTACTACCTTAATCAATCAACACAAATACCTTTTTCTTCTTGATATGTCCTTCTATCTTGAGAGTTTGAGGAGTGGTAAAGACTGCCAATGCATTACACGATATGGTCGGACTCATTTCTTCCTCTTCTAGGGTTGGTTCCTCGTGTATATCCTCTTCTTTTGAAGATTCTTGTTCATTTTCTTCTTCCTCTTCACAATCTATGTAAAATAATTTCTTCTCAGCACACTTATGACCTTCAGTGTATTTTCTATCACAACTGCAGCAAAGCCCTTTTGCTCTTTTTTCTCCCAATTGTTGTGGTGTCAACCTTGTAGGTTGTGGAAGTATAGGGGTAGCAACACCTCCATCTTTATATATGTGAGTGGTAGGCTTCTTTGTTGCCATAATTTTACATTCAACTTTTCTTGCCAACCTGAATGCCTTTTCCAATGAACCAGGTTCCCAAACACAAACTTCATGTTGGATGTTATTCTTTAAAGTACCTATGAAGAGATCAATCCTGTGTTCCTCTGAAATATCAGTTACCCTTATATTCAATTTTTGGAAGTCTTCAATGTGCTCCCCCATTGAACCCTTTTGTTTGAGATTTATCAATTGGATAAATAATATGTTGCTCTTTGTATCCTCATAATGTGCTATCATTTCCTCCGTAAAAATTGACCAGTGACAATTTTTTTATGGGAGAAAAAATATTGATACCACACAAATGTATTTTGTTCTAAATGTAAAGTTGCAATGCGTACCTTTTGTGTGTTTTGCACATTATGGAGATCAAAATATTGCTCCATCTGTAGTATCCATGTTATAGGATCCTTTCCATCAAACTTCATCATATCCATCTTTGGAATATGGCCTTTTCCATCCAACATTAGAGTTTATGAAATCATGATTAACATTTATTTTTTTCTCATCATGAGTTTCCTCTACTATATTTTCGCCATTAGGAAACATTTCTTGTATCAAATTTGCCAAAGCTTCAATGTCTACTTTTATGTTTTTCATTTTTTCATCGATCTTAGCTTCCATGCCATCCATCTTAGCTTCCATGCCCACTTCCATGCCTTCCATCTTAGCTTCCAAACCATTCATATTAGCTTCCATGCCTTTCTTCAAACCATCCATCTTAGTTTCCATGCCTTTCTTCAAAACTTCCATTTCATTTTTGTTTCTCTTTGCGAGAGTGAAATTTATTGCACTTGCTCTTGTAATTTTGATAGATCATGTTGCAATTCTTCATCTTCATGAGTCATAGTAGAGCCTTATGAAGGCTTAATGGGTGTTGAATTCTTTTTAGGGGCCATTTTAGAACCCAATATTGATATCCATTCTTCAATATGCCCTTGGAATAAATTCCAACGAATTTTTTTCAAACGAGACTTATGTAATTCGAAAAAAACACACACACATTTTTCTTTCTTTTAAGGAGCATGATATTGAAACTCAATTATATCTATGATTTAGGATCTTCAATATCTAAAATTTGGTACTGACGTAGCCCTCTAAATCCTCTTTCAAATGCCACAAGTCTGACCTGATTTGGATTCTTGAAGAAAAAGTTGTGCCCAATATCCTACGATGACCTAATTATGGACTGGTTCAGTGGAGCGAACTTGTATGACTTTCCACATGTCACTACTTCCTCCTTCAGCTCTGAAATTGATATATAGGAAACTACATTCCTTGTTCTTGCGTCCAATTTTTATAGAATTCCAATCCAATGCTCAAAGAGAGATTTATGAAGATTTTCCCACGATCACCTCTTTGAGATGAAATTCGAAAGCCCGAAAAAGTCCTAACTTCCACAGACCATATCTCCGAAAATATTGCTAACCAAGATATGAAATTTTGTGACACTGTTCCTCTGGAGGTTGGCTTCGCGCTCTAAAAATTTCAGATTTCGAGCCTTCGTAGAAAAAACGTTATAGCAAAAATGTCACGATGACCTGTTTAGGTTAAATTGAGGAGCCTGCAAAAATACCTAACTTCCATAGATCATATATCCGAAAATTTTGCGCACCAAGCTCTGAAATTTTGCAACGATGCTCCTCAGGATTTCAGCTTCGAACTCTAAAAATTTCAGCTTCTAAACCTTTGTAGCAACAAAGTTATAGCGAAAATGCCACGATGACCTGTTTGGAGCAGCGAAACCCTAGAATCCAAAGCTCTGATACCAAATGTTGTGAAACTAGCTCAAAAAATAGAATAAAAGTTATCAACGCCTTAGAAATAAGCCATTTCGAGGGGGCAACATCCAATGAATTACATGAATGAAAGATTCTTCGATGATACAAATGACAAAACCTCCTTTCTATATATAGGAGTCCATGGGGTCAGAATATAATCCTAGTGGGGCCACAATGTAATCCTAGCCGACCTAACAATAACAATGTAAGGGAACAATGATAACAATACTGGGGTTAGAGGGGGCTACAATATTAACAATAAGGGGGCTACACTAATAACAATAAGGGGCTAAACTAGTAATATAGAGACCTAACAGTTTTCCCTATTTTGCCTCTTAACGATAACCAATGGGAGTATCTTTGCCTCTTTCTCTTACCTTTATACCCTAACTTGTGCTATTTCACCTTGTTTTTATTACTCTCCCAATTCACTAATTATTATGATATATCGTACCTTTTTATGAATAATTGACGGTGAATGTTTGGAGAAGATCGATGGTCTTTGTGTTGTCTTTTTAGATGTCATTTATAGCACCAACGATCCCGAGCACAAAGTTCATAGGAGAATTTAAGAGGGTGTTGTTACAGCAAAGCGAAGTTGTTACACCTTGTTGTTACAAACCCACCAACGAACTGCTGTTGCACTCTGCTGTTACAGACCCGCTGGCAAACTGCTGATACAGTTTTACCGTTGACTGATCTCGTCAACACTTGTTGTTGATCTGTCCTCGTGTCAAGACTGGGCCAGGATTCTATTACGATAGTTTTAGAAGTTTTTTAGCATTATATTTTTGGGATAACAACCTAAGGGTGGTTTTGATTGTAATCTTTTATTTTCTAGTCAAAACTTTATTAGGAAGTGGTTTTTTTTTTCACAAGGAAAAATTCGCAATTTTATTGATGAAAACAAAATTACATGTTGCATGAGCTGGTAATTTTCAAAGACAGGCAAATAAGTTGCATCCTAGAACCTATAATACATGGGGAGAAATCAAACTTTTCTCCCTTTCTTCTTTTCGACCTTGCACCATGGACCTTGTGTTGGCGTGGTGGAAATGAGGGCGAGATGATTTTCTACTATGATTGCTCCATTGTCCTTGTCTGGATCTGAAGTATCTGAGTTGTGCTATCTTTTGTTTCTGGCACTTTCTGGTGCCCCATGGTCCATTGTCACCTGAGCCATGGTGGTAATTTCAAAAGGCTCTTACATATCTTGTTCTTGTGTCTCCAGTTCGATTGTTGTTTGTTTGTTTTCATTTGGGATGGGTGCATCCTCTTCTTCTTCCATCTCCTGTTCTGGTTCTTCTGATGGAAATTTCCAGCCTTTGGTTGCTTTCCATGTCTTTTTCTTTTTTCAGTTGTCTCTTTTAGCTTCTGGGTATGTGTTTTGAAAATGCCCAGTATTCCTACATATCCTGCATCTGAATGCAGTATTTTCATAGTCGAGATGCTGCATCCATTTTTGTTGTTTTTGAATCAGTTGGATGCTTTTTGGAATCCCTTTGATGAGGTCCACCTCCACACAAATGCATGAAAAGGTGAAGATCCTCTCCTCCAAGCGTTGGGTGTCATTTTTTATGTATCTCCCAATGATGTTTCCAATTCCTGAAAGAACAACTTCATTCCAGAAATGAAGTGGGAGGTTGTATAGCCGAACCTAGACTGACATTTTGGTGACCTCCATAGTATTTACATCAAAATATGGAAACTATGGTGTGGTGAAAAGTCCAGTGGATCCCTAGAACCACGGTCCAGCCCTAAGAATGTTGTCTCTAGCCTTCGAGGATAAGAACTTGAAAATGAAAAAGCCCTTTGAACAGAGATGTATTTCACAGTCCACAATCCAGTTAGTGAAAATCCAATGAAAACGCTCCATTGGTTTTCGCCATGAGAAATTAAATCTGCAGATTAGTGCTTGAGATTCAAATATGGATCGATGATCATCAATCTTTGGAATATATATTTGCAATTCTGCCACATGATTAAGTTGTTCCACAATGTACAGTTTGGGGGCATTCGATGCTGGTGTTGTTGGTGCTGCAGTTTTGTTTTTCCCTTGTAGTATATTCCTTTAGGATGGACCTTTTGGGTAGTCATTTTTGGATGTGATAGGCCTCCAGGGCCCCTGTGATCTATTTTGCCCAGCAACACCACCTCTCAGTTGCATATTAGGATAAATGGTGGATGTAGGGCTTATGAAGTAATCTTTGAGTGTGCTGGAATCTTGTAGGGATCTCCCACAATAGATAAGGGACTGTATATGGCGTGGATAACTAGTGGCACTCCAGATGATATGCTTCAGGTTTGTAACCCGATCAGTATCCTGTATCTAAAGTAATAAGATATTCCCCACAGGGGGTTTTATAAAAATCTGAAATCTATTTGTGCTTACCCATTTCTCCTTTGCATTGACGCTAGAATTGACCTCTAGTTGTTTCTGTTGTGAATATTGAGGTAGGGGCCTAAAGGATTCTGGTTCCAAATCACATTTGCAAGCGAGGCTTGAAGACAGTCCAAGGCACACCGACGAAAAACACTGAGCGTTGTGCACGCAGACTCCAAACTGCCGCAGAGAGGGCATAGTGATTCGTGGGATGCAGAGTTCCTTGTCCTGTCTGATGTCTTCCGCCTGCAGATATATGCCCCTTCCCCCAAGCCACAATACTCGAGCCCTGGTGCGGAAACCACGCACATTAGCCAACTGTGCAATCCATGGCCGACGGTCAAAGCGGACGCAAGGGTCTCAAGGGTGAGCCGCCATAGGGTGTGAGAAGCCCCTAGTCCATGTTTTCTTCCCCACCGTATCAATGTCGTTGATGGGGAGTGTGCAGGTCTTCCTCCCAGCAGTAGAGCTGCCATGAGAGGAAATAGAAGAATGAATACTGATTCCAAGTCGGGAAACCCTACTCCTTCCTTTTACTGCCATCGCTCCAAATCATTTCAAGTGTTTCTTTTAGGAAGTGGTTATAACTATATGTGTTCTATTTTCGATCAACATGAGAATCATAAGATTCTCATGACTGATCTATTCCTTAATTTTTTGATGTAACCACTACTACATAGTTCTCAGCCCTAGAGGTCGAAAGGTTAGCGGAGGACAACATTATTTTGGCTCTGTAATTGTGTTCAAATTAATACAGATCATCTTGTTATTACTGTTACATACATTATTCAATTTAGTTTCCGTTAAGTTCCTCCTTTACCTACACCCTTCTAGGGAGGAAGGGCCCTCCTTCTTAGCAGGGATTGTAGTGATTGAAGTAGTTGTGTGTATATAATTTTATTTTAGTTTATGTATCAATAGAGTGTTGTTGTTGTTGTTCAACTATGAATATATCCGCTTCATTTTAAATACTTTGTATGCTGTTGCACATATGATATTAGAGACACCAGCTGGTTACTTGTCATATGGCGCGCTAGAAAAGATTTATTGAAGTGTGATTCTAGTCTTGTAGATCCTTTTAATTCTGCATGAGTGATTTACTTCCAGAATTTACTTCAGCAACGATTTATTTTCTTTGAAATTTCTTCTGGTTGGTGTATCGGCACAGACAGTGCAACTGTCATTGGAATAAACAGATGTCCCTGGATGGATAATTAATTTGTGATGTTTAGTCATTTAACAATGATTTATATAGTCCAACAACCAATATGGATCTTCTTTATACATCAAAATAGCAGAAAAAATGTATAATATAATGGGCCACAAAGCATATAACAAGACAAAAAAAGCCTCCAATAAAGGAATCCCTCAAGAATGAGGTGTTGCTACTATATAAAAATGTCGAAACACTGATACAGTGCAACCATAGGTGCACTACTGCAAAAAATTAACTTACAAAAGATGAATGGCTGATATATGCCTCAAAAGATACAGAAATATGAAGATCAAGGCACTATACAAACTCCAACAAGAAACCCAAGAGGGTTTTCAGAAATACACCAATATAAAAGATATGAATCAAATCCCTATTGCTGAGGATTCACTGCAACAATACAGCTAGAAATATATGGCTGATCTGATTTGGCAAATAATATAGCCTCCTCTAATGGATCCTCTATATGAAAGGCTGATACCTTCACTAGAAAACTTCCTCTCCAAACGGTGTACTAAAAGCACCCTTGCAACTCCTCCCTAAAATAACATAGTCCAAGACAGAAACTATGTTGTAGGGCCTTCCTCACTAGCCTCCCAATGGAAGGAAACCTTCTTCCAATGAAAAACAGATCATAAATCACCCGAATGTATTCTCCACTGCTGCAAGCTGCAGCTCAACATATCTCTCAATAGAAACTACATTGTAGATGAAAGATGGAGCTTGGACTAATGCTTGAATGTGGAAATATAGTGAAAATACTCTTCCTAAATGGCCACTAGAATTCCCTCAAGGAAAGAGGTGGGATTCTCGCTCGGGAACACCCTCTGAAAAACAACACTACAATCTTCGCTAAAGAGCTGAAGAGAGAAACAAGTCTAAATAGACCATAAAATCTAAAATATCAAAACATAAAATATTGATCTATGGCTGCCATCCTCTTCCTTATATAAGTGGTGAGCTTCCTCACCCTTGGCCCCACTCATTAAAGCCACTATCTCCATGCATGAGATCTCCCTCCAAAACTGTGATGTCCCTCAATAAATGTCCACTCCTCCATAACGATGTTGTTGATTTGGTCAAAGTTGACCCACTCTTCATGCTCCAACCCCTTTACACACACAACGGTGCTTAATTAAGCTGCTAAGATGACCTCATTTCACATTAGGAGTGATTTTGTTCCTATTAAGTATATTTATGGTTCTCCATACCCTCTTATTCATCAAACAATGAAGAAAAAACAAAAATTAATATTCCAAATAGCTCATGGCTAATTGGGAATAATACAGTCCTCCCCTCCCAAATGTTGCTTGTCCTCAAGCAACTGTAAAGGTGAGTGCTGCAACTCTTCTCCTCCTTCCTTGGTGACACCTCCATGTGATAAGCTCTCCTCATATACCAAGTGTCTCCCAAGTTCTCATGAGATGCAAATGACTCATCCTACAAGGAAGCAAAATACCCAAAGAAGAAATCATGGTTTTCCCAATGTTCTCCCTGAAACATGAAACATAAGAAACATGGAGAAACTCTCTCCCAAAGGGCATGCTCAATCCTCCCATCCTTCCTCCATTCATTCCCATAATAAGAATAAGAACATCATCAATGTATGGGATCAAAACCAAGTACACATAGGCTTCCATATGCAATAATGGAGGTAGATCATAGTCCCACATGTGGAACCAGCGCAGTATATCTCTTGACTACCTCAGATAATAATATGGTAAGTGGTTTCCCCACCACTTACTTGCTGCCATAGTCTCCTCAAAAGTTTTGATAAGGTGAGTAATGTTTGGTGCCTTTGGAGTGCACCCTGAATGATATATCATCTCCTTATATCCTCCTAGGGAGTGGCCATGCTCAACACTATTTATGGCCCAAATTTGACCATGAAGTTTATAAGGAAGAATGCTCCCACTTGGAGCAATGGCCTGCACATATATGGTAAAGGAATGCAAATAATCATGAAGTAAATCATTATGCATATAAACATGATCCTTACCATAAACCTTGCTCATACAAATGGAGTGGCTCATAGATATATCCCCTCTTATTCCCATTGAGGAAAGAGGTGGCTTTGGTAACTCTATCAAAAATTTGTGTATCTCCTCCATCTCCACATGATCCATGCATCTCCTCAAATGTTCATATATCTCCTCTTCAAATCCTTCCCAAGTAAAACCCTCCATGATAGTATGGTATGATCTCATGGAATAAGTGTGGTTGAAGATAAAATCCTCATGTGCTGCTTTTAGTAACTTCTCCTTGAGCTTGGATGCTCTAGATAAGAAGATCCTACCATGATAGTAGATGACCCCATCTCTTACTGAATATCCCTCCTCTAGTAGTTGGTCATCAAGTATCATGTAAGTAAAAATATCCTTGGAATAATCCACCAACAGCTAGGATTTCCAATAAGGATTTGTCCTCCATAGTGATAGCACTGATGATTTGTCATGTAAAACATTTGTCATGTGGTTGTCCTCCTCTTTGACATCTCCCATTACAAAGTCACATACTGGGATGTTGTTATCCCTTCTATGTTGCTCCTCTTGTAGCTGCTCATGCTCAAGTAAAGGTTGAAGCTTTTGGAGGTTAGTCTTCCCCGGGAAGCTATCACCTATCCAAAACTTCCTGAGTTTGGCCAAAGCATGCATGAGTGGCCACCATCCTCTACCATGTGTGGAATATTTATCCCAAAGTGAGAACATCTTCTAAGCCTCCAAAGTCAAGAAATAGTCTCCTTGCACCATGATGGTGCCATCCTCCATCCCTGTAGCATCCTCTCTTAGCAAAAGATGTGGTGTGAGAGTCGGTAATGATGATAGTGGGAGAATGTCTCCCTCCTCCTTGAGTCTACCCAAGACTCTCTACGTTGTACCATAACCTCCCAATGATCCCACTCCTCCTGGATCTATGAGTGGTGCAAAATGTTGTGAGACATTTCTCACCCTCTCCTGATCAGGTGGCCTCCCAGGTGGTTTTCCACAAAACAGTAATTTCTCATGGGCCAATATCATATGCATAAGAGATGGGACTACCATATCCTTGATTCCACTATGCATATCCAACTATGTTTTCTATGTGGAAGTTTTAAGATATTTGGGTACCACTCTCAATGATGCAAGAGTCCCTCCAATTGGAGCGATTTCTCCATTCTCACCTCCTGGTGGTGGTGGGTCTTCTCCTACTATTCCAGCATTGTGACCTTCTTCTGATTCTTCTTCCTCTTCCTTCTCATCATTTGAGAAGACCTCTATATAGTGTGTCTTTCCTACTGCACATCTATGTCTGGGTGCCCTTGATTCTTGGCATGTGAAGAAAATCTTCCTTCTCCTCAAATATATTCAGACATCATCACTAAGAGGTACTTTTCTTTGGCTCTCTTTTGAAAAAGGAGCCTTCTCATCTTTTCCCTTTGATGGAAAAGTGGGCTTTTGCTGAAATGTTTCCTTTGCTTTTGGCAAGGCATCTTGTAAATTTCTAGCCCTTTCAATGGAATCTTCAAGGGTAGTGGGCTTGGTAGACTTAACCAACCCATGAAGAGGTTCTGCTAACCCATCAATAAACATATAGACCCTCCTTGCTATAGATAAATCAGGAACCATAACATAAAGTTTTATAAATTCAGAAATGTAAGTTTCTGGATTACCTGATTTTTTGAGCTTTTCTAGCCCCATGAAAGGTGCCTCTAGGTCTCTCTGATCAAACCTCTCCACCAACCTCTTTGTGAACTCTGAATATCCAGTCACATTGGCATGAACTAATGTAGACAACCCATGAAACCACCAATCATGTGCTTCACCCTCAAGGTACAGCACTACTATTTTGAAGGCCTCCATCTTCGATACTTGGTTCAGCTGGAATTAGATGTCTAGCTTCTCTACCCATGATTTTGCAGTGCGTTTAGATGACCCATAAAAGTTGGGTAAGAAAAATATGCCCATAGTCCAATGTAGATCATGATTCTCTATGAATCCTCCACCTCTATTGTGATATCGGGGTCTCCTATTGTCCTTGATCTAACAGAATTCTTGAAAACTCAAATGATCCTTGAATCTCTGAGATTGAGACTCATACTCCCATGAAATAGTCTTCAAGAGTTTATTTTTCTTGAAAACCTCCATTTCCCACTGCTAAGAATGTAGGCATTGTACAGTGCTGAGAAACCTGGTGCTTCACTGGTTGATCACTCTAGTGATGAGAAATGTCAGAGACTTCACCATGTAGAAACCCTTCAGGGGATTCCTTGTGTCTATCCATCCTCATATCCTTTTTTTCTCTATCAAATTCTTTCATAGTTCAAAGAAGAAGATTTGGATACTCCTTCTCCTCATCTCCTTCTGATAAAGGGGTCTTACCCTTGTCTTCCTTATCATCTATATAGTCATACTTCCAGTTTCTTTTCCGGTTTCTTCTTCTAAGATGCCTCTTATCTCTATCTGTGAGAGGATCTCATTCTTCTAATGACATATTGGCTTAATATGCACAGGTTGAGCCAATATTATGCTCTGACACCACTATAATATTCGCAAATGGGAAAAGCAGGAATATAGTGCATAAACATGGAAATAGTAGTGTAGATAGATGCATAAATGCGAGAGACCAATATGGAGCTTCTTTATACATAAAAGCAGCAACAAAAATGTATAATATAATGGGCCACAAAGCATATAACAAGATACAACAAGCCTCCAATTAAGGAATCCCTCAAGAATGAGGTGCTGCTACTATATAAAAATGCTGGAAGACTACTACAACGTAGTCATAGGTGCACTGCTACAACAAATGAAAATAAAAAATATGAATGGATGATATAAAAAATATGAATGGGTGATATCAAGACTCTATACAACCTCTAACAAGAAACCCAAGAGGGTTTTAAAAAATACACCAATATACAAGGTATGAATTAAAGCCCTAGGTTTGAATATTCACTGCAACAATATAACTGGAAAGTTGTGGCTGATATGATGTAGCAAGAAATATAGCCTCCTCCAATAGTCTCTCTAGATGAAAGGTTGTTCCATTCACTAGAAAACCTCCTCCCCAGATGGTGTACTGAAACCACCCCTGCAACTCCTCCCTAAAATAATGCAGTCCAAGATAGACACTATGTTGTAGGGGAAAATGATAGTGTGGCCTGATGCCAAATGCTACAATAAGGCTCAAGGGCCTTCCTCATTAGCCTCCAAATGGAAGTAAACCTTCCTCCACTGAAAAACAGATCCGAAATCACCTGGATGTATTCTCCACTGCTGCAACCTGCAACACAACACAACCCTCAACAGGATCTATGTTGTAGATGAAAGATGGAGCTTGGCCTAATGCCTGAATGTGGAAGTATTGTGCAAATACTCTTCCCGAGTGGACACTAGAAGTTCCCCAATGATAGAGCTATGATTCCCACTCGGGAACACACTGTGCTAAACAACACTGCAATCTTAGCTAAACAGCTGAAGAAAGATACAAGTCTAAACAGACCATATACAAAATATCAAAACATAAACATGATGAACTATGGCTGCCATCCTCTTCCTTATATAAGTGGTGAGCTTCCTCACCCTTGGCCCCACTCATTAAAGCCACTATCTCCATGCATGAGATATCCCTCCAAAACTACGTTGTCCCTCAATAAATGTCCACTCCTCCATAACAACGTTGTTGATTTGGTCAAAGTTGACCTAGTCTTCATGCTCCAACCCATTTTCACACAAAAGGGTGCTTAATTAAGCTGCTAAGATGTCCTCCTTTCGCATTAGGAGTGATTTTGTTCCTACTAAGGAGATTTATGGGTCTCCATACCCTCTTATTCAAAAAATTAAGAAGAAAAAGAAAACATTAATATTCTAACTAGCTCATGGCTAATTAGGAATATTAAAAAAGAGGTTGACGTAGTATGAGAGGGGGTGACGTTGTGCTAGTTGTCATGGCTAGAGGTGAAGTTTGGTTCTTCGAAGTTGCTAGTGGGGAATTATCTCTGCCGATGTAAATCAATGTCTAATAGGGTTAACAAAGGAAGGGGAAATAGTTCCTCAAGAGATTCTCAAGAGACTTTCTAGCCAAGAAGTCTGAGATCCGATCAGCGGAGTGATTGGAGAGGGTTGATCAAGAAATCGTGAGGATTTCTGGGAGGGAAAACACTTGTCAGAGGGAGAATAGTCTCTAGAGAGTTTATATTGCCAAGGAACCCAGATTCGAGTCTATTGCTGAGAACAACAACACGAGAAAAGAGAAGAGTGTCTATTTCGACATCGTTGAGCAGAGATGTCCTCTCATGGATTGAGGGATCAAGACAGGTTAGATGGAGCATCTAACTTCATCATCTCGAAGGCCAAAATATTATCATTCCTTGATGAATATCGCATCAAATATCATGTCGAGAAGGTTGTAGTTGTTCTTGTTTACGTTGATCCATTGAAGAAGTATGAGGAAAATCAAGCTAGAGCCAAGCGCTTGATTATGGACGGGGTGAAGGATCATGTGGTCCCACACATTGCCGAGAAGAATACGGCAAATGAAATGTTCACAACAGTGACCACATTGTATCAAGGTACCTCTGTCCAGAGGAAGATGCTTATGGAGAATTAGTTGTGACTATTTCAGATGCATAAGGGAGAGGAAAACCCCTTCCTCATTAGATTGAAGGTGATTCGAGATCAGTTGGTTGCTATGGGGGGCACTCTTGATGATGGTCTTATGGTGAGGACTGCCCTGAATGCAGTATCTGAAGAGTGGGAGACCTTTGTCCAAGGCATCTTGGGCAGAGCGACACTTCCAAATTGGGAAGACATGTGGGCAGCTCTTTGTCAAGAAGGAGACTGACCAAGATGGGCAGCAGCAGCAGAGGAGCCAAGATCAAGAAGGAGGAAGAGGAAGATGCAGCTCTCACATCTAAGGGACAGCGACAGCAGCAAGGGAAGAAGAAAAAGGACCTCTCAAAAGGTTCAGTCATTCAGATGTGGCGAATTGGGACATTTTGCCAATACTTATCCTCAGAATAAAAAGGGCAAGGGGGAGTTAGATTCCAAGGCAACAGCAGCGAAGGGTGATGACAAGAGTGATAATGATGTGGCTATGAGTGCTCATCTACCTCAAGAGAAGAGGTGGGGTGATATTGATCTATAGTTCTTTCGAAATACAACGTAGGGGAAGGATCCTTGAGGTGCCCAAAATCTTGGATCACATATGAGATACGAGAGCCCTTAATGACAGTAGGAGGATGATTGGAGTTAGTTGGTGCAGAGTATCATGGAGGCACTTTGGCAGTGCTAGGACACTAAAGAATGGAGAAGCGTGGAGGAGAGGAAACAATAGCCTAGAAGCAGCAGCATAGAGGCCGATGGTATTTCAGTAGTGCAAAGGTAGTGCTTACGGAGTGCAGGGTAGGAGACAACACAAAGCTTCATAGGATTAGCGCAGATTAGCAATAAAAGGTGTTTTAGATCGATATGCAACCATACTAACTTGTATGTCAGTACTTCAGGAGATGCCCTTCAGTTTCTTAAGTCTCAACAACTAAGTTCAAGTACAATAATTAACAGTGGTAGTGCTATGGGAAGCATGATGCAGCATTTGAGACGGAGCTGCAGTACATATGAGGAAATGACTATGACAGAGTCATGGGTAGTAGTACCAGAGATAGCATCACATTGAATGAGGGGCAACAACCGAGGATCAACAGTGTAGGGGATCAATGTCATGGATAATAGTAATGGTTCTAGGTTTAAGTATTGCTAGAGAACATTCCTCGCTAAGAGGGAATGTTGATTTTTGGGTAGCATCAAATGTCCTCTAGCTCCGAAACTTTGTGGAGGGGATAGGACACATGAGATCTCCAAGACACAGAAATCGTTTGGAGAAATTCCACATGGAACCTAAGTTATTAAAAAATATTAATTATTTTAATGGAGACCCTAAGTCTAACTTAGGGAAATTAGTTAATTAAAGTGGATTAGCTTAGACATGTGGGTGAGAATGTTCTAAGTGACGAGGAAAAAGTATTTTATCATCTTTACTATCGATTAGATATTATATCACGACCCTTAATTGTTCAAAGAAAACAGTATTAAAGGAAGGATTGGGGTCAGTTGGAGAACACACATATAGTGGCAACACTTGAGCTATGTCGAAATTTTGGGGCGCGGTTTGCTGAGAATTTTGAGTGAGCTTGCAGTGCAGCGAGGGGTAGATTGGCAGATGGATTTCAAATCTGAGGCTAAGAATATAATTGCAAAGAGGCATATCTATACCAGAGAGGTAGTGCAGTCTAGGAGGGGTGACGCAGAGGCAATGTAGGCCCAATAGGGATGATGTAGACCTAGCTAGTCTCATGTAGAGCTAGCGTATAGGCTGACCCAGTCACTAAAGGGTGACACATGCTAAGAGGGGCTGATGCAGAGCTGGGAAGGGGAGCACTGAGGTTCCAATGGGCCAGATAGGGATAGTTTCAGTAGATCCAGAAGGGGTGACACAACCACACTGAAGGGTGATGCAGTGACTGTGTAGGCACCTATGGATTTTATCACCCTCAGCTGAATCAACCATATTATCTGTCTCCGAGTGATAGAGGTACATCTGCTGATATTTTCTCTGTTGGGTAAACCACTATTGGTGCATTTTTTGTATTCAAAATTCTGCATAATAACAAAACCCTCAAGAGCTACTACACTGGTTTTCCTGCATTGGGTTTTTCCGGGGACATTTGTTCAAAAAATCTTGTGTGTCCTTTGTCATGAATGCTTAATTATTCAGTACTTTATCTGTATGTATGTGTAGATAAGCAGTGTGTTTACATCGTTTTTTATGAATATTTCTGAAAATAACTTGTAAATGTAAAAATACAAGTAGGAGAAGTAAAGTAGATTTATACAATTGAAATTTTTGTTAAGAAGATTCATGAATTTTCACATGGTATCAGAGTTATTACAAATCAGGGGGAGCTGAAGCCATCAACGAAGAGGCGAAGTTTTTGTTGCAAGAAGGCGACTAAGACAACACAATTCCAGAAAGAGGCAGTGCAACACGAGAGGAACAACACAGACCCAACAAGGGTGACTCAGAGTATGTCTAGTTGACGCAGAGGCTAACATATGCCCAGAAGGGTGACACCGAGCCTATCTAGATGATTCATAGCTGACGCAAATGCTGATGCAGGACCAAGAGGGTCACACCGTCTGAGAGGGTGTGATGTTGTGCCAGTTTTTGTGTTTGGAGATGTAGTTTAGTTCTTCAAAGTTGTTGGCAGGGCATTGTTTCTGCAGGTGCAGAACAATGTCTAGCACGGTTGAAAAAGTAAGGGGAAACAATTCCTCAACATAATTTCTAGCCAAAAAAATGAGATATGATCAGTGGAGTGATTGGAGAGGGTTGATTCGACAAAATTGGTGGAGGATTTCCAGGAGGGAAATCACTTGTCAAAGGGAGCATATTCTCTAGAGGGTTTCTATCGCCAAGAAACCCAGATTTGAGTCTATTGTTGAGAGAAAATATTGGAGAAGGGATAAGAGTATCTGTTTTGACATCGTGGGTAGAGATGATCTCTCATTGATTGAGGGATCAAGACAGGTTAGATGGAGAATCTAACTTCGTCATCTAGAAGCCAGAATCCTGTCAGTCCTTAACGAATATAATATCAAATATCATGCTGAGAAGGTTGTAGTTGCTCTTGATGATGCTGATCCATTGAATAAGTATGAGGAAAATAAAGCTAGAGCCAAGTGCTTGATTATGGACGGGGTAACGGATCATGTGGTCCCAAACATTGTTGAGAGGAAATTGACCCATTCCTCATTAGATTGAAGGCAATTCGAGATCAAATGGTTGCTATTGGGGCTACTCCTGATGATGGTCTTATGGTGAGTGTTATCTAAGATAACCATTAGGTTTGTTTTGAGTCATGATTCAATTAAGTTAAGTTAGGGTAGCGTCAATAAGTTCAATGATCAAACATGCTCTTTTAGTTTATTTGCTAGTAGTCCTAGGTCAAAAATTTTTCTTTTCAAACAAGTTTTAAATTAAATTTTGGTCACTTCATATGGTATAGGTAAAAAATGCTACTCCCCTCATTCCATTGATGGCCATCATCATCTCAGAAGTCATGTCACTCATTTTCATTTAGAGTCTTAGGTCAGTCATTCCATCTCCATCTAGGTTTGTATCTAGGTGTCCTTATTTTGCCACTGAAAAGTCCAAAAATGTCACCAAAGAGGGCAAACAAGGCTTCATTTTTATCATATCAGTATTTTAAAGGGATTTAGCATATTTAGGGGAAACTGTCTCATTTCAAAACTTGTTTCATTGTCAATTTTTTTTCCAAAAGGGGTCAAAGGGATAAAATGGGGTAAATTTTACATCCCATGTATTTATCCTCAGTAAGAAAAAATTGTGAAAATATGCGCATTTAGCCCAAAGTCTTGAGCTTAATTTGTTTTATCGAAAGTTCAAGCTATGATGTAGAGTATCCAAAGAAAGAACCACATCATCTAAGAAATACATTCCAAATAGCTGACATGGTTAAAACAACTCACCAGTTTTGCCACCTCACCAACACACAACTCATCCTCAAAATTTCGAATATTAGAGCCTAAATTTTAGCATGATATTTTGCCACCTGATAATGGTTGATGCCACCTTAGACAAATTTTTTTGTTTTGATAAGTATAATTAGTATGGGTTATTAAATTTTTTTTGATGAAATTAATTGTGATAGATACCTTTTAGGTTACAAACTATTTTCAACATAATTATCTCTAACTTCTCTCATGTAATAAAATTCCTTTTGGTATTAGAATTCTACATCAGTTTCAAGAGTCTGGCCCTGGTGGAATACCTATGTAAAAGGGTTTTCACTCTATAAATAGGGAAGTTTTAGAGTTAGAGAAGGTTGATGGATGATGTGAGGAGAACCAACTTTGTAACCTTTTTCTTCATCTAATATACATTTGCAACAAACTGTCTTTTTCACCTGAGATTATATTTTGGCTCATATGTAACACCTTCATGTCTTATGTATTGTTATTAGTGTCATAGAAATTTGATTACTTGGAATTCATGTCAGATGCTCCAACTTCCTTCATTTTCTGTGTTTTACTATAAAATTTTATTTCATATCATAATAAAGCCAAATTTTTCTCAGCTTCCATGAAAGCAGTTTGTTTGTAGTTGATTTTCCATGGATGAATCCATGCCCAATGGTGGTTTTCATCACATTATTTCACTTGCATAATCTCATGAAAAATATAGAGTTACCCTTCTAAATTTTTCAGTTTTATAATGAGAATATTATAGTAATTTTGAGAGAGCCCTCTCAAATTTGAAGGGCTAGCTTCTAGTTAAAATTTGGTGTGAAATAGTTACACTAAATTGCCCATTGAGAAAACCAATTAGTCTCAGTTTGGTGATAGAATTTTGGTGTGTTTTCCGAGAGCCCAAAGCTAAATATTCCTAAAAAAAATCTCTCGATCAAAACTACTAAACTCTTGAAGGTAGCAGGAGATCAGAAATATTCGATTCTACATTCTACCTTGGTGACTCCACTGAGATTCTCAGCTTAAGGGTGGCTCCTAAGAAGATTCATACAAGGAGAAATCAATACCCTAATCCACCCGAGAGAGTTGATAATCGAGAAAGAATTCTTAGAGGTATTGGAAGCTCATCAAAATTAGGTAATTTATATCTTTCAAGAGTTTCATCTTTTCCCTTTGAGGTTGTTCGAAGTTTTGAAGACACGAAGTTTGATGAAAAGATAGAAGAAGTTATTTTTAGATCTAAATATGAGAATGAATTGACTGAAATTATATTATATATTCAAATATTAGGAATTGATACATCATCTCTTGTGTCGAAAGAAGAAAAATAAGGGTTTTGGGAAATTGTCACATCAAGATTGTCACTAGAACAAGAATCATTTGAAAAATTAAAATAACATGATCCTTTTGATTTCTTGTTAAGAAGGAGGTCTGGTGTCCCTTTGCCTGAGTGGAGATATTTTGTCTCTAAACTTCAAATTCCCAACTCAAAATATCCTAGTATCACATCCTCATTCACTGCTTTTTCTCCTAGTCAAAATATTACTCCTTCCACTGCTTTTTCAAATAGTATAGTCACTTCCATTATGGCTGGAGTTCCTCCTCCTTCAGGTCCAGCTATGTATTCTCCTCTTGTCCTAATTTCCATACCGCACGAGCTTCCAGATGGGTGTTCCACTAGAATTAAAAATTTTGGGGGTGAAGAAGATATTACTGCTGAGCAACATGTTGACTGTTTTAATTATTTTGTTGACCTAGAAGAGGTGGATGATGAAGATGTAAAAATGAGGATGTTTGTGTAGAGTTTCATAGGTGAGGTGAGAAAATGGTTCAAAGCCTTAGCCCCAGAGAGTTTACATAATTGGGACCAATTAGAAGACAAATTTTTGATGAAGTGGAGAAGAAAAGTGAACCCTGTTCAAGCCTTGACTGAATATAATAATCCAAAAAAAGCCACAGATGAGTCAGTTCATGAATTTTATAAGAGGTTCAATAAGGTTTACAATTCTATCCCTTCTCACATTAAACCTCCCCCAAGAGCTTCCTAATTGCATTATGCTAAAGCCTTTGACTATTCTTTCTAAATTTTACTAAGGGAGAGAGAATTTTCTCTTTAGTTGACATGAAAAATGATGCCATAAAATTCGAAGTAAATATGGATGCAATGAAGAGGTCCAAAATGGGAAAAGCCAGATTAAAATAAGAATAAAAACCTTCCAAATCTTCGGATGTAAAATTCATTACCATGGAAAAATATGTAGAGGCTTATGGATAGGCTTGATTTTGGTAATAATCCCCTACCTGCTGAACAACAAGAAACACATATTAGGAATCCTTAGTTTAGAAGACCTCAAAATCAGCAGAGACCAAGGGACAATAGAAACCAGCCTGATCAACAAGCTAGGCCTCCCTTTCAACAAAATATAGTGGACGAGGAAGAAACACAAGCTGATTTTCAAGAAGACATCATTCATTGTTTAGATGAAGATGTGTCATGGATGTTATTAACCAAAGAACATGATGAATCTAGCCATGACATAGGGAACCGTGAAGATAAGAAGAAATATGATTATTTGAAACACTACCATCATGCTATATTTGAGATGAAAAAACAATATAACTCGAGGAATAGAAGTGTTCCTATTACATCTAATAAAGGTCAGTCAAAGAAAGATGCTCCAAAGTGAGTTTCACGAAAGAAAGACACACCACCCCATGGTAAAGAGATTGAAAAAACACCACTGGTTTTCAATTTAGAAAATGACATTTCTAAGATCAAAATTGATGTCCCTTTTGGTGAGATCATTAAGGTTACTGAGTATAGGAGCCAAATTGTCAAAATCCTTAACACTCAGCCTGGACCTTTTGACATTCTAAATTTGCAAGAAAACCATCCTACTATCTTTCTAGGACCAAGGGTGGAAGATGATAAAAATGAAGAAGTTCCACCTTTCTATATGAACTGAACATCCATGCAATGAATTTACATAATTCTATGTTAGATTCATGGGCCTCCCATAACTTAATGCCTAAGGTGACCATGAAAAGAATGAGCTTAGACATAACCAGACCTTACAAAGACTTTTTTTCCTTTTATTCCAAAATAGTTCAGAGTATTGGTCTCATTAAGGATGTGGTTTTTGGTTTAGCTCAAGTGCCTGCTAAGACAATGTTAATGAATACAGTTGTGGCTGAAATTCCTCCAAAATTTGGTATGATTTTATCTAGATCATGGGCTGCTAAAATTAAAGGAACTATGCAGATGGACATGACTTATGACACTATTCCAGTCTTTGGTGAGCAAAGAAGGTTGTACAGAGAATCTGTTGGTTGTGGAGCCTGATTATCTTGTTTATTTTATATCACAACATTGGACCCCTATACCTTAATGGGGCGGCAACGTCGCCTGTAATTAAACACTGCCTGGGGGGTTGAGGGGGGCAGCTGCGACTTTATGGAGCCCCCCCCTGGTGGGGGGTTTTAGGGGAAGTGCCCCTGAAGTTAAGAACAAATGTAAAATTGCCTTGTAAAAGTATAGTAATTTCTAGTCAATCTGGGTCGTTCATTAGGTGAATGATTTGACGGTAGAAGTTATGTTTATTTTAGGGTTTTTTTCCCTAGAAGTGAACCCCTCGCTTTGTATGAGGGTATTGTATTATGGATGTGTGTGGTATGTGTATTCTCAGAGCGAGAAACAGATAGGGAGATTGTGAGAGAGAACAGAGGATAGTACAATGCATCTGCTGCAGGTTGTGTCTCTTCATTTTGCTGGATAATAGAAAGGAAGGACTGGCTGTTCGGGGTGGACGTAGCCCAAACTGGGTGAACCACGTATATCTATGTCTCTCTGGTTTTATGTGTTTTGTGTGCTTGTATTTTTCCGCATATTTTATGTGTTGCATTGCTCTTTAATATTTAATTTTATAACAGAATCTAGGATGACATATATGGTTAGTAGAAAATATAAACCACAAAAAATTCCAATTTATGCAGTAGAGACTGATTTTTGGTCTTCCATTTTGTTCAATGAGGTCACTAATTAAACAGAAAATCAGAAAATAAAAAAAATCAACAAGCTGAAATTCAACAGTTTGAGGAGGTAAATAAAGAAGGTTGGTGGCATATGTACTTTGATGGTGCTGGTGGAAGGGAAGGAGTTGGCGCAGGTATGTGGATTACCAACCCTAGCAACGAGAGAAATTTTTATTCTTAAAAATTGAACTTTGATTGTACAAACAACATGGCTAAATATGAGGCTTTATTTTTGGGCCTAGAAGCCTTGAAAAGTTTAAACGGCAAGAAAATTTCAATTTGTGGTGATTTTGAACTAGTAATGAAGCATATAGAAGAATCTTATCAAACTAAAGATTTTAGAATGGTGGCTTATGGGAATTTTATCCTTGATTTACTTGAAAATTTCAAGAACATAGTTTCACCATCAAAGCTAGAAACCAGAATTCTGTGGTTGATTCCTTGGCTATCTCAACCAGATTGTTTATCATTCCTACTCATCCTAGCAACAACTATGAATTTGAGGTCAAGCATAAACCAACTATTGATCCGGATTTATGCAGGAACACAATGAAATATTGGAATACACATAAAATAAGATATGCAACAGAAATAAAACTTTTCTTCATTAATAAAAAATAACTGAAATGTGCTTACAGACATAATGGAAATAAATTAGTTAGGGCATTGGTAGCTTATCTCTGATAAGAGATGGAGTGACTACAAGCCTCTAAAATGTGTTACAATGAGGCCTGAGGGCTTATTTATTATTGATAAATAATGGATAAACCTAAACATCCAAAAGCCAAACCCTAGGAGATGAAGTGCCAAAACTATGGGCCCTGTTTGGGTAAATTGGTAAATCAATCTTCCCAGGGACGTAACTTTGGCATACGATCTCCGTTTGATGCACATAATACCTCGTTAGAAATATCTATTTAAGGAATACAAATTTTGATGTGAGAAACATCGAATGAAATTCAATATTGCTCGCGGGTTTTCCAAAAAATGTCTTTTATGGCTTCAAAACAGCTTCGAAAGTTCAAGATCCAAAAAACTACTAAAAATAGTAAACTGTGCTACAATTAAAAAAACTGAAAAATTAAAAGAAACAATGGTGGGGCCCCAAGTGGACTAGGTGGGTGGCCACAAATATCCTTTTAGATCATTTCTCCCCCCTTAGGAAGCAATGGTCCCCATTGCGTTGAGTTCCTTCATGATATGAGGAAAATTCTACTAAACTTGGTCCCTGTTGAACCATTTTCCTTGGTGTAGGAGTTGGCGAGCTTTGACAACCCAATACAGATGGATCTTATGCTAGTGAGTGTTCTTGATTTCATGTCCATGATACGATTTGTGGTGGCATGTTCCATGCAGTATGGGTTTAAATCTATCGATGTGAATTGTTATGCAATGTGGGAGGTGTCTAGTAGGGGTGTGAAGTAGGGCCAAAGGCGGTCTACATTGAACATTAGGTGCGGGACCAGGAATGGTGGAATACTAAGCTCCAAGGAATTGGACCCTACAGCCTTGGTGATGGTGTATGACCCATATTAGAGTGGGAAAAGCTTGCAGTGGGGTCCAAAGAGGCACTCCTTCTGCAAATGTAGCCACACTTTGTTGCTGACCTCGAAGTTGTGTGGCACCCGATGTTGATCATGTTGTTGCTTGTACTTAGCATTGGCTCTATCCAATATGTCATGAAACTATTGGCGTATGTGCTGAATGTGCTCAATGAAGTTGTCTGCCTTGTTGGCTTCAGACTAGATATGAGCCAAGTTGACCTAAGTAGCCACAAATGGCATGGCTACAACAATGGGACATAGTGGTTGGAATCCCAATCCCACCTAAAAGGGGTTGTGGCCAGTTGAGTTGTGGAGAGCCCAGTTATAACTGTGTTGTAGATAGGGAAGGCTCTCATCCCATGTGTGTGGATGCTTTGATTTTTGTATGCACATAATGTGTACGATCATCTTATTGATGACCTCCCTCTGGACATAAGTTTGGGGATGGAAAGTTGTGGACATGGTGAGATTGGTGTCCAGCATTGACCAAAGGTTGGACCAATATGTGTTGAAGAACTTACTGTCCCGATCTGAGATGATAGGCTATGGGATCCCAAAGTGCACCCACACTCATTCAAAGAAGAGTTTAGCATTGGATTTTGCTGTGATATTATTCTTGCAGGCTTCCATAATGGCCATCTTAGAGAATCTATCGACGACCATTAAAACACAGTCATTTCCATCCTTAGTAGAAGGAAGGAACAACATGTAATACATGGATATGGATTCCCAATGTCGACTAGGGCTAGGTAGCCGAGTATAGAGGCCTTTCTTCTGATGGTTGGTTTGGAAATAGCACAAGCATTCTAGGATCTGATGTACTTCCTGACATCCTGTCAAAGGTTCAACCAATAGAAATACTTCTACAGTACTGCCACTATTTTCTTAACACCGAAATTCCCAGCGACCTAGTTGTAGTGCGATTCCCAAATCATTTTTTCACGCTCGCTTGAAGGAACACAAAGGTGTCCTAGGTGACATAGCAGTGCATATTGGAGGTTAAAATTTGGAGCTTCTGTACCCTCCAAGAATGTCTTGTATGTGTGGCCGAATTACATATCACTTTAGTAGAGAAGTGGCCAATCAGAAGTCTCACGCCCACAAGAGTTGAGGAAAACGCCACGATTGGTGGTCATCATAGGTAGTCTGCAACATTATTGGTGCTACCCTTCTTGTACTTGATGTTCAAATGAAAGAGTTGCAGATATGTGGACCACTTCTAATGGTGATCGTTCTGCAACTTCCCTTGCATCTGTATGAACTGCAGGGGTTGGTGGTCTGTGTGGATGACCATTTCCTTCCCAAAAATGTAATGCTTCCATTGTCGGCAAGCCTGCACAATGGAATACATTTCTTTGTCATTAGTAGGATACTTGCAAACTGTGCCAGACAATGTCTCACTTTGATATGCCACTGGATGCCCCTGTTTAGTAATAATTCCCCCAATATCACAGTTAGAGGCATCTGTCTCGATCTCAAATGGTTGTTGCAAGTATGGTAATGTGAGCACTTTGATAGAGCAGAGGTGTTATTTCAATTATACGAATGCCTTATATTGAGATTCTGACCAAAGTAAATTTTCTTTTGCTCCTCCCTTGGTGACTTGACTCAAGGGCCAAGTGACATGAGAGAATCCCAACACAAACCTGCGGTAGAAATTAGCAAGATCCAGAAAGATGCGAAGCTCTGTTAGAGTGGTTGGGGCTGGCCAATCCCGAATGACTTGGATCTTGGTTGGATCCACATTTACCCCCTGCTAATCAATAATGTATCCCATATACTGAACCTCGATCTTGCCAAAAGTGCACTTCTCCAAATTGGCAAACAAATTGTGTTGTCGTAGTGTTTGGAGGACCTGTCAGATGTGGTGGAGGTGCTCTTCCTAATTTTTCCTGAAGATCAGGATGTCATCTAGGTACACTACTACAAATGAGTTGGTGAATGACCACAGGATGTCATCCATCAACCTCATGGAGGTTGCAGGAGCATTTTTCAACCTGAAAGTCATGAAAAACCACTCGAAAAGGCCCTCCTTAGCTTTAAAGGCAGTCTTCCACACATCAGAGGGTTCGATTGGTACCTGGTGATAACCGGACTTCAAGTCGATCTTGCTGAAATATTTTTCCCCTTTGAGTTGATCCAGAAGGTCATCAATTTGTGGGATCGGATACCTATTCTGGACAGTGATCTTGTTCAATGCCCGATATTCAATACAAGGTCTCCAATTCCCATACTTCTTTTGCACCAACGCGATCGGGCTCCCACAGGGTGATGAACTAGGTAGGATGTGACCTTTTTGCAGCAGCTCCTGAATTTGCCTCTTGATTTCATCTTTCTCTAGGACAAAGTGTCAATAGACCAGTCCATTTGGCAATGGCACACTTGCGGTTAGATCAATGGGGTGCTTGACTTGACAGTGCAGAGGCACCCCTTAGGGTGAGGTGAAGATGTCCCCGTACTCCTCCATGACCTTGCTCATTTTTTTTTGTCATGCAGAGGAGCCTTATCTGGAGGCTGCGACCACAGTCTTCTTCTTTCCCTAAGGGCAGATTATCAGGAAAAAAAATTTCCCGGTTTTGGAAATGAGCTTACTGTATTTTTTTGTAGTAACCAAAAGAATAGTAGTAGGCAGTGGTACCTCTGGTATCCTGTACAACTTATTTCCCAAAGTAAAAATAATAGCACGAGACCGAGACTCATACACTGCATGTCGCTTCCACAAGTATGGTTGGCCTAATAATACATCACAAACATCAAGAGGAGCAATGTCACATAATAACTCATCCGTGAAGGGATTGATGCTGTAGGGAAGGCGACACTTTTGGCTGATGCAAAGATCCCGTCCTTGGTGAAGCCACCCGATGGTGTATGATTGTGGGCGACATGTGGTCAGAAAACCCAAATGCTTCTCGACCTCTGCTAAAATTATGTTCTTTTGGCTCCCACTATCGACAATTAACTATAGTGGGTAACCCCTTACTGACATATGGGAGTGGAAGATATGCTCCTCCTCCTCTGTATATTTAATTTCCTCCTTCTGGATCTTCGTGGTGGAAAAAATGGCATTGGGATCCGCATCGATAAACTGCTTCCCTCTGTCATTACCCTTGTCAAGTTATTATTTAGATTCGGAGCATGCATCTAATTCTGGAGCCTTCACCTCGGCCATCAGTGCTTACTTGGCCCGACACTCACTTGTGTTGTGAGTGGAGCTCTTATGGAACTCACACCACTTTCCCGTGTCCTTCTTTGGCTTTGCGTCATTTTTCTTTGTTTGCGGCTTTGGTAGGTTGTCTTGGGTTGCCATGCCTTGGATTTTTCTTTTGTTCTATAGTTTGTGGGCACCTTTCCCTTCGTTTTGATTCACAGATCCAAAGTCTCAGTTCTTCTGTTTGAATTTCTGCTCAATCTTGGCAGCATACCAGTATGCCGTACCAAGTAAGGAGATGTCGAGGAACTCCATTTCCTCCTGAATTTATCTATGCATACAACTGCGGTACTTTAGCACCAAATGTTTCTCCGAATATTTGATACCCAACTTTGTGTGCAGGGTATGTAACATATTCGTCAGCTCATGCACATCTTGATCCCTTTGTTGCCACAACGTAGTCCACTGTAATTACTTGTCCTCATAGCTCCCCATGGCGTAATATTGTTCCTTGATGGCGTCTCAGAAAGAATTCCAAGTGGGCACATCTAAGAACAGAGAGGGTTCACCCTTGTCCTTTTTCATACAGTAGGTTTCCCACCAGTCCTTGACATGAGGGACGACTTTGAGGACACTAGTACATTTGGAAAAAATTCCAACACTTTAGTTTCAACACTTTTGTCGTATTTTCGGAAATTTCCCCAATTTCTATCAATTTTTCAAGTCCCACCAAAAACCGTCGCTATATCGACGTTTAGGGATATCGTTGATTTTGCGACGTTAATGTTTGTCGTCGAAAATATGACGTTTTAAACTCTTCGTCGGTCTTACGACGTTTATGTGACAAGAACGTCGGAATTGTGACGTCACTAACACATTCGTCGCTCTTGCAATGCTTTGGAGAAACCGTCAGAAGAGTGACGTTTCTCAAATAAACGTCGGTCTTGCGACATTTGGCTTCACAACGTCGCAAGACCGACGTTTATTTGAGAAACGTCGCTCTTCCGACGGTTTCTCCAAAGCATCGCAATAGCGACGAATGGGTTAGAGACATCGCAATTCAGATGAATACCTTAGAGTGATAAAGTAAAACTTTTGGGAAAAAGTATTACTTATCATTATTACAAGGTAAATCGAAATTTCAATTTATAACCTTTTGTTGCATAATAATTGTTTATGCTAATTATATAACATTAATTATGATAAATATAGTACACCATTGGTTTATATAGATATTGTGATGCTGCTCTGTACATTTAATAGCTACAGAATGTTATAATAAATATATTACACCATTGGTTTATATAGATATTGTGATGCTACTATGTACATTTACTAGCTATAGGTGATTTGTTGGAGATGGTGAACTCCACCACACCATACCAATTATGGTCCACAAATCCTTTACATGGAGGGATAATCACCTTAAACAAGCTATTTTTAAATTTTGTAACCTATTAAGGAAGATATAAAAGAAACATTCCATCCAACATTTTCTCTCCCTACAATGGCTACTCTAGGCCACATGGGCTCCTCCCAACAGTACTTCCCTCCATAGCATAAGATCTAAACCCTTCAACAATATAGTCACCCTATTACATGGTCCATCTAATTAATTATTGAGTCAACCTCTATCAACGTCACACTTACAATATTTTACAAAATAACATGGTCTCCATCAAAAGACATTCATACAATATTAGAAAACCACACCATTATTCAAAACCCATATAAACTTCTCAACATCACCCTCTTTAACAATCCCTTTATCCTTAAATAAAAATCACATGAAATCATGATCAATTTCAATAATAAATTATCTAAAAAAATTCAATTAGAATCCCTTTCATTAGTCCATGTTAGTAAATGAAAGTTTTTTCTCACTTTTAGTGGATGAAATTTCTGTGCAAAAGAAAATTATACTAGCAATTGCATTGAGAGGTGCAAAATAACACCGATAGTAGGATTGGGAGGATGTGGTAGGTAATAATGAAGAGAAATATAAGGACAATGAAATACATTAGAAAGAGTTTCTATATATTTTATAAACAATGTAGCAAGAGGTTAAATTTAAAAATAAAAATAAAAATAAGGTAAATGTCTGAGATCAATGGCAATCCTTGCAGGCACAAGGTACATAACAAAGGAAAAAACCTAGAAGCACAAGCTACATAACAATGGACAAAACCTAGAAGCATGAAGAACATTCTTTACCTAGATGATCACCAAACTAGGGCATGAAACCCATGCTCAAAAATAATATTTGTCTTTCTTCTTTTTTCTTTGAAAATAAAATGTATATAATAATTTGAGTACATTGACTATTGTGAAGTTCGAAACTGGTTACATTTTCCAACACTCCCTCTTAACTAGGGAGGTATTCATAATTGTACACTTGGTACAAGGTTATTCTCAAATTGAAGAGTTCTCATAAGAATATTCGGGTGCCTTGTGCACGTTCGTGCAGCCCATTTTCCGGTTTCTCCCTTGTACCTTCGTTCGATCATGCACGTCATGTCGCGCCGTGTGAGGGCACCCACCCAAATGCGTTCGATTTGAGTCATTTTGTTTGAAGGTGGTCGTATCAAATTTTCTAAGTTGTGACTGCAGGGGTGCCTTGTGCATGTTTGTGTAGCTCGTTTGACATTTTCTCCCTTTTTCCTTCGTTCGGTCATGCCCACCCAAACACGCCGTGTGAGGGCACCCGCCCAAATGCATTCGGGTCAGGTCGTTCATTTGAGGGCGATCGTATAAAATTTTCTAAGTTGTGACCGCAGGGGTGCCTTGTGCACGTTTGTGTGGCTCGTTTGTCATTTGCTCCCTTGTGCCTTCGTTCGGTCGTGCACGTTGTGTCGTGCCGTGTGAGGGCACCCGCCCAAATGCGTTTGAGTTGGGTCATTTCATTTGAGAGTGGTCGTATCAAATTTTCTACGTTGTGACCGCACAGGTTCTTTGTGCATGTTCGTGTGGCCCATTTTCCATTTTCTCCCTTGTGCCTTCGTTCGGTTGGGTGCACTGTGTCGTATCGTTTGAGGGCGCCTGTCCAAACCCATTCAGGTCGGGTTGTTTTGGTTGAGGGTGCCCGCCCAAACGTGTTCGGGTCGGGTCGTTTCGGTGTGAGGGTGCCTGCTCAAACTCGTTTGGGTCGGGTCGTTTCAGTGTGAGGGCGCCCACCCAAACGCATTCGAGTTGGGTCATTTCGTTTGAGGGCGGCCATATCAAATTTGCTAAGTTGTGACCGCACAGGTGCCTTTTGCACATTTGTGCGGCCCGTTTCCTATTTTCTCCCTTGTGCCTTTGTTCGGTCATGCTCGCCCAAACACACCGTGTGAAGGCACCCGCCCAAATGCGTTCGGGTTAGGCCATTTCGTTTGAGGGTGGTCGTATCAAATTTACTAAGTTGTGACCGCAGGGGTGCCTTGTGCATGTTCATGAGGTTCATTTTTCGTTTTCTCCCTTGTGCCTTCGTTCGGTCAAGCGTGCCGTGTGAGGGAACCCGCCCAAACGCGTTCGGGTTGAGTCAGGTCATTTCATTTGAGGATGACCGTATCAAATTTTCTAAGTTGTGATCGCACGGGTGCCTTTTGCACGTTCATGTGGCCCGTTTTCCATTTTCTCTCTTGTCCCTTCATTCGGTCATGAACTCCGTGTGAGGGCGCTCGCCCAAACGCGTTCGAGTCGGGTTGTTTCATTTGAGGGCAGTCATATCAAATTTGCTAAGTTGTGACCGCACGAGTGCCTTGTGCACGTTCATGCGGCCCATTTGCTATTTTCTCCCTTGTGCCTTCGTTCGTTTGGGCGTGCTGCGTCATTTAATTTGAGGGCACCCATCCAAACCCGTTCGTGTCGGGTCGTTTCGGTTAAGGGCGCCCACCCAAACGTGTTCAGGTCGAGTCGTTTCGTTTGAGGGCAGCCATATCAAATTTGCTAAGTTGTGACTGCACAAGTGCCTTTTGCACATTCGTGCGGTCTGTTTGCCATTTTCTCCCTTATGCCTTCGTTTGGTCGTGCTTGCCCAAAAGTACCATGTGAGGGTCATTTCTTTTGAGGGTGGTCGTATCAAATTTACTAAGTTGTGACCATTGGGGTGCCTTTTGCATGTTTGTGAGGCTCATTTTTTGTTTTCTCCCTTCTACCTTTGTTCGGTCGGGCGCGCCGTGTGAGGGCACCCGCCCAAACACGTTCGGGTTAGTTCAGGTCATTTTGTTTGAGGGCGACCATATAAAATTTGCTAAGTTGTGACTGCACGGGTGCCTTTTGCATGTTCCTGCGGCCCGTTTGCGGTTTTCTCCCTTGTGCCTTCGTTTGGTCATGCACGTCGTGTTGCACCGTGTGAGGGCGCCCGCCCAAACGTGTTTGGGTCGGGTCGTTTCGTTTGAAGGTAGTCGTATCAAATTTGCTAAGTTGTGACCGCACAGGTGACTTGTGCATGTTCGTGTGGCCCATTTTCTGTTTTCTCCCTTGTGCTTTCGTTCAGTTGGGCACGCTGCATCGTTTCGTTTGAGGGCACCCATCCAAAGTCGTTTGGGTCAGGTCGTTTTGGTTAAGAGCGCCCGCCCAAACACGTTCGGGTCGGGTCGTTTCGGTGTGAGGGTGCCCGCCCAAACGTGCTCGGGTTGGGTTGTTTCATTTGAGGGCGTCCGTATCAAATTTGCTAAGTTGTGACTGCATGGGTGCCTTTTGCACATTCGTGCGGCCCGTTTGTTGTTCTCTCCCTTGTGCCTTTATTCATTTGTGCCCGCCCAAACGCGCCGTGTGAGGGCGCTTGCCCAAACACGTTTGGGTCTGGTCATTTCGTTTGAGGGTGGCCGTATCAAATTTACTAAGTTGTGACTGCAGGGTTGTCTTGTGCACATTCATGATGCTCATTTGTTATTTTCTCCCATGTGCATTCGTTCATTCAGGCGCGCCGTGCGAGGGCACCCGCCCAAACGCATTCGGGTCTGGTCAGGTCATTTCGTTTGAGGATGACCGTATCAAATTTTCTAAGTTGTGACCGCACGGGTGCCTTTTGCACATTCGTGTGGCCCAGTTGCCATTTTCTCCCTTGTGCCTTCGTTTGGTCGGGTGCACTGCATCATTTCATTTTAGGGCACCCATCCAAACTCGTTCAGGTCGAGTCGTTTCGGTTAAGGGCGCCTGCCCACACATGTTCGGGTTGGGTCATTTCAGTGTGACGGCGCCCGCCCAAACGTGTTCGGGTCGGGTCATTTTGTTTGAGGGTGGCCGTATCAAACTTGTTAAGTTGTGACCGCACAGGTGAATTTTGGACATTCGTGCATCCCCTTTGTCATTTTCTCCCTTGTGCCTTCGTTCGGTTGTGCCCACCCAAACGTGCCGTGTGAGGGCACCCACCCAAACGCGTTTGGGTCGGGTCATTTCGTTTGAGGGTGGCCTTATCAAATTTACTAAGTTGTGACCGCAGGAGTGTCTTGTGCACATTTGTGAGGCTCGTTTGTCATTTTCTCCCTTGTGCCTTCATTCGATCAGGCACGCCATATGAGGGTGCTCGCCCAAACGTGTTCGGGTCAGGTTAGGTCATTTCGTTTGAGGGAGACCATATCAAATTTTCTAAGTTGTGACCGCACGGGTGCCTTTTGCATGTTCGTGCGGCCCGTTTTCCGTTTTATCCCTTGTACCTTCGTTTGGTTGTGCACGCCGTGTCGTGCCGTGTGAGGGCGCTCAGCTAAACGCGTTCGGGTCAGGTCATTTCATTTGAGGGCAGTCATATCAAATTTGCTAATTTGTGACCGCACGGGTGCCTTGTGCATGTTCATGTGGCTCGTTTGTTGTTTTCGCCCTTGTGCCTTTGTTCGGTCGAGTGCGCCATGTGAGGGCGCCCACCCAAATTCATTCAGGTCGAGTCAGGTTGTTTCGTTTGAGGGTGGTCGTATCAAATTTGCTAATTTGTGACCACACGAGTGCATTTTGCACATTCGTGCGGCCCATTTTCCATTTTCTCCCTTGTGAGGGTGCCCATCCAAACGCGTTTGGGTCGAGTCATTTCGTTTGAGGGTGGTTGTATCAAATTTACTAAGTTGTGATCACTGGGGTGCCTTGTGCATGTCTGTGAGGCTCGTTTGTTGTTTTCTCCCTTCTGCCTTCGTTTTGTCGGGCGTGCCGTTCAAGGGCACCTGCCCAAATGCGTTCGGGCTGGGCCAGGTCAATTCGTTTGAGGGCGACCTTATAAAATTTGCTAAGTTGTGACTGCATGGGTGCCTTTTGCATGTTCGTGCAACCCATTTGCAGTTTTCTCCCTTGTGCCTTCATTCGGTCGTGTCGTTTTGGTGTGAGGGTGCCGACCCAAATGCGTTCGGGTCAGGTCGTTTTGTTTGAGGGCAATCGTATCAAATTTGCTAAGTTGTGACCGCACGGGTGCCTTGTGCACGTTCGTGTGGCCCATTTGTTGTTTTCTCCCTTGTGCCTTCGTTCAGTGGGCCACACTGTATCGTTTAGTTTGAGGGCACTCGTCCAAACTCGTTCGGGTCGGGTCATTTCGGTTGAGGGTGCCCGCCCAAACGCGTTCGGGTCGGGTCGTTTTGGTGTGAGGGTGCCTGCCCAAACGTGTTCAGGTCGGGTTGTTTCGTTTAAGGGTGACCGTATCAAATTTTCTAAGTTGTGATCACATTGGTGCCTTTTTCACATTCGTGCAGCCCGTTTGTCATTTTCTCCCTTGTGCCTTCGTTCAGTTGTGCCCGCCCAAATGCGCCGTGTGAGGGCACCTGCCCAAATGCGTTTGGGTCAGGTCATTTCGTTTGAGGGTGGCCGTATCAAATTTACTAAGTTGTGACTGCAGGGGTGTCTTGTGCACATTCGTGAGGCTCGTTTGTCATTTTCTCCCTTGTGCCTTCGTTTGGCCAGGCATGCTGTGTGAGGGCACCCGCCCAAACGTGTTCGGGTTGAGTCAGGTCATTTCATTTGAGGACAACCGTATCAAATTTTCTAAGTTGTGACCACACGGGTGCCTTTTGCACGTTCATGCGGCCCGTTTTCCATTTTCTCTCTTGTCCCTTCATTCGGTCATGAACTCCGTGTGAGGGCGCCCGCCCAAACGCGTTCGGGTCGGGTTGTTTCATTTGAGGGCAGTCGTATCAAATTTTCTAAGTTTTGACCGCATGAGTGCCTTGTGCACGTTCATGCGGCCCATTTGCTATTTTCTCCCTTGTACCTTCATTCGTTTGGGCGCGTTGCGTCATTTAATTTGAGGGCACCCATCCAAACCCGTTCATGTCGGGTCGTTTCGGTTAAGGGCACCCACCCAAACGTGTTCAGGTCGAGTCGTTTCGTTTGAGGGCAGCCGTATCAAATTTGCTAAGTTGTGACCGCACAAGTGCCTTTTGCACATTCATGCGGTCCGTTTGCCATTTTCTTCCTTATGCCTTCGTTCGATCGTGCTTGCCCAAACGCACCATGTGAGGGTCATTTCTTTTGAGGGTGGTCGTATCAAATTTACTAAGTTGTGACCATTGGGGTGCCTTTTGCATGTTTGTGAGGCTCATTTGTTGTTTTCTCCCTTCTACCTTTGTTCGGTCGGGCGCACCGTGTGAGGGCACCCACCCAAACACGTTCGGGTCAGTTCAGGTCATTTTGTTTGAGGGCGACCATATAAAATTTTCTAAGTTGTGACCGCACGGGTGCCTTTTGCATGTTCCTGCGGCCCGTTTGCGGTTTTCTCCCTTGTGCCTTCATTTGGTCGTGCACGTCGTGTTGCACTGTGTGAGGGTGCCCGCCCAAACGTGTTCGGGTCGGGTCGTTTCGTTTGAAGGCAGTCGTATCAAATTTGCTAAGTTGTGACTGCACGGGTGACTTGTGCACGTTCATGTGGCCCATTTTCCGTTTTCTCCCTTGTGCTTTCATTCGGTTGGGCGCGCTGCATCGTTTCGTTTGAGGGCACCCATCCAAAGTCATTTGGGTCAGGTCGTTTTGGTTAAGAGCGCCTGCCCAAACACGTTCAGGTTGGGTCGTTTCGGTGTGAGGGTGCCCGCCCAAACGTGCTCGGGTTGGGTCGTTTCATTTGAGGGCGGCCATATCAAATTTGCTAATTTGTGACTGCATGGGTGCCTTTTGCACATTCGTGCGGCCCATTTGTTATTCTCTCCCTTGTGCCTTTATTCATTTGTGCCCGCCCAAACGCATTTGGGTCGGGTCATTTCGTTTGAGGGTGGCCGTATCAAATTTACTAAGTTGTGACTGCAGGGTTGTCTTGTGCACATTCTTGACGCTCATTTGTCATTTTCTCCCATGTGCATTCGTTCATTTAGGCACGTTGTGTGAGGTCACCCGCCCAAACGCATTCGGGTCTGGTCAGGTCATTTCGTTTGAGGATGACCGTATCAAATTTTCTAAGTTGTGACCGCACGGGTGCCTTTTGCACGTTCGTGTGGCCTAGTTGCCATTTTCTCCCTTGTGCCTTCATTTGGTCGGGTGCACTGCATCATTTCATTTGAGGGCACCCATCCAAACTCGTTCAGGTCGAGTCATTTCGGTTAAGGGCACCTGCCCACACACGTTCGGGTTGGGTCATTTCAGTGTGAGGGCGCCCGCCCAAATGTGTTCGGGTCGGGTCATTTTGTTTGAGGGTGGCCGTATCAAATTTGCTAAGTTGTGACCGCACGGGTGAATTTTGCACATTCGTGCATCCCTCTTGTCGTTTTCTCCCTTGTGCCTTCGTTCAGTTGTGCGCGCCCAAACGTGCCGTGTGAGGGCACCCACCCAAACGTGTTTGGGTCGGGTCATTTCGTTTGAGGGTGGCTGTATCAAATTTACTAAGTTGTGACCGCAGGGGTGTCTTGTGCACATTTGTGAGGCTTGTTTGTCATTTTCTCCCTTGTGCCTTCATTCGATCAGGCACGCCATATGAGGGCGCCCGCCCAAACGTGTTCGGGTCAAGTTAGGTCATTTCGTTTGAGGGAGACCATATCAAATTTTCTAAGTTGTGACCGCACGGGTGCCTTTTGCATGTTCGTGCGGCCCATTTTCTGTTTTCTCCCTTGTACCTTCGTTTGGTCTTGCACGCCGTGTCGTGCCGTGTGAGGGCGCTCGCCTAAACGCGTTCAGGTCGGGTCATTTCATTTGAGGGCAGTCATATCAAATTTTCTAATTTGTGACCACACGGGTGCCTTGTGCATGTTCGTGTGGCTCCTTTGTTGTTTTCGCCCTTGTGCCTTCATTCAGTCGGGTGTGCCATGTGAGGGCGCCCACCCAAATGCATTCGGGTCGGGTCAAGTTGTTTCGTTTGAGGGTGGTCGTATCAAATTTGCTAATTTGTGACCACACGAGTGCCTTTTGACAATTCGTGCGGCCCGTTTTCCATTTTCTCCCTTGTGAGGGTGCCCGTCCAAACGTGTTTGGGTCGGGTCATTTCGTTTGAGGGTGGTCGTATCAAATTTACTAAGTTGTGATCACTGGGGTGCCTTGTGCACGTCCGTGAGGCTCGTTTGTTGTTTTCTCCCTTCTGCCTTCGTTTGGTCGGGCGCATCGTTCAAGGGCACCTGCCCAAATGCATTCGGGTCGGGCCAGGTCAATTCGTTTGAGGGCGACCGTATAAAATTTGCTAAGTTGTGACTGCATGGGTGCCTTTTGCATGTTCGTGCAGCCCATTTGCAGTTTTCTTCCTTGTGCCTTCATTCGGTCGTGTCGTTTTGGTGTGAGGGTGCCGACCCAAATGCGTTTGGGTCAGGTTGTTTCGTTTGAGGGCGGTCGTATCAAATTTGCTAAGTTGTGACCGCACGGGTGCCTTGTGCACGTTCGTGTGGCCCATTTGTTGTTTTCTCCCTTGTGCCTTCGTTTAGTGGGCCGCACTGTATTGTTTAGTTTGAGGGCACTCGTCCAAACTAGTTCGGGTCGGGTCATTTCGGTTGAGGGTGCCCGCCCAAACGCGTTCGGGTCAGGTCGTTTTGGTGTGAGGGCACCCGCCCAAACGTGTTCGGGTCGGGTTGTTTCATTTAAGGGTGACCGTATCAAATTTTCTAAGTTGTGATCACATTGGTGCCTTTTTCACATTCATGCAGCCCGTTTGTCGTTTTCTTCCTTGTGCCTTCGTTCAGTTGTGCCCACCCAAATGCGCCATGTGAGGGCACCCACCCAAATGCGTTTGGGTCAGGTCATTTCGTTTGAGGGTGGCCGTATCAAATTTACTAAGTTGTGACTGCAGGGGTGTATTATGCACATTCGTGAGGCTCATTTGTCATTTTCTCCCTTGTGCCTTCGTTCGGCCCGGCACGCTGTGTGAGGGCACCCGCCCAAACGCGTTTGGGTCGGGTCAGGGCATTTCGTTTGAGGACGACCGTATCAAATTTTCTAAGCTGTGACCGCACGGGTGCCTTTTGCAAGTTTGTGCAGCCCATTTTCCATTTTCTCCCTTTTCCCTTCATTTGGTCATGAATGCCATGTGAGGGCGCCCGCCTAAACATGTTCGGGTTGGGTTATTTCATTTGAGGGTGGTGGTATCAAATTTTCTAAGTTGTGACCGCATGGGTGCCTTGTGCACGTTTGTGCGACCCATTTTCCGTTTTCTCCCTTGTGCCTTTGTTCGGTTGGGCACGCTGCATCTTTCGTTTGAGGGCATCCGTCCAAATGGCCTGTTCGGGTCGGGTCGTTTTGGTTGAGGGCGCCCGCCCAAAAGCATTTGGGTCGGGTCGTTTCGGTGTGAGGTCACCCGCCCAAACGTGTTCAGGTCGGGTCATTTCATTTGAGGGCAGCCGTATCCAATTTGCTAAGTTATGGCCGCACGGGTGCCTTTTACACATTAGTGCAGCCTGTTTGTCATTTTCTCCCTTGTGCCTTAATCATTCGGTCGTGCCTGCCCAAACGTGCCATGTGAGGGCGCTTGCCCAAACGCGTTCGGGTCGGGTCAGGTTGTTTCATTTGAGGGCGACTGTATCAAATTTGCTAATTTGTGACTGCACGGGTGCCTTTTGCACATTCGTGTGGCCCATTTTCCATTTTCTCCCTTGTTCCTTCATTCGATCATGCACGCCCAAACGCACCATGTGAGGGCGCCCGCCCAAACGCGTTCGGGTCGGGTCATTTCGTTTTAGGGCAACTGTATCAAATTTTCTAAGTTGTGATCGCACGGATGCTTTTGTATGTTCATGCGGCCCATTTGCAGTTTGATCCCTAGTGCCTTCGTTCGGTCGTGCATGTTGTGTCGCACCATGTGAGGGCGCCTGCCCAAACACGTTCGGGTTGGGTCGTTTCGTTTGAGGGCGGTGGTATCAAATTTTCTAAGTTGTGACCACACGGGTTCCTTGTGCATGTTCGTGCGGCCCATTTTCCATTTTCTCCCTTGTGCCTTCATTCAGTCAGGCATGCTGCATTGTTTCGTTTGAGGGCATCCTTCCAAATGGCCCGTTTGGGTCGAGTCGTTTCAGTTGAGGGCGCCCACCCAAATGCGTTCGGGTCGGGTCGTTTCGGTGTGAGGGTGCTCGCCCAAACGTGTTCGGGTCGGGTCATTTTATTTGAGGGTGACCGTATCAAATTTTCTAAGTTGTGACCACACAGGTGCCTTTTGCACATTCGTGCAGCCCGTTTGTCGTTTTCTCCCTTGTGCCTTAGTTCAGTTGTGCCCACCCAAACGCACAGTGTGAGGGCGCCTGCCCAAACATGTTTGGGTCGGGTCATTTCATTTGAGGGTGGCCGTATCAAATTTACTAAGTTGTGACCACAGGGGTGTCTTGTGCACGTTCGTGAGGCTCGTTTGTCGTTTTCTCCATTGTGCCTTCATTCAGTCAAGTGCGCCGTGTGAGGGCATCCGTCCAAACGCGTTTGGGTCAGGTCAGGTCATTTTGTTTGAGGGCGACCATATCGAATTTTCTAAGTTGTGACCACAAGGGTTCCTTTTGCATGTTTGTGAAACCCTTTTTTCGTTTGGCCCCTTGTGCCTTTGTTCGGTTGTGCATGCTGTGGCACGTCATGTGAGGGCGCTTGCCCAAACGCGTTCGGGTCAGGTCATTTCGTTTGAGGGTAGTCATATCGAATTTTCTAAGTTGTGACTGCACAGGTGCCTTGTGCACATTCGTGTGGCACGTTTGTCATTTCCGCCCTTGTGCCTTCATTCGGTCGGGCACGCCGTGTGAGGGCGCTCGCCCAAACACATTCGAGTCGGGTCAAGTTGTTTCGTTTGAGGGTGGTCGTATCAAATTTTCTAATTTGTGACTGTACGGGTGCCTTTTCAACATTCGTGCAGCCCGTTTTCCATTTTCTCCCTTGTAACTTAGTTCGATCGCACTTGCTCAAACGCATTGTGTGAGGGCGCCCGCCCAAACGCATTCAGGTCGGGTCATTTCATTTGAGGTTGACCGTATCAAATTTGCTAAGTTGTGACCACACTGGTGCCTTTTGCATGTTCGTGCAGCCCATTTCTAGTTTGCTCCCTTGTGCCTTCGTTTAGTCGTGCATGCCATGTCACGGCGTGTGAGGGCACCCGCCCAAATGCGTTCAGGTTGGGTCATTTCGTTTGAGGGTGGTGGTATCAAATTTGATAAGTTTTGAATGCACGGATGCCTTGTGCACGTTCGTGCGACCCATTTTCCATTTTCTCCCTTGTGCCTTTGTTCGGTCAGGCGCGCTGCATCATTTCATTTGAGGGCATCCGTCCAAACAGTCCGTTCGGGTCGGGTCATTTCAGTTGAGGGCGACCACCCAAACACGTTCAAGTTGGGTCGTTTCGGTGTGAGGGCACCTGCCCAAACGTGTTCGGGTCGGGTCGTTTCGTTTGAGGGTGGCCGTATCAAATTTTCTAAGGTGTGGCTGAACGGGTGCCTTTTACACATTTGTGTGGCCCATTTTTCATTTTCTCGCTTGTGCCTCAATCATTTGGTCGTGCCGTGTGAGGGCACCCGCCCAAACACACCGTGTGAGGGCTCCCGCCCAAACGCGTTCGGGTCAGTTCAGGTTGTTTCGTTTGAGGGCGGTCATATCAAATTTGCTAATTTGTGACCACACAGGTGCCTTTTGCACATTCGTGCGGCCTGTTTTCCATTTTTTCCCTTGTGCCTTCGTTCGGTCGTGCCCGCCCAAACGCGCCGTGTGAGGGCGCCCGCCCAAATGTGTTCGGGTCGGGTCGTTTTGTTTGAGGGCGACAGTATCAAATTTGCTAAGTTGTGACCGCACGGGTGCCTTTTGCATGTTCATGCGGCCCGTTTGTATTTTTCTCCCTTGAACCTTCGTTTGGTCGTGCACGTCGTGTCACACCGTGTGGGGGCGCCTGCCCAAACATGTTCGGGTCGGGTCGTTTTGTTTGAGGGCGGTGGTATCAAATTTGCTAAGTTGTGATCGCATGGGTGCCTTATGCACATTAGTGCATCCCATTTTCAGTTTTCTCCCTTGTGCCTTCGTTCGGTCAAGCGCGCTACATTGTTTCGTTTGAGGGCATCCTTCCAAATGACCTGTTCGGGTCGGGTCGTTTCGGTTGAGGGCACCCACCCAAACGCGTTCGGGTCGGGTCGTTTCGGTGTGAGGGCACCCGCCCAAACGTGGTCAGGTCGGGTCATTTCGTTTGAGGGCAGCTGTATCAAATTTACTAAGTTGTGGCCACACGAGTGCCTTTTACACATTTGTGCGACCTATTTGTCATTTTCTCCCTTGTACCTTAATCATTCGGTCGTGCCTACCCAAACGTGCCGTGTGGGGGCGGCAGCCTAAACACGTTCGGGTCGGGTCGTTTCGTGTGAGGGCACCTGCCCAAACGCATTCGGGTGGGTTAGGTCAGGTTGGGTTGGGTCGTGTGAGGGTGGTCATATCAAAAATGCTAAATTGTGACCACCTTAAAATCCAATGCCTCCTCATAAAATCCTCTCCTCATATAATCGACCACCATTATAGACATTTACACCACATTTGGTTTAGACATTTAGTAGGTAGCTGGTAGGGTGCCCCTATCTCCAATCTCCATATAGAGTAATTTGGTCACTTATTATTTCTTCTATGATACTGGTTCCTCTCTCTTAAGTCCTATCTCTTGTCATCTCCTAAATTTACTATTTTATCTCAATTTTATTTTAATAATTAATTAATTAATTTCTTTAAAAAATCTTCTGGATAAATCACATAAAATTTTTAAGGTACATGCCTTTGAAACACTCATTTTGTGGTTCCCCATCAATGTTTTTAAAATAAATTTATTAGAATGAAATTGAATTGATTTTTGAAGCTTCCTTTTAAACCAATTGTTGGCATTACAAAGAATCACTGAGTGTGCTCAACATCCATAAGAAAAACAATGGGTATGATATTAAAATGATATTTGAAGGCATAATATTAAAAATGGTGTTTGGAAAAATGGAGAGTGGGAGTATTCATTTTTCTTTTAAATTTTAGACCTCCAGTTAAAATAACATTTCTCCCGCCAAAAACATTTGTTTTGGTTATCTCCCACTGGCTTAGTGATTAGGGATTTTTTTGTGGGTCTTTTTCTTGCAACTGACTTACTGCAATTTCTTCCCAGTGCCATTTCAGTCTCAACAATCTGTAGTTGTCGAAGTTGCATTCTTCAAGGATTCTACTCAGTTCAATAGTTAAGATGCAGTATTGGGGGATCTATTGCAATTTCTTCCAAGTGCAATTTCGGTCTCAAAAATTTGTGGTTTTCGAAGCTGCATTCTTCATGGATTCTACTAAGTCCAATAGTCAGGATGTAGGATTGGGGGATCTATTGTAATTTCTTTTAGGTGCAATTTCAGTCTCAACAATCTGCAGTTTTCAAAACTGCATTCTTCAGGTATTCTACTAAGTCCAATAGTCAAGATGCAGGATTGGGGATCTATTCATAATTTTCTTAGATTTCATTAGAATGGTTTAGGATGCAGCCAAACCCTTGAGAATATTGATGCTAGTAGAATTCCCCCCCAATATGATCGAAATCAAAGTGAATGGCACACATGGGCAGATAAAATTCCTTTATCGGATGATGCATTGTATGCTAGTTTTTGGAAAGAGCCCATGATCATCAACAACAATAAAAATATTGGGCTTAACACGATCAATCAGATGCCAATGGTTTCAGCTACAAATGTGGAATCACACCTTTAAATCTTCTCTTACTGAAATCTCATCTTGGCACAATTTCCCATTCGATTCAGACAAGGGACCATCAATATGTGAATCTTCCTAACTGCATATTTTTGTTCGGATAATTTAGGTATCCAACTTTGCTATTTGTAAATGTGAAAACCTGAGGAGCACTGAAAATTTTGACTGGAGATGCATGTAATTTTTAATGGTTTTCTCAAAGGTTCTCTAATTTTTGTTTCCTTATTTTGATTTGAATAAAGATATTTTCTTGTAGCTCTGTATTAGAGTTCAATCATTTTTGAATTTATGTTAGTGTTGAACCATTTTTGCTGAAGTATTGGAAAAGTACTATTTTATTGCATCCGAATTACTGGTTTTTTATTCTGTTATGTGGTTTGAGCTTCTTTAATATTTTTGAGAAACTAGATTCATTTTTATAAGAATATTTAAGATTCTGGATCTATCGATCTGAGATGGATATTGCAATATAAATCTGAAGGATTCATGAGATTACTTCATGTTTGATCATATTTTTTTAATGATAAATGTTATCTTGCAGGAAATTGCAAGAAACTGAAGAGGTTTCCTTTGATCGATTGAATCAGCTCAGCCACAAGACATCTACTACAGGTTGGTTTGTATCAAAAGGAGAATCGGTTTTTCTTGCCCATGATGATGGATGCTGCTCTTTTCACGATATAGAAAATTTTGAGGTGTGAAGGTTTTAATCATGATCTATTAAGCATATCTCAGAAATCAAGAGAATTCCATTTCTGCCAGTAAGTTGACAATTACAGAGGAAATTTTAATTCTTTCTAAGATAATTACTATTAATTCTAGGGGAATGTTTCATATGCAGTGGAGGCAAGTTTTGGTTTTTATATCTCAAGCCAAGCCCAATTGGGTAATTATCCTGTCCTTCTATTCTACTACTCGTTGAATGCTCGAAGCAGAGATCTAGTTATGTTGAAGTGTATATTGGTGGTCATGAAGAAAAACCTTTGAATTTGTCTCATTGTATGCCTTCCCAACATTGTTCATGGTGCTAATTTAGATTCTGAATAGCTATGTTTCTTTATCAGCATCAGACTATCAGTCTATATGACTAGTGAGACAACTCTCTGTTTATCCCTTTTCAATCTATTTTCTCAATATCAATTCTAAAGAGGATCAGTTCTGTTAGAACGATGGCCAAGTCAATTGTGTGCAGATTTTGATGTGTCATGAGTTTGAAGTTTCGAAGAAATTTGCTAGGTAGTGGATTTCGAATTGCCCACATATTTCTTAGCAAAAAATACTAGACTAGATGCACCAAATGCAAGAGGAGATCCATTTTTTTTCAATTAAAAAATTATCAGTCGATCTCTAGTATCACAACAAGCATGGAGGTTCTTATTGCCCATCGAATTCTAAACCAAATATCTGAGGATGAATTCTCTATTCTACATCAACAACTGGAGGAATTGCAATTCTCCTTTGGTCAAATTCAATACGGTCCTTCCTCATCCAACAACTTTATCAATTTTAATAGGTTTGTTGTCCCTGACCTTCACACATAGGCTCCTGTAAAGGAGATGGGTATAGCCCATGGTGATCCTACCCATCAGTCTACAAAGTAGTATGTTTGTTAAAGCTTGTAAAATTTTGAGAGTATTTTGGAAAGTGTTTGCTTCTATGTATGCTAGTTTTGACTTGGTAGATTTCAGTGTTTCATCTAAGTTTAAAGTTTCAAAGGGATTTGTCAGGTAATGGATTTCAATTTTCCCACATGTTAAGCTCAGGAATTTCTCATCAATAGCTGTTGGACTAGATGCACCAAATGCGAGAGGAGATCCAAGTTTTTCAATTAAAACATAATCAACTGGTCTTTAGTATCAAAACAACCATGGGGGTTCTTATTTACCACCAATGTCTAATCCAAAAATCTAAGGATGAACTCTCCAATTGGCATAAAAAATTGGAGGAATTGCAATTCTCTTGTGGTCAAAGTCAATACTGTCCTTCCTCACCCATCAGCTCTGTCAGTTTTATCTAGTTTGTTGTCCCTGGACTTAATGAACATGCCCCTATTAAGGATATGGGTATAGCCCATGGTGATCCTACTCATCAGTCTACAAAGAAGTATGTTTGTTAAAGCTTTTAAAATTTTGGGAGTATTTTGGAAAGTGTTTGCTTCTAGGTAAATTAGTTTTGACTGAGTAATAGGCTGGCATTTTGGGGACATTGGCAGCTTGGAAAATATCTTTTGTTTTAGTCTACTAGCTAGTCTTTGCAACCTCTTGATGTATATTGATGTAACAGTTGTGCTCCAAATGCATATTTTCACTTAATATAAAAAATCTCATTACGATTCCTCCTTACATTTATTCACAGGATTCACCGATGGATCTTTTGGTAATAAACAATTTAATAAATGTATAAATGTGAACAAGTGTGGAAGATTATATGTTTGTTTTTTAAGTTTAGTATAATATATTTTTACTGTTGAGATATTTATAATTCTTCATGTTTTGTGTTTGGACAATGTAGGCATTTTATGCTTTGTTATCATCTTTAGATATTCGGGGTGTTAGGGAGGCCCATTTACATGCTGAAATTGGGCCAAATTTACAAAGTAGTATGTTTGTTAAAGCTTGTAAAATTTTGAGAGTATTTTGGAAAGTGTTTACTTCTATGTACGTTAGTTTTGACTTGGTAGATTTTGGTGTTTCATCTAAGTTTTAAGTTTCAAAGGGATTTTTTAGGTAATGGATTTCAATTTACCCACATGTCAAGCTCAGGAATTTCTCATCAATAGCTATTGGACTAGATGCACCATATGCGAGAGGAGATCCAAGTTTTTCAATTAAAACATAATCAAGTTTGTTGTTCCTGGACTTAATGAACAGGCCCCTATTAAAGATATGGATATATCCCATGGTGATCCTACCCATCAGTCTACAAAGCAGTATGTTTTTTAAAGCTTGTAAAATTTTGGGAGTATTTTGGAAAGTGTTTGCTTCTAGGTAAATTAGTTTTGACTGAGTAATAGGCTGGAATTTTTGGGACATTGGTAGCTTGGAAAATTTCTTTTGTTTTATTATGCCAGCTAGTCTTTGCAACCTCTTGATGTATATTGATGTAACAACTGCGCTCCAAATGCATATTTTCACTTAGTATAAAAATTCTCATTACGATTTAAAAAGTAAAAATGCAAAGTGAGTATTAATTCAACTCATGTTCATTGTTGTTGTATTAATCTTGCATCTAAAAAACTACATTGTTGCTTGAACCAATATAAAATCACCTTTATGGATTTCTTTTAAAGTAGCACCCCTATCTCCCCAAGGATAATTTTCTGCATCAAATTTTAGCATGCTAAGGCCATACACAATCATGCATTAGCCCTTTTGATTCATGCCTTTTCTAAAAAGAGTGGAACCACCACCTAAAAAATGGTTCTTGGGCATTTGAATAAGAGCTTTTTATAAGGCGTGCTTAGTGCTATTGCAGGTTGTCTGGAAAGGAATAATTGAGACAAAAGCAGTGTTTGTATTGCCTTGGTTTTTCACAAATTTCACATCCTTATCTTCTCCAAAGTGTTTATGTTCAAGTTACATATTTTCTGGATTATATTATGTTCAACTACAAACTAATTTATGCTAATATTTACTATTGTTCTTCATATTTAGATTCAAATGTTATGAGTATCAGTTGGCGCTGGGGGACAGTTGCTGCAACACTGACTAAGAGTATCAAATTCAAATGTTATGCCTAGAAAAGATCAAAATTTCTCAATGCCATTTCAAAAATCCATTGAAATCCTTTACCCTTGCTACCTCTCCTAGTGGGCCTATTATTTAGAGAAACCAGGGACCACCCATGAGGTTGGGGGTCCCAAATTATTGCCTTGAGATCCACAATGACTACACATGTTCCTATATACTGTGTTTCTACAACATGCACTCTTGAGCTTTAAGCTTTGCAACTTGTGATTTAGGGAGATCCCTGTGTAATTATATCTTGTGAATGAGAGATAAGAGCTTCTTTGCTCAAATGACCTGAAGCTAGTCTTAAGAGCTTCTTCTTTTCTCAAGGGGCCCGAAGCCGATCTTATGAAGATCTATATTGAAGGGAGAGGATGTAGTCATACCTGTATGAAGCCCTCTCAAAGGCCAACAATTGGAAGGTTCAGATTGTCTCAGAGGAACGAGACTCCAGAGAGGGGGAAGATGTAGGAAGACCTTTCACTTTAAATCTTGCAATTTGTTTGTTGACATTCACAGAAATTCTTCAGAAGTTTACGTACTCTTGTTTTTTATAGCAAGTATGCATTGTTAAGTTCTTAAACCATCAAATTCCCACAACTACCAAGAAAGTCTTCTTATCCAAGGATACATCAGGATCACTTTGATTATTTACGGTTATCCAATGTTTCTTGCCTCTTTATAGTAATGAATCATGATTATATCCACTTTATTATGAAATTTTCCTTTGGCATTTTTTTCTTCCTCCTTACATTTATTCACAGGATTCATAGATGGATCTTTCGGTAACAAAAAATTTAATAACTATATAAATGTGAACAAGTGTGGAAGATTATATGTTTGTTTTTGAAGTTTAGTATAATATATTTTTACTGTTTTTAAAATGCAGGAATTTGATGCTTTGTTATCATCTTCAGATATTCGGGGTGTTAGGGAGGCCCATTTACATGTTGTCTTGAAAAAACTGGAGAACCCATTCTATAGCCAACCAGAGTAAAATCAATCATAGAGCTTCCAACCATGTCAGAATGGGAGCTAATTTATTGATACAAATTTGGGAATGAATCCCACTGAAAACTGAAACCGCAAGTGGAAAGGAAATGATGATTATCATGCTTCAACGAATGTCAAGTGTATGAGAGAGATATCCAATCCAAATCGAGCTTCCCAAGTGTAATGTCAACTGGTTGTAGGTGTCCATGAATCTTTGAGTTTATTTCTCTGCTTCTTAGTGTATTACCCTCTCACTATGTGCATATTTCCTATGGATTCCAAGTGTTGTTCGAATGGGGTGAAGGGAGGAAAGCTCCCTCCAAATCTACGCTAGATTACTGTGATAAATCCCCTCAAAAACACGTGTACATGCCTTTGTGTATATCTACTAGCTGGGCACATGTAGATATTGTGTAAGAGTTGAAATTTAGAGTGGAGAGCTGGGAATTATTTCCCACAAAATTTGAAAATGTAATCCCTGACTTGCCAACCAAATCCGTGGCATGAGATCGAGGAGAGCTGGGAATTATTTCCCACAAAATTTGAAAATGTACCCCTGACCTACCAACCAAATCCGTGGCATGAGATCGCACTTGTTGTGCGTGAATCTCTTCATTTTATTTTTACATATTTTTGACTATTCGTCAGTATTGTGATAGTTCATAAGCATCGGTATTGCGATGCTCTAAACAAACGTTGGAAGAGAAACGTTGCATTTATTTAAAATATTTTTAAATGTTTGTCGAAATAGCGACGTTTTGTAAGCATCGGAAGACTGATGCTTTAAACGTCGGACTTGCAACGTTTGTTTGAAAACCTGATAAGCATCGAAAGATCGACAGTTTGGTATCGTCGAAAGACCGACACTTATAAAACGTCGAAATAGTGATGCTTTGCATAACGTCAGAAGACCGACAACAATATGGAAACGTCGGAACAAGTGTCGCTCTTCCGACGCTTTATTGAAGTGTCGAAATTGCGACGTAATGGCTAACCACATTTTTTCCAGCCTCAAAATCTCACTCTTGCAACAACTATGTGTCGGAATAGCGACGAAGTGGCCATCGGAAATTGGGCCAAATTTACTAGTGGGAGTGCAAAAATAATCTTCTCCTGGTCGGAAAAGTAATGAACCAAGAAATATCCTTCTAATAGATTCAACCTTTTATCTACAGTTTCTGCATCTGTTTAGCCCTCAAATACAGGAATTTCAAAGTTTACTTGTACCTTAAAAGGAGTGGTGCCTCAAGAGTGACTGCTGGATGTAGATGTGCTGTTGGTGGGCAACCGTTGAAGGATCTGGGAAAATTTATCCATCATAGCGTTCCTTTGTTTCTCGAGGGTATCCTCGAGCAATATTTTTATAGGATATCCTGCTCCCACATATTTCTTTTCTTCCCCCATGGGTGGTCATCAGGGTGTGTGAGGCTGATCTTGCAAAGGTTCAATCAAATCGAGCCATAATTCTTTATACCCCGACCTTGTTTGGGACATGAAAAGAAGGATCAAGAAAGAACAGACCTCTCTGATACCAATTATCCAAATTTATGCAGGAACATACAATGAAATACATAAATACACATAAAAACAAATATGCAACAGAAGTAAAGCTTCATTTCGTTAATAACAAATAATTGAAATGTGCTAACAGACAGAATGGAAATAAACTAGCTAGGGCACTGATAACTTCTCTATGAGAATATATGTGGCAGATATAGGCCTATGGACTGTGTTAAAATGAGGCTCAAGGGCCTATTTATTATTAAGAAACAATTGATAACCCTAAACATCCAAAAACCTAACCCTAAGAGATGAAGTGGAAAAACTATGGGCCCTGTTTGTGTAAAATGGTACATCAATCTTCCTAGGGATGTTACTTTGGAATATGATCTCCATTTGATGTGCACAATACCTCGTTATAAAGATATATCGGAGGAATACAATTTTTTATGTGAGCAACATCAAAGGATGATCCATGTTGCTCCAGGTGTTTCCAAAAAAACGTCGTTTAGGGCTTCAAAACAGCTCTGGAAGTTCAGGACTCGAAAAACTGCTAAAAATAGTAAATTGTACTACAATTAAGGAAAATGAAATACTGAAAGAAATAATGGTGGGGCCCCAAGTGGAATAGTTGGGTGGCCACCAATATCCACCTGGATCAGCTATCCTTGATAATATTATCAATTGGGAAATGTTTGATAGTGATTAAGAGGTCAGAAACTTTCTTGAGGTGAAAGAAGAATTTGAAAACATTCAAGTGGACCTGTAGAACATGTTTGCTAAAACCAAAGCCAATATGGAAGTCCTATAGCTGAAGAATAATCACATTCCTAAAGGTTTGATCCCCCTTGAGATGTTATTTGACTGGAATGTTGTGTTTAAGAATCCAAAAATGAAAGCTGCCAAGGAAGAATTTGAATGTTGTAATATTGGTACTACAGAAAATGCCAAGTTGATCAATTTTTCCAAGCTTATTTCTTCAGAGGTGAGACAAAGGTATTTTGATTTGATGAAAAGGTACATTGATGTTTTTTCATGGATTTATGCAGACCTAAAGAGGTATGATCTAGCATCATTCAACACACAATACCAATCAAAGAAAACGAGAAGCCTTTTAAATATAAATTGAGGAGAATCAATCCATTTCGCATGTCATTGATTGAAAAAAAAGTTAAGAAGTTTTTTGATGAAAAAATCATTGTTCCATTGAGGTTTTCTAAGTGGCTTGAAATTTTGGCACATATGAGAAAGAAGAATGGCAAGATTAGGACATGCATTGATTTCAGAAATTTGAATAAAGTATGTCTTAAAGACAATTATCCTCTTCCATCAATGGATCAAATTTTGCAAAATATAGTTGGATCCCAAAGGATGTCTATGCTTGATGGTTTCTTAGGCTATAATAAGATACTAGTGCATCCATATGACCAAGAGAAAACTTCCTTCACTAAGACACGGGGGACATTTATGTATGCCAAAATGCCTTTTGGTCTCATGAATGCAGGAGAAACTTTCCAAAGGGTGATGGAAATTGCATTTTCTGAAGAAAATGATAGGTCAATGGTGGTTTAATTGGATGATATCACTGTGTTTTCAAAGAAGGAAGAAGAGCATCTGAAGTACTTGGAGAAAATTATGCAAAAGTGCAAAAAATTTGGTATTTCTCTCAATCCTAGTAAAAATGTTTTTTCTTTGACTACTGGAAAATTATTCGGACACATAATATCAAAATAAGGAATAAGGATTGATCCAAGTATGGTTTCTACCATTTAGGAGATACATTTTCTATGAACCAAGAAAGATATTCAATCCTTTTTAGGAAAAGTAAATTTTGTTAGGAGATTTATTCCTAATTTGGAGAAATTTTCAAGCATATTACTAAGATGCGTAGGAAGGATTATGATATTAAATGGAAAACATAGGAAAAAATATCTTTTGAAGAGATAAACAAGGCCCTTATCCAACCTTCGGTGCTCATAAATCCTGAATTTTCTAAGGATTTTCTGGTTTTTACTTTTTCCTTTGAATATACAATTGTTGGAGTGTTATTGTAGAAGAGGAAGAAAGGTAATGAGAAACCTATTTCTTTATTCAGTGGGACACTTGAAAATTTTGAACTAAAGTACAATATTATGGAGAAACAAGCTTATGCTTTAGTGAAGGTACTTAAAGATTTCAGAATATATATTGTACATTCTCACATTGTGGCTTTTGTGCCTAATGCTATGGTGAAAGACATACAGACTCAAGCTGATCTAGATGGAAAAAGAGGTAAGTGGATTGCCACTTTTTTGGAGTATTATATAGAGATTAGGCCTACTAAGTTGGTAAAAGGTCAAGGTCTCACAAAATTGATGGCATAATCAAATTGTTATTGCCTAGATATGAATTTCATTGCAGAATTTTGAGAAGTGGTTGAGGAAGAAGAATTGATTCCTGTAGAGGAAAAATTTCTTATGTATGAATGGTATAGGGATGCCATTTTTGTTTTGAAGCGTCACAAGGCTCCTCCTAAATTAACCAAATCCAAATCTAGATTTGTAAAGCTGAAGTTTCTAAGGTATTGCATTCTGTTGGGTTATGGAAAATGTATTTTTTAATCCTCATCTTAGCTTAATTAATCTTTTAATTTTACGAATTTATAGTAGTTCTTGGGAATAATCTAGAAGAAAAGGTTGTGAAATATTAATAAAATAAATTGCCAACAAATTGTATGATTTTAAGCATAAAAACTAACTTTTTCTTGCCTTTATGTGCATAAATCTGAATAGGACAATTGTTGTTCAAACGATGGAACAACAACGACCAAAGAAGGAAAAAACATCATTTCTTGATAACATGGGATAGCGGAAGAATAGGAGAATCCAGATAATCTTATAGAGAGAATACGATTATTAGCTGCGAAACACTCAAGATCTCCTGATCTTGAGGATTCACTCTAATCTATTAGTTTGATATTTGGCTATATAAGGTTGATAGATGAAATAGAAGAGGGGTTAATTTCTAAGTTGTAACTTTCATTTGGACATCATTATTTGTACTAAGACAAAGTATTTTCACTATGGTGATGTTATGTATTTTCTACTGTGATTAATGATAAAAAGCGTGTTTTCTTTATAATCGCATTCTGAGTATTCCCAGCGGTAGCTTCTGGAGGCTTTGGGCCTGGTCACTAGGAGACTTGCTGCTTCTCTGTATCATAATCATTTCTTTTATCTTTGTGATTGTTAATTGCTATATCTTGTCAGTTCAATTGTTGTGTAATGTTAGAATTAGTTCGCATAGTTTATCCTTTCTGTTTGAGATAAATCTTAAGATGTTGTTTCTTTTACGATTGCACATTATTCTTTAGTAACTTGCTTAGAATAGCGTTATAGTTGGTTGTTTTTCCTTTTGAATTTTGTTATCATAGATATCCAACGATTTTTTATTGTTATTCTTCATTAGAAGTTTGAATAATAGATTATTGTTCATTTCCTGTAATATCTCTTTTCAGTAGATAATTGTTAAGAAGTAATTCTTTAAGTGTGATTCTTGCAATTCATAAGTTTGATTCAGTTTCTTTACAAATTAGTGGAGGATAGCTTAAGATTTATGGGTTATAATTTCTTTAAGGTTGCTTTTAAATTATTACATATTGAACTTCAAGAATTAGAAAAGTAGTTATTGTAATGATTTAGAATAATTTATTCCTAAATAGCTTCTGATTTCACTCTGAACAAACTGCAAACACTCTTGAAACAAACAGACAAATCCTTGGTTGATAATTAATGTAGGCATTAGGATTGATTTTTATAGTCACCTTATTGCACCAAAATTTTGGCACCGTTTCTGGGGATAGTGCTAAAGATTGATTTATTTTTTGAATTGGATTTTATTGTTGTGAAGGACTTGGGTATTGAAAATGAGAGGTAAGAACCTGCATGCCAGCAAGTAAAATGATTGCTCAAAGCCCGCTTTCCAGCAGATGCATATAGAGTAGATATGAATAGATGTTTTTATGAATGACTAGGAAGAAAAAAGTAGAAATAGATCCAAATCCACCTCCTAAAATCACCAAAACCAAGGGGTCGATGAACCTTGGAAGATCGACCTTTATAGACGAAATCATAAGAAAAGTAGAATCTCAGGTGCAAGTAGGACCTCAGATCAAATCCAAAAAAATATCTATTATAATCCCTCAAGAAACATAATCACCATCTGCGACGCACGCCGAGATCCATAGCAAAACCAAAGGGTCTGAACAAAGCTTTCAAGATACAAAAAAATTGCATTTCGAGCCTTCACAAGAGGGAAATTTGTACAATATGCAAGAAGGAGAGGGAGAAACTAGTGGTGTTGTAGGATAAAATCTACAGTCACTAGAACCTGGATCTCCTAAGATCTTGGTTGAATAAAGGATACCTGATATCCTAGATCAAGGTAGTACTATAGGACCCCTTCCAAATCTGTCTTCCAGTCTGTTGGAGTCCTGTGTTTTGATAGATTGGATAACCAAAAGACAAGGCAACATCAGAACCATCTTTAGAGTTCCAAGATCTAGTCCTCCTATTCTCAAAGAGGGATCTCTCAAATTGTTTACAAAGGTATGTCTTGTTTGCTTTTAAGTATTGATTTTAGACTAGTTATGAAGTAAGAGTGTTGTTTGATTTGTTTGTTTGGCTGAATTGACACTGCAGAACATGAAAGGTCTAGGAAAGATAGGTAGAAAGAGGAAATATCTAATTCATTGGGAAATGGAGTCAAAATGAAGTTGGTAACAGGCTCACAAGTGGATATGGGATATCAAAGGGAAAATCTAACTTGGCCACAGGATCTTTTAGTTTTGTGAATGAGGTGAACATTAATAATTTTGAAAAGAGAAGTTTAATTATCAACAAAGGGAACTTGAAAACATAACTTGAACATAAAGAGGAATTTTATAGACAGGGCTAAAAATGAATTCTAAAAACCACACTTTAAGAAAATAATGACTTCAAGACAACTTTTAAAATGAAATCTAAGATTCAGGGAACTCCCTATTTCCTTAAAGATTTTATTTCAAAGGAATTAGAAAACATGAAATATTCACTGATAATTGTAGTCATAGAAGAGGGAACTCCTAAAAATCCATGATTACAACTATAAATACCTTTGAAACAACTATTCTAGTAGGAACAAAGGGTACGATCAAAACAAACCTCTTTGGCAAGCTACAAACAATGGTACTTCAAAGGGAGACTTCAAAAACAGTTTTCAAGTGGCAGCAGACAAGCAGGGAAAACCATAAATCATACTGAAACCAACTATATGAACTATTAGAGAAATAACAAGCATGAGGACTAAAGAGAAATATTGAAGACTCTAAAATACCTCAGCAGAAGAAAACATAGAACAGTGAAGGATAAACAGGTCTAAGGTGCTTCCAGGAGTCATTTCTTAGCCTAAAATTTTTATCCTATTGTAGTAAGAAATTATGAAACATAATGAAAATAGGAAAAACAACAGACAATTCAGAATACATCACCAACAGCCAAGTTCAGGGATCTAGTGATAGAGCCTTCTCAAGAACAGGCATGCCACAACATCATCAAGCTTCCAAAACTTCAATTTCTTCTTCAACTTTGAACAGACTATGTATTATTTCAGAGAGTTTTAGTGTTACAACTAGTGACCAACCAACCCTTTACAATGTGCTCCTCAAAGAGATTTTATAAGAAAATGAGGAGGTGGAAGAGTTCTTAGGGTTGAAGTGTAATTAATTCTATACTAAATGCAACTCCTAGCCTTGAAAACCATGCAAGGCATAAGGCAGGAAAGCATCAAATTTCAACTCTGTTTCATTTACTCTGTTTCTGACTTTTTAGGCTTAATGAGTAAAAATATTTACTTTAAGGCTCTTCTTATTTTTATAATAACTTCTACTGACAGTTGGGATATTTGTTTTTCTTGTAATAACTGTTCAGCTGTCTTTAGCCTTAATGTTTCGCACCGAGATTTGATCTGGGTATTCCATTGAGGCAAAAAGCTGCGAGGTGGAAATATAGTAGCTGAGAAATCAATTCACCCCTTTGATGTGGCTCTGAGGTGTCCTTCGACTGATATTTCTCTAAAAACACAGTGATTTATCTTTGGATCTATTTTTAGGCTTGAGTAAGCCATAATCTTCATCTTTGACACTGATACGCTTTTATAATTGACGCTGACTGTGTTTTGCTGTTTGTAGGTGCGCAAAGGGTTTATTGGAGTTTTTTCTCAGAAAACCGATTATCGTGACTTATCGATTCCCTAAAAAAAATTTAATTATCCTTTTGAAATCCTTTAATATGTATCAAAAGGCCGCAAGAATCGTCATCCTTGGCCAATAACAGTGTAATCATCTGCAAGAGGATTCAACTTTAACTTTATTAAAACCTGCGAAAAACACACAGACATTACTTAAATCATATGAATTCATGGTTTAAACTACTTAGGAGGGTTGGTGGAAGAATTTCGGACCGATGCGAAGGAAGTGCGAATGCAAGAAATGGGGAAAAATCCTGGCGGAATAGCTAACCAGGTGAAAAATGCAGTTTGGGCATGACAGTGAACATGGACCGTTAGATTAGAAAGATCAACGGTGGAGATCATTCAGTGAAACACTTGGGAGAAAAGATGGAGGGTGAAATGAATGGGTCACATTATAACATAAGCCGTCCGATCTTAACCATCAACGAACAAGATTAAAAGTAAAAATAACATTGCGGATGACGGTGGTTTGGCGGAAAACCTACAGCGGTTTTTGCGTCACGTTTGGGTGGTAAGAGGTATTTAGCTTTTGGAACGCAATATGATACGTCGCTTGACACATGGATTTACAAAACCACCCATTTTGCGTAATTTTTTGTTGTTAACGTTTAGGTGCAAAAATTACGCGAAACACGTCGGCGACCATCAGATCAGAGGCTGCAAATCCAACGGTACAGATCGCATGCGATGGATGAATAGTTGCGGGGTAAAGTGAATGCGGGGTCCAGGGTGATGTCAGCAAAATTGGCCAATGTATGGGTGCAATAAGCCTTTGGATTAAGTCCCAATCATTAAATTTCTTTGATAATTGGTTATAATTGAAAAAAGGAGTGGATATAAAGAAATGTAGGTAAAGGGAAAAGGCGGAAGGAAAGATGAATGGGAGCCATCGGATCGTGAGGATAGACAGTCGAGATTAAAGATGGTGGATGAATGAGAGGGGTGGGGTTTAAAAAGTGGAAGCATTGTGGACCATTGGATTTAAGAATGATCAACAGCAAAGATTTGATCGCAGGATCGCATCGGCGAAAGGAAAGGGGCAAAGCAACGATGCAATGTGCCGATGCGATTGAGCACGGACCGTTAGATCTAAAAGAGATCGACGGTCAGGATTAAATCGACAGGTTGATTTCGTAGGGATCATGAGATGAATGAGTGCGATGTGGTGAAGAGCGGACCATCAGATCTGGCAGAATGAATGGTTAGGATTTGATCGCATCAGAAAAAAGGAAGAGGCCATAACACCAGGGTTTTTGATTTTGTGATTCGCGATTAAGCACTGGCCGTTGGATTGGTTTTAGAGATCAACAGTGGATATTTAATCGGTGGGCATGATGGTGAAGGTCTTATGGCGGAGCGCAATTGAATCTGGGCTGTTGGTTCTTGTGGATTCATCGGATGAGACTTAATTGCAAGATCGCATCGGTGGTAGGAAAAGGGCAAAGGATAAAGGGATAGCTATCATTGCAAATTTGTGATGGAGTGAGAGTCGTTGATCTGAAAACTAGATCGACGGTCAGGATTTAATCATGAAAAAAAGGGCAGAAAGGCGGGTCTGGAATGAGGAGCGATGTGGACCGTTGGATCTGGGCAAAGTAGATCAGATCAATGGCAGAGAATCAATCTCGGGATCACATCGTAGAAAAGGAAAAGAACCAAGAAAAGGGTCAAATGAATGTTTGCGATAAAAATTTCCGATGCGATAAGAGCTTTGCGCGTAGTCTTGGCACGGGTCATATGCGAAAAAAGGGACTGGGGCTAAGGCCAAAAGGGGCTTAAGGCCTTTAATAGAAAAATGGGTTTTTTAGGCCAAAATGAAGGTTTTTTCAAGGCTTTTATGGCTTTTGGCAGAGGGGGAAAAAGGGGTTTCAAACCTTATAAAGGGATTTCACAAGGCTTTAAAGGGGAAATTGAGGAAATGAGAGGTAAAATGAAAGGGTTTTATGGATGAAATGGAAAAGGGAAATGGAGAATTATAATGATGAAAAATGGAGCTTTTAAGTAGTCTTTCTCTTAGTGAACAACATGTTTTTTAGGATAAAAGGGAAACAACAGTGAAGATTAACTCAAAGAGTAATAAAAAACTTCAGATGATGATAAGTTTTTTCAAAAGGAACTATCTCTTTGAAGGTTTGAGAAACAAAATTAGCCACCATTGGGTATAAAATTTTTTATAGGTGGCTAACAAAGTCCTGCCCAAATCAAATTTCCAAACCAAGAGCTTCCTGAATGTTATTGGCACATTGTAATATTCCCAAATGGGAAAATCAACAATACATGCACAAAAAACACATTTTTAGAAATATATGCAATTACAGCTAAATTTAGCCCATGAATCCATTCATTTATACATTATACCAGCCAAATACAAAAGAAGATCTAAAACAAATCATGGTAGCTTAGTTAAACAAGCCTCCCAAACCATAATAGCCCAAAAATCATGCAAAAAGAGGGGCTGAAAGCATGGTTAAAAGATGAAACACCGTGACAGAGTTATTTTATTACTTCTGAAATAGTAGTAGATTGTACATTAGATCTAGAGTTGCTATGTGCATAGAAAGTTAGATCTATATCACATCCATGCACTATACAAGCTCCTCTAATGAACCCTCTTGGGGTTTTCAACAAAACACCAAGTACAAAGAGTAGATCTGAGATCTAAGATTGTACTGAAAATTACAGATCTAGAAAGTGTGGATGATCTGATATATGAATTAGAATAGCCTCCTCCAATAGATCTCCAAAGTTAAGGGAAGATCCCCAACACTCAGAAAATCACCTCTCCAATGTTGTGTTGAACCTCCCTGCAACTGCACCTTCAAAAATTACATAGATCTGGATCTATACTGTGCTGTAGGGATCAAAATGTAGTTGGCATGATGCCAATATATGGAAATGAGGCTCAATTCCTTCAATACTGTCCTCCCAATGGAGAAGAAACCTTCTCCATTGAAAATGAGCATTGAAATGGCCTAGATCTAGATCTAGCTTCCACTTGTTGTAGCTTACTGAAACAACCAAATCCTCAAAAAGATCTGTGATGTCAAAGAAAGGTCAAGCTTGGCCTTAAGCCAGATAGTGGACATGAATATGGTGCAAAAATCCTCCAAGAGCTCCTCAATGGAAGAGGTGGGATTCCCGATCACGAACACCCAATGTTAAACAACATTCAATCTTAGCTAAACAGCCAGAGAAAGCTATATGTCTAAACAAACCATATATTTAGAAAATCATAACCATAAGCTAACCTCAAATGGCTATCATCCTCTTCCTTATAAACAATGTGAGCCTTCTCACCTTGGGACCCATTCATTAGGGTTTCCATCATCACACAATCAATCTCCCTCCAAAACTGTGTTGTCCCATCATCAATGGCACTCCTCCGTTACAGCACTGTTTTATTTGGTCAACCTTGACTTGATCTCCATGCAATGTCTTCTTCCACACTCAAGGTGGCTTTAATCGAACTATCTAAACTGATCCATATTCCCACTAGGTTGTCTTTATTAATGATCCACTCCCTCCATACTAGCTCTATTGACTTGGTCAAACTTGACTTTGTCCACATACATTAGCTCTTTTTCACACATGGAGTTGCTATATCCAGCTATGAATATGATCCCTTTTCACATTAAGAGGGATTTTATTGCTGCTAAAAATATTTATGGGCCTCCCTACCCATTTCTTCATCTAACTATATGTTAAGAGAAAAATTAATATTCCAATTAGCTGCATGTTAATTTAGGAATATTACACACATCTTTGATCAAATAGGATATAACTAGCCTCGGGGATAAACATCAACGTTGGAATATCCCATCCTCGACCTAGTTGCTAATGCTCCTATAAAAGCCATTCCTTTGTAGAGCATACCTACTTTCCATATTTTAACCTCGAAATATCATGATGATTTCCTGTTTGAATTTGATGTTTCCTGTAGGGGATATGATTATACCACCGATCCCCAAAAGCTAAAATTGTTTTCTTCTACATTAAAGGGAGCAGTTTCATGATGGTTTATGGGGCTTGGTGGAGGAACTATTAACTCTTGGGATCAAATGAAAACATATTTTCTCACTAAATATCAAGATTACTGTAGGACTAGAGACCTGATAGATGAAATCTTTAACATGTCTACAAAAGATAATGAGACTCTAGAAGAATATGTTGAACGATTTCAATATAATTTACAACAGTGTCCTTATGTTGCATTATCTAAAGATGTTTTAAAATTAACTATGATAAAAGGAATGAAGGATGAATGGATAGAAACATTAAATTTAATGGGGAAATGAGATATTTATCAGGAAATTATGATGACATAATTCAGCTATGTATCAGGTGCTCTTGAGGTAGCACACGTGTCATGCCAACTAGAGGAGATACTATCGCTAGAAATAATAAAGTTGTTGGTGGCAGCATTAGAAATCTATTAGAGGATTTTAAAAATGATATCCTGGGCACCCTCACGACACAGTTTGATGTCCTACAAGCCAAACAGAAACAATCTATAGTGGAACATAATTTAGCAGTTTTCTACCCGCGATGCCAAAAGAAGAATAGTCAGAGGGAATGCCCATTGGACATGATTCAGACTCGTGCCGTCTTCACTAAGGACCATGCCACTGAACAACATCCATCACTTCTAATATTAAAGGTAGTTTTTAAAGAAGCGGAAGAAGAGACAGAACCAATATACTTAATTATCCAACGTCGATAGTGGCAAGCCTGACCCACAGCTATGTCACAAGATGCTTCTCTGTTATTTTCTTCTCCATCATTTAATCAACAACGGAATTATAGAATAGCATGGAAAGGCCAATCACCTTTCTCTACTTGGAAATGTCAATCATTTCCCATGTCACCCTGGCCAAACCAACCTTTTCCAAAGACTCGCTGGCTAAATTATACTCCTTTCTAGAAAAACAATCCGTACCTATCCTAGTGGGTTGCCTCGAGTCACAAAATCCAAACTGGTCTTCAAATTGGGAGTGACCCCTAGGGATAACTAATCCACCTATGGGGATGGGTCCTCAACCTCGACCGACCTTACTAGATCCATATCCATTGTAGCAAAATCCTTAGCCTCTTATGCGCCCCCAACTAATAGCTCAACTAAACCCAAATCCCAATAAGAGGCCGGTTCAGCTGATACAAATTGTTGAAAATCCAGATCCTGAAATAAAACATGCGGAATGTTGTGAAATTAGGCTAAGATCAGGATGCATCATCACCCATGAGGAAAATAAAAAACAACAACAATATTAGATAGAAACACCTTCCATAACTAAATCCTTGACTGTGACTAATACAACAATAAACAGGGAGAAGACACATTCGAGCAACAAGATCCTGAAAAACTTATCATCACTACCTTTGTTCCCTGAAATATTAATAATACCTAAACCCATTGTTTATTTAGACTTTGATCTCTTAGGGGAGCTTAAAAGTTTATGTGTTGAAATTCCTCTCCTCCATGCTATCCAAGATATTCCTATTTATGCTAAAACAATTAAAGCATTGTGTGTAAAAAAGGTTGCAAGGAAACCAAAAATTTCACCAACCATCCATGTTGTAGGGACTTTATCTGATCTACTTCTAGGTAGGGAAACACTAGTAAAATACGAAGATCCAGGGAATCCCATAGTTTTTGTTCAAATATATGGTTGCTCTTTTCCAAACACACTGGTTGATTTAGGAGCATCCATTAACATTCTCATGGCAGAGACCTGTGAGGTACTCGGTATCACAGCTTTGGAACCAACTACTACTTTGTTAGAACTTGATGATCGTTCTATTGTTAAAGCCGGGGGAACTCTACATGACGTTATTGTTTCTATTGACTCATGGGAATACCCAGTAGATTTTCTAGTTATCAACCCAAGAAGTTGATTATATGGGCACCCTTTAATTTTGGGATGACCTTGGTTTGCAATAGTCGATGCTTACATAGGTTGTCGTGCTGGTAGCACAACCATTACAAAATGAAATGTTGTAAAAAACCTTGTTTTATATCCCCCCTACTAAGCCAAGTTTTAGCATCCTAAAAAATCATAAACATCCACCCACATACCTGGAAGAAAACATCCGTTCACCTCTTACAATAGCAGAAGTGCTTGAGTTGAAGAATCAGACTGAAGATGATGTAATTGATAATTTTATAAATCAATCAACTACTGAGAACAATGTGAAAAGTCAAATGTTGAAAGTGATTCTTGACAATGAAGACCAAGAAGATCCTTTGGAAGATGTCGATGATCAACATATACCAAAAACTTCTATTCATAATAGTAGGCCTGGTGAGATTGAACCCGGAAAGATCTTTAATATTAATGATAATCTGGATAGTGACCAACAACAAAAACTCATTCATATTCTGCAAAAAACATAAAGGGGATTTTTCCAGGGATTATCCAGACATGAAGGGCATATACCCTCAATTATGTACACACCACATCTACACTGAAAAGGATGCATGTCCTATCCAACGACCTTAACAAAGATTGAATCCACATCTTAGGGATATCCTCAAAGAAGAATTATAGAAGTTGTTGGATGTGAACTTTATTTATCCTATTTCGGATAGTAAGCGGGTCTCTCCATTGGTAGTTGTTTTCAAAAATAATAGGAAGTGGCACATATGTGTGGACTATAGGGAATTAAACAAGGCCAGAAAAAAATACCACTTCCCTCTTCCATTTTTTGATCAATTCCTTGATACACCAGCATGGAAGCGATTCTTTTCCTTTCTTGATGGCTTTAGCGGTTACAACCAGATCCAAATTTCCCCTGAATACCAAGAAAAAACTACCTTTACCTGCCCCTGGGGTACGTTCACGTATAGAGTGTTACCTTTTGGTTTATGCAATGCCCCAACTACATTCAGAGGGCCATACTCAACATTTTTTCTGATCTGATAAATGAGGGACTTGAAGTTTACATCGATGACTTCACCCCGTATGAGAATGATTTTGACCAAGCGCTACAAAACTTAGAGAAAGTTTTGGAACAATGCATCGCTACCAGGTTGTGTCTAAGTAATGAGAAATGTCACATGATGATGATGGAATGCATAGTCCTAGGAAACTACATCTCTCTGGCTAGAATATAGGTAGAACCAACAAAAATAGAGGCACTTCTTCTACTACCTACATCTTGCACTTAGATAGAGGTACGTACCTTCATTGGATATGCAAGATACTATCGTAGATTTATAAAGAATTTTTCATGAATTGTTGCACATTTGTATGCTTTAACAGGAAATGTTGAATTTAGATGGTCTGATAAATGTGACATTGCTCTTACAAATTTGAAGAAATTAGTCTCGTTTACTCCAGTGTTTTGCGGACCCAATTGGGAGCTGCATTTTCATATCTCTATAGATTCATCAGATACAACAATAGGCGTTGTCCTCGGGTAAGAGGAAGACAAAAATCCCTATGTTATTTATTTTATTAGCAAAAATATCACTTCTGCTAAACTCAATTATACTGTAACAGAAAAGGAATTTCTAACTATCATTTATGCCATAAATAAATTTAGACATTATATAACAGGCTACCAATTTTTTTTGTACACTGATCATTTCGCCATTAAGTATTTAGCCAATAAACCAATCACTAATGGGTGGGTGACTCGTTGGCTGTTACTTTTGCGAGAGTTTGATATTACTATTAAATATTGTCCTGGAAAGGAAAACCCAGTCACAGATTTTCTGTCACGGTTTCCTAAGACAAACGGTCTGTTGGCTGTGGACGACCAATTCCCAGATAAACATTTGTTTGTCATAAATGTTAGGGCACCATGGAATGTAGATGTGGAAAATTATTTGGTGGTAGGAAAACTACCAAAGCATTTACCAATTAAAGAAAGAAAGTTGATTGTCCAACACAACACCCAATTCTCTTGGATTGGTGGATACCTTTTCTCACAGGATCTGATATGAAAATACATAGATACATCCATGAAGATGAAATTTATGAAATATTGAAGGCTTTGCATGACGAGCCTTGTGGCGGACACTTCGCAGATTGTATAACTAGACATAAAATATTGCAGATGGGCTATTATTGGCTGACTATTTTTAAATATGCCAAGAAATAGGTCCAGGCATTTGATAGCTGCTAGAGGATGGGTCATCCTAGTCAATTCGATGAAATGTCGTTTTAGCCACAATTGGTAATAAAACCTTTCGAACGGTGGGCGTTGGAGTTTGTTGGCCCATTAAATTCTCCATCAAACCAAAAGGCCTACATACTACTTGCTGCGGACTATGTAACTAAGTGGGTAGAAAAAATAGATTTACCAAGAGCTACGAAAGAGACTGTAATTAATTTCCTTTTTGAGTTATTCGTGTGGTATGGTTTATCTAGGGAAGTGATAATAGATGGGGGCCACATTTTTTAGGAAATAAGATTACAACCACTTTACAGAACCACCATATCACACATAGAGTCACTTCTCCATATCACTCGCAGGCGAACGGGCAGGTTGAGAGCACCAACAAGGTCATTGAGGCAATTTTGACCAAAAAAATATCAACACATCGACAAGACTGGACTACTAGCCTACAAGAGGACTTGTGGGCCTATCACATAACTTGGAGAAATGCTACTAGTTATTCCCTGTACCAACTTTTGTTTCGCAAAGAACCTATTTTTCTTATCGAATTTGAAATAAATACTCGGAGGACAACTCAAGAAGTGGGACTGGACCTAACAGAAGCCCAAGTTAAGTGACTTCAACAAATAAATGAATTATATGAAGTGCAGTTACTTCCCCTTCAGTGCACAAAAAATTATTCAACAACAATGGGCTAAGTGGCATGACAATCTCATCAAGAAGAAGACGTTTCAGAAAGGAGACTGGGTGCTCCTCTATGATTCCAGATTCCAAGACTTCTCAGGTAAATTGCAGGAAATATGGCTTGGCCCGTATGAAATTCAAGAAGTGCACACCAATGGCACTCTAACTTTGAATACCATCGATGGGTCTAGCTCTTCTTTCCAGGTGAATGGGCATCAGCTATGTATTTATCACAAACCACTCACCAAAGAGTCTTTTTTTCCAAAAGGTAAGCAATGATCCCACTATGCAAATTTTAGCTGCAGGGAGTAACGACCTGATAGCTTTAATTTCGTTAAAATTGTCTTGTTTCGGTTGTAAATAATGTAAATATTTTATTTACATAGCTAGTTTATGATTTGATGTTTTTTTGTTTTTTTTTAAGAATAAAATACCCCTGTATAAATGCATGGATTTTTTCTTTGAAACAATCACTTATAAACAAAGTACCTGCCATTCCTTTTTCACTGTTTCACTTCATTTTTTAGCAGTTGCTATTAAATTCTTTGGACAACTGTTGTTTCTTCCAAGTGAACAGTTGTCGTTCCTTTGGTTTGAGCTTTCCATTGTTGTTTTTCTTTTTCAAAATTGATGAACAACTGATGTTCAATAAAATGAACAGAGGATGTTCTGTTAAATGAACAATTGTTGTTCAATAAAAATGAATAGTTGTTGTTCAAAAGAGTGAACAACTATTTTCCAATAAAATAAACAGATATTGTCTAATTGAACGAACAATTTTTTTCAGTAAAATAAACATTTGTTGTTCAGTCGAACGAACAGCTGTTGTTCAGTAAGATAAACAATTGTTGTTCAATTGAACGAACAACTGTTGTTCAGTAAAATGAAAAACTACGAATTATTTTTTTGATTAATTTTATATACCTTTGTTGTTCAAAAGAGTGAACAGATGTTGTTGTTTAGTTGAATGGACAGCTGATGTGCAGTCAAATGAACAACTTCATTTTTTACGACTTTCACATACTATTGCTGTTCAATAGAATAAATAGATATTGTTCATTGAAATGAACAGTTGTTGTTTAGTGAAATGAAAAGTTGTTGTTCCAATATCTACATAAATGTCGTTCAAACCTCTATCAAACAACCCTCTTTTCTCTTACATGTTTTGCTACGAAAATCACCTTCTTGGTTGGGAATTTACACTGAAGCTAAGAAAAATCACTTACATTAAAAACATTATTATTTTTACACATTTGATGATTATCTTTACTCTGAATTGACATGGTTCATGCTTTTTAATGATTTGATGGACATATATTCTTTGGATGTATCATAAAATGATTCACTACCTTAATACCATGATGTTTTATCTTTTACACTTTCAATGGGTAATTCTCGTTGGTATGGTGATATAGGGATACAAGCATAACTTTTATTGGCATTATTTTACTTCTCACACCATGCCTAACTCTTAAGGAGTTACTGAGCCTCCCTCTACTTATAAACATGCACTTAAGAAAAAAGATAGTATAAATCTTTCTAAAAGGGGATAGGGGGTCTCATCACGAGCCAACTTACCATGATCATAATAAATTAGCAAATGAAATTCCCATAATAGCTACCACATTAGGGTAATGTCCTTCCAGATAGTTTAATTGTTAGAAGGACAAGAGGTCTCATCACGAGCCAGCCTGATCATTTTTTTATGCCCTAGTGAATGGCACTGTGATTATCTGGTTACCAAGCTAGCACAGTGACCCCTTTGTAGAAATAAAACAAGTCATCTAAATCATAAATGAAGCCTTGATTAGTTTTGGGTTAAAAATAAACCCTATCGAGGCTATAGATGCCTGCTGGCAGCAGTGGCTCTACTTTTGGTATTGAAGTTCTATTCTACATTGTCAATTGTGCTATATCTTACTATTTCTATTGATTCATTTCCAAAGAAGAATTTACCATTTGAACAACGTTTACATTTATATTAACCAATATTCATGGTAAACTATATTTTTATGTGAATTACCTTAATATTGTCCAATCAATTGATGCCAGCAGTCATTATCATTAATTTCCTTGTCAGCTTCGTCATACTTGCTCATCAAAGGAAAATTATTCCCATAATGATTATTTCTCTACTTTATTCCCTTTTTGGTCATTTTTCGAAAAAAATCTCCATGATCTATGGTTAGCAGTGCTCTGACTATTTCTTGTTGTATTTCTACTGCTTTGACTATCTTTATGCCGCATTAATGAAGCCAATTCATCCTTTTCTCTTTTCCCATACTCGGTGGACATCGATGCCCTTTTCTAATTAGAGGGGGAAGGTACACATTATGGAACATCATGCAAAATAATTACCAAACTCCACCAAACCGTGCTAATGAGAAAAATACTATTATTGCTGCCTTTATATCAAAATAACAATTTCCAATTCAAAAGCTTTGTATGCAATATTTCTTGATGTCTCGAAATGTCTAACTGTGAAAAAGTGCATGGAAAGGTGCGAATTAGGCTGCAATAGCAAAACAACTATGGGGGGAATATCTCTCAGCAGTGAACCTACAATATTACAACTAGTAGAGTAGGATCGTGAGATTCTCTAGTGCACTGGTTGGCTTCAATATCTCGTCAAATGACAGGGATTCCATAACGAGATAGGAATTGAATTTCTGCAGAATTTGCAGAATGGGCGAAAAATTGTAAAAGGAAGAAGCATAACAGTCTCTAAAGCAGTTATAGCTAAAGTCTCAGAACTTCCAGCGGAAGGCACAAAATGGACCGATAAACATGTTCTATTACACGAAGCAGTTTCAACATTCAAGGATCCAGAGGAGGAACTAATACAAAAAGGCAAAGGAGTTCACCCAACATCACTAAAAAAACCATGGTGAGAACTAGCAACCATTGTTCAGAGATACATCACCTGCGATGGTCATCAAGACTTGGTAAAACCACGACAACTTAAATTGATAGCAATTCTTAGATAGAAAATCACAGTTAATCTGTTGTTTTTTCTAAATTCCTTATTGCATGATGTTGCTATTCGAGTTATAAAGGCCAGAGACCCACAATATACTATCAGTCATCATGGCTTGATTAAAATTATCATTGTTCATGAAATTTCCCAACAGAAATTGACTTGGGATAACTTTGTAAATCCTACCTTACCCCTATCAGAGGAAAACCCAAATCCTCAAGCAAGGGTAGATGATAGGGATATTGATGACTTAGAACAACAAACTGCAAAGGAATAAATTCCAAAGAGAATAAGAAAAAGGAAGACTCCTTCCTTAACCCATGGCCAATAAAAACAGAGACGCTCTATGAGGATAAGATCACGACAACATACCGCGAACCCAATAGATGAAGCAAGGCTGTCTCATGCAATCCCTGCAAACCCTCATAACACCGTTGTATTAAATGAAGAGGAAGACGTGGCCCGAGTGTTGGAAAATTTGGGTAAACTCTTTGAGGAAGAAGACCAATTTGAACATTTTCAAGATCAAGGCCAGTCTGCCTCTGCAGGTAGCTCTAGACATATAGAAATTCTACCCCCTACTGAAGGAATAGAATAATTGCAGAACCAAGAGGAACCATTTCCCTTTTTAGATGAATATCCTGAGGGAGAAAATTCATTGAGAGAAATTCTGAAGAAGAAAACCAATCAGGAGAGAGTGTTCCATTGGAATAAGACCCTAATATTGGCAAAACCTCCCCTTTTCCTGAAATGGATGCAATTATCCCCTCTGCAGTCAAAAAACCCATAAAGGAGGAGGAGAAAACAAACACAGACAATGCTATGATGAAAAGGTTGAGGAAAAAGAACAAAAAAATGAGAAAAATGATTAAAATATTAAAAAGCTGTTTCAAGGAAGCAAATAAGAACTGAAAGCAGAAAGTGAAAGTAGAAACCACTAGTACCCAGACATAGAAATTTTTCACTTAAGAGATTGGAACTCAAAATGAAATTATTTATTCTTGTTCAATAGGAACTCAAACAAACTTTTCTGTGGATGTTGTGAACATTGTTGTTCAAACAGATTTTGGAGATTGTTGTATTCCCCAAGAAACAGTCGGTACTATGGAAATTGTTGTTCATACTGATTTAAAGACAACATGTGACAATGAAGCTCAGATACAGGAAATACCTTGTTATGTTCCCCTGATAAGAGAAGATTTTATTCAGAAATTATAGAGTGAAGTAACAAAGACCTAGCATGTGCTATCCCAATGTGAAAAGGAATTAGTACCTCTACAGAAACACTAGGAACTATTAAAGAAGCTGGATACACTTACTGCAACTGAAGATGAGAGCTTTTCTAGTCTTCGGAATGAGCAGAAGAAATTAAAGAAAATGGAGAACCAACTTCAAAAGGCCAGGGAACAAATTGAAACTATTTGTTCAATTTATTTTGATGCTTTTTCTTGTCAATCTCCAGCCACTAATTATGCCCTATTTTTATTAGAAAGGTATTTATTATTGAATATTAGAGCTAACAGGGCTGGTAAGCCTACTGAATTCAGGACTACCTCATATTTTGTTCAATGTTGCAAGGAACATGACGAGAAGGTGAAACATCTTCTCTGTGAATTATATCTGCACAATTTTTTATTAGAGGATTAAAGTGATGCTAACCCTAGTCCCTTTATTGGAGATATTAAATTCCAAGATTTCCTCTCTTTTGCTGAAAACTAGCTTGAATGCACTAAGGCCTATAATATTTTTCAAAAGAGGGAGCATGGTATAGATTTATAGGTTAGAGGGGAACCCACTAAACCTCTACACCTTTTTATCCAGAACAAGAGGTTTGTGGAGAAACTAGGAGTTGTGGCCACATTGGGACCCCTCCATAAAGATGTTATACATGTTGGAAGAGAGTATTTCCAGGACATAAAGGAGGATGCTATATTGGAAGCAAAGCAAATGTGGAAAGCCTCCACCAACAATGTCAAAAACAGGGAATCTTTTGGTTACAGAAAATTTAAGGATATTGTTGCTCGTCTGAATGTGTACAAAAAAATTATCCTATGCAAGGTCCCTACCTGGATAGGATGCCTTTACAGTTATCCTATTATCTAGTATCCCCCAGAGGGATTTTATTTTGATTATGATTTCCCTGAATGCCATGTCAGCCATGCGTTTGTAATGCTTAAGCAGAAGAATGGTTTTAGGCTATATAAGGAAGAATTTTATCCCGCCTACTTTTTGAGACAGTTACACCTCAACTACCTTATTTCATGAGGACATCTAAAAGGTAAGCAGGGGAGTATGTTGGGTCATGGAAAAGATATGTTTTTATCATCATTTTAGCTTAATTACTCATTTAATTTTATGAATTTATCTTAGTTCTTGGGAATAATCTAGAAGAAAAGGTTGTGAAAGATGAATAAAATCAATTGCCAACAAATTGTATGATTTTAAGCATAAAAACTAACTTTTGCTTGCCTTTATGTGCAAAAATATGAATTGGACAATTGCTGTTCAAACGATGGAACAACAATGGCCAAAGAATGAAAAAGTACCATTTATTGATCACATGGGCTAGCAGAAGAATAGGACAATCCGTCTAATATTATAAAGATAATTCAATTATTAGCTGCGAAATTCATGGAGAAATAAATTTTGAAGCAAAAAACTAACCGGGAGACATTTTTCCATTGGAACAAGATCCTAATATTGGCACAACCTCCATTTTTTCTAAAATGGATGTAGTTATGCCCTCTCCAGTCAAAAACCCCATAAAGGAGGAGGAGAAAACAAACATATACAATGCCGGGATGAAAAGGTTTAGGAAAAAGAACAAAAATTGATAAAAATCATTAAAACATTAAGAATATGGTTGAAGGAAGTAGATAAGAACTGAAAGCAGAAAGTGGAAGTAGAAACCACTAGTACCCAGACAGAGAAATGCTCCACTGAAGAGATTGAAACTAAAAATGAAATTCTTTGTGCTTGTTCAATAAGAACTCAAACAGATTTTTCTATGGATGTTATGAACATTGTTGTTAAAACATATTTTGGAGATTTTTGTATTCCCCAAGAAATACCCAGTACTATGGAAACTGTTGTTCATACTGATTCAATGAAAAAATGTGACAATGAAACTCAAATAGAGGAAATACCTTGTTGTGTTCCCCTAGTAAGAGAAGATTTTATTCAGAAATTATCGATTGAATTAACAAAGACCAAGCAGGTGTTATCCCAATATCAAAAGGAAGTAGTACCTCTGCAGACACACTAGGAAATATTAAAGAAGTTAGATACACTTACTACAACTGAAGATGATACCTTTTCTAGTCTTCATAATGAGCAGGAGAAAGTAAACTATTTGTTAAATTTACTCTAATGCTTTGTCTTGTCGGTCGACAGCCACTAATTATGCCCTATTTTTATTAGAAAGGTATCTATTATTGAAGATTAGAGTTTTCAGGGTTGGTAAAACTACTGAATTCAGGACTACCTCAGATTTTGTTCAATGTTGCAAGGAACAGGACGAGAAGGTGAAACATCTTCTCTATAAATTTTATCTACACGATTTTTTCTTAGAGGATGAAAGGGATGCTAACCCTATTCCCTTTATTGGAGATATTCAATTCCAAGCTTTCCTCTCTTTTGCTAAAAACCATCTTGAATGGGCTAAGGCCTATAATATTTTTCAAAAGAGGGAGCATGGTCTAGATTTATGGGTTAGAGAGGAACCCACTAAACCTCTACACCTTTTTATCCAACACAAGAGATTTATGGAGAAAAAAGGAGTTATGGCCACATTGGGACCCCTCCATAAAGATGTTATACATGTTGGAAGAGAGTATTTCCATGACATAAAGGAGGATTCTTTATTCGAAGCAAAGATAAGGTGGAGAGCCTGCACCAACAATGTCAAAAATAGGGAACCTTTTGGTTACATAAACTTTAAGGTGTTGTTGATTGTTTAAATGTGTACATCAACATTATCCTATTCAAGGGCCTTACTTGGAGGGATATTATTTTGATTATGATTTTCATGAATTCCACGTGAGTCATGTGTTTGCAATGCTTAAGAAGAAGAATGGTTTTAGGCTATATAAGGAAGAATTTTATCCTGCCTACTCTTTGACATAGTTACACCTCAACTATCTTATTTCATGAGGACATGCTAAAAGGTAAGCAGGGGAGTATGCTGGGTCATGGAAAAGGTATGTTTTTATCATCATTTTAGCTTGATTAATCATTTAATTTTATGCATTTATCTTAGTTCTTGGGAATAATCTAGAAGAAAAGGTTGTGAAAGATGAATAAAATAAATTGCCAACAAATTGTATGATTTTAAGCATAGAAAATAAATTTTTCTTGCCTTTATGTGCAGAAATATGAATTGGAAAATTCTAGTTCAAACGATGGGAAAAAAATGGTCAAAGAAGGAAAAATGATCATTTCTTGATCGCATGGGCTAGCAGAAGAATAGGAGAATACAACTAATCTTATAGAGAGAATCCGATTATTAGCTACGAAATCCTCAGGATCTCTTGATCGTGAGGATTCACTCTCAACTATTAGTTTACTATTTAGCTATGTAAGGCTGATAGATGAAATAGAAGAGGGGTTAATTTCTGAGTTGTAACTTTCATTTGGACATCATTATTTGTATTAAGACAGAGTATTTTTCACTACAGTGATGTTATGTATTTGCTACTGTGATTAATGAGAAAATTGTGCCTTCTTTATAATCACATTCTAAGTATTCCCATCAGTATCTTCTGGAGGCTTTGCTGCTTATCTGTATCATAATCATTTATTTTATCTCTGCGATTGTTAATTGTTGTATCTTGTCATTTCAATCGCTATGTAATGTTATAATTTGTTTTCGTGGTTTATCTTTGCTGTTTGAGGTAAATATTAAGATGTTGTTACTTTTACGATTGCATATTATTCTTTAGTAACTTTCTCAAACTAGAATTACAATTGATTACTGTTCCTTTGGAATGTTGTTATCATAGATATCCATCGATTGTTTACTGTTATTCTTCTTTATAAGTTTGAATAATAGATTGTTGTTCCTTTCCTATAATCTCTCTTTTTAGTAGATAATTTTTAAGGAGTAATTATTTGAGTGTGATTCTTGCAATTCATAATTTAGATTCAGTTTCTTTACAAATTAGTTTAGGATATATTAAGAATTATGGTTTATAATTGTTTTAGGTTGCTTTTCAATTATTCCAGATTGAACTTCGATAATTAGAAAGTAGTTATTGCAACGATTTAGAATCATTTATTCCTATATAGCTTCTGATTTCACTCTGCACAAACAGTTCCAACACTCTTGAAACAAGCAGAAAAATCCTTGGTTGATAATTAATGTAGGCATTAGGATTGATTTTTATAGTCACCTTATTGCACCAACACATCATGAACAAGAATTTATATTGGAGAGATACCGGTGGGATACTTTTGAACTGCTTGTTAGAAGATGGAGTTGAGAAGGTAATTGATGAGTTTCATCAGGTTGATTCTGGAGGTAATCATTATTGGAAGGCTAAAAAAACAAGATACTTAGAGTAGGGTGTTATTGGCCTTCTATGTTCAAAGACATGTACAAAAATATTGCTGCCTATCATGAGTGCCAATTTTTTTATGGAAAAAATAAGGTAATTCCTTTACCCCTGAAACCTATATATGTAGGAGCTCCTTTCCAGCAATGGGGATTAGATTTTATTGGCGAGATACACCCTACGTCATCAAGAAAACATCGTTGGATCATAACATCCATTGATTAATTCACCAAATGGATTGAAGCTATTCCTACAAGGCAAGCCACAGACTTAGTCATCATTCATTTTCTAGAAAACCATATTTTATCAAGGTTTGGTTGTCCCATGAAAATTATTGCTGACAATGCTCAAGATTTCAAATTGATTAGTTTCTATAATCAATATCATATTACCCTTGGTCACTCTAGACCATATTATCCTGAAGGTAATGGCTTGGCTGAGTCATCAAATAAAAAAATAGTTAGAATCATTGAGAAGGTTTTGCAAGAAAACAAAAGGTCATGGAATTTCAAGTTAAAATTTTCTTTATGGGCTAACAGAATTTGTATTAAGAGGTCTATAGGTACATATCCTTATGAGCTGGTATATGGAACTGAAGAAATATTTCCAAACTCCCTTGGAGTTCCAATGATGAAGTTACTGTAGGGGTTAGAAGAAGAACTAAATGAAATCCAAAGAATGATAAATCAGCTCATTTCTCTACAGGAAAAAAGGGAGGAAGTGTACACTGATGATCAGTAGTCACATAATAGAGTCAAAAATACTTTTGAAAGGAAGATAAAGGAGGAAAACTTCAAAGTTCAAGATGTGGTTTTGAAGTGGGAGGCAAAGATTGAAGATAAAGGGAAGCATATAAAATTTTATAATATCTATAAAGGACCTTTTATGGTAGTAGCATATCATGGGAACAATACATTCTTACTTCAAGAAATGAATGGGCAGGTGTGTGATGTAGGACCTATCAATGGAAGGTTTCTAAAACACTATTATTCCTAATTCATTATGCTGAAATACACATCACTGTATATATTCCATTATCTATTATTTCGTTTGCAAATAAAGGTGATATTATCATCAAGTTTGAGCCTAAGGAGAAGGCCATAAAAGCTTGAAGAAGGCTTCATGCAATTCATAATTTTTCATTTTCCAAGTAAGGCACTGGAGCTGTTGGTTGTTTACTACACCACAAAGGTGCATCAACCCCATTGGAGCCAATGTTATCCAAGATAACCATTAGGTTTGTTTTGAGTCATGAGTTAATTAGTTTAATTTAGGGTTGTGTTAGTGTCAATATGTTCAGTTACCAAACATGCTCTTTTATTTTATTTTCTAGTAGTCCTAGGTCAAATTTTTTGTCTTTTCAAACAAGTTTTAAAATAAATTTTGGTCACTGCATATGGTCTAGGTCAGAAATGATTCTCCTCTCAATCCATCCATGGGAATCATCATATCATAAGCCATGTCTCTCATTGTCATTTAGAGTCTTAGGTCAGTCATTCCATATACATCTAGGTATGTATCTATTTGTCCTTGTTTTTCCACTGAAAAGTCCAAAAATGTCACCAAAGAGGATGAAAAAGGCTTCATTTTCATCATATCAGTATTTTAAAGGGAGTTAGCATAATTAGGGGAATAGATTAAGACAATTTGTATTATTTCACAACTTATTTCATTATCAATGTTTTTCCAAAAGGGGTCAAAGGGATAAAATGGGGTAAATTTTACATCCTATGTCTTTATCCTAATTCAGAAAAAATTGTGAAAATATGCGCCTTTAGCCCAAGGTATAGAGTTTAATTTGTTTTATCCAAAGTTTAGGCTATGATGCATTTTATCCAAAGTTCCCCGCATATGTAATAAAGGTTTGAAAATGACAAAAAGTTTCTTCACTTATGGTTAAATCTCAAGCTCTTCCCAGCCACTGGATCATTCCTCTGTCAGATCAACGATCTATAAACCTTTTCGTCCCCCCCTCGCCATCCTACCTCTACCAGCAAGGGGGGGTCTGAAAAGGAATTTTCATTCCCACTGGACCTACCTTACGTGTGGACACAATGTCGTTTCGCACCTCGCCTCTCAATATCACAAACCTTCTTGACCCCACTCTTAAATCCGCCAAACTACCCTCCATTCCCACCATTTTTCCCCCGTACCTCCCACCAATCCCCTACTACCACGTATATCCTCCCACTGGATCCACCTCCCCCTTCCATTATATTCCCTACGCGCTCCCCTCTACTCTCATCTCGACGCATGGCCAAAACTGTTAGTTTATCCACATATGATTTAAATTGCAATGACAGTCTCTCAGGAAGTTCAACAACAATTTCCTGTAAGCAGCGAAATTGGCACCAAAGGTGACTTAACATTGATGAGTGGCAAAATGACATGGTAGGGAATGATATGGCAAACCGTTGGTAACATATGGCTGAGTATCTAAAGCAAGCACCACATTAGTTCAACAATCCATTCCAAATAGCTGACATGGTTAAAACATCTCACCAGTTTTTCCACCTCACCAACACACAACTTAGCCTCAAAATCCTAAATATCAGAGCCTAAATTTTGGCACGGCAATTTTCCACCTAATCATGGTTTATGCCACCTTAGACAAAGTTGTTTGGTTCGATAAGTATAATTAGTATGGGTTATTGAAAGTTTTTTGATGAAATTTATTATGATAGAAACCTTTTAGGTTACAAACTCTTTTCAACAGAATTATCTCTTATTTCTCTCATGTAATGAATTCCATTTGAGATTATAATTCTACATTAGTTTTGAGGGTCTAGCCTAGGTGGCAGACCTATGTAAAAGGGTTTTCCCTCTACAAATAGTAAGTTTAGAGTTACAGAAAGTTGATGGATGATGTGAGGAGAACATATTTTGTAATATTTTTCTTCAGTTAATACACATTTGCAACAGACTCTCTTTTTCACCTAAAATTCTGTTTTGGCTCATATGTTACACCTTCATGTATTATGTATTTTTATTAGTTTCATAGAAATTTTATTACTTGGAATTCATGTCAGATGCTCCAACTTCCTTCATTTTCTATGTTCTACTATACAAGTTTATTTCATATCATATTAAAGACAAATTTGCCTCAGCTTCCATGAAAGAAGTTTGTTTTTAATTGATTTTCCATAGTTGACTCTGTTAGGGTCCTATAATAATAGGGTTCATAAATTTTAAATTGACTCTGATAGTCTTGTAAATATGTACATACCTTGCTTTCTGCAAGTTTATTTCCCATATTTTGAAAAAATGAAAAATAATAAAAAGCCAAAAATATGGTAAAAATTCCTAAAAGAAAGATCAAAGGACTTAGAAAAATATAGACCCAAAAAGAAAAAATATACCTTAAAGTGAGAAAATCCAAATGCCACTACTTTTACTTTTTACAGCAAGAATAATGATTATGTGCAGAGTGCCAATAACTGCCATAATCCATGATCAGTTAAACGGTTTAATTTTAACTTTTCATGCTTTCAATTTCGTGTTTTAGATAGAGAATAAAGATTTGTCAAACAGTTTAAACTTGAAAAATAAGTATATAGGTAGAGAATAATGAGGAGCTCAACAGTTTAATTTGAACCCTCGGATGAAATAAGGTAGATTTAGACAATTTTATGCTTTGAAAGAAAGATGTTTTAAGGTTTCAAGCCTAAATGCACCTACAAAATGAAGAAAAAATGTTATAAATAAAGTTGGGTAGGTAGAAAGAAGTTGAGAAATTATGTAATAAAGCATCATTAGGAAAAATCAATAATTTCCCCTCCCCTACAAGTATTAAGTGTTATAAACTATTACTCCAAAAGGATTAGAGCATTTCTCTGGCTTTTGTTGGGATCAGGCCCAAGGCTCGATGACTGGTTAGTTAAAAATATCGAATTCCTACATTAAACCCTCATTCATCAACATTTGTCCTTCATTTATAAATCATAATCCCTTTTTCCTGAGTAAAAAACCCATTTTTTACTTAGTAAAAATAGAATCCTAAAATAATTAACTTCATTCCCTTCAAAATCATTCATAAAACCCTCAAAAATCATTTATCCTAAGTATAAGTGAAGTAATACAAAAAAGATGAGAAATCCTTTATTTTTATACTTTACTTAGACGTAACATGTGCTTTGTTTCCATTTCAATACCCTTTTTTCATATTAACTTCTAACCTATTTTATTAAATCCCTCAAACTACACCTACCCATATGTTATTAATTCCCTTGTATTTTAAATAAAACCCAAAACCCTTTATTTTAAAGTTTATACCAAAGTTTAATATCCTCATGTGCACAAATATAAAAAACCCCACCCTAGCAAACCCATTGGTCTAAACCTATCTATAAAATTAATCCTGCCCCTATAGTATTCAAACATTTGTCAAAAGTTTGAAAAAAACTATATAATATAATACCGCGCCTACATGTCTAATTAAAACATTTGCAATTGTTTTAATTAACCCATAAAACATTAACCCCTGCCCATTTTCATAATGCCCGAAACTTTAAAACTTTATTAAAAACATATTTTTATAAATTTTAAAGTCATTTCCCTGTTGCATATAACAAATCTGGTGCCACTCCAATTTCGATGCAACTCCCAAAAAAATCTGAACCGTTCACCTTTAACCTAGAGATCCAACGACGAGAATGCAATAGCATGTAGAAAAGTTGCGTGATCACTTCCGCTCCATTTTTGCGCGAAATGGGCGGTATTATAAATTCCTCTCTCCTCCACGTGGATGATTCTTATTGGATTGTGTGGGTTCAATCCAAAACTGCTTACTGCCAAATTGTCGCGCGATAACCACTCGTTGTTTTGATTCATTGAATTTTGAAACCACCCTTCTTGCTGATGTGACAATCTTTCAATGCCGAATTAATATAACCAAAATTCATATTAAACCTGTGAATTTTAATTCATTTCATTTCTATTCTGCAAATTAACCATTGCTCACACTTCCTCGACTGAAAAAACATCCCTTTTCCGCCATTTTTGCGCCCAAAAAGCCTGCACGATTTTCCCTGAGACCTTTGAAGACCTCCAAGGAAGTTGTGCATTGCACCAGACAATCTACAGAAGCTGTGTTCCTTTGAAAACCTCAAAAACATCTTCCGAAACCCAAATACCTGCATACAACAGGTATTTTTCTGAAATTTTAGCCTGTAAGTAATTTTTGAAGCCTTTAAAATAACAAACACTCTTAAAGTTCAAGAATCCATTAAAAGAAGCTATTAAAAAAGCCCTAGAAATAGTCCAGACTCTGTCAAATTTTTCCCAGAAACCCTGTTTCTCTGCTGCGCACAACTTTTGAAGAAATTTGTGAGTTTTTCACAGCTTGATGAACTATTTCAAGCTTGAAATCAAGCCAGAAAACCTCATCAAGTATCCTAAGCCTCTTTGATGCTTTTCAAAAGAGTTTTTAGCCCAATTTCCCATTAAAATAATCAAGAAACCCTTGTTTCTTGTTTTAAACCAGTCAAAAACCTATAAAAATCTTTCACGAACTAAATTGGGAAAGAAAGCCCAAAGAAAAAGCTATACTCTGCGAAATTTGTCCAAGAAATCCTCTGCTAACAAATCACTTCTGCAAACTATCTAAAATTGCAGTAGTAGATCAAAATGCCTAAGAAGCAGAGTGCAAGCAAGCCTGACGGTTCCATAGTACCTAAACCTACCCCTGCCATGACTTCAAATATTGTTATTGTTGTAAATCCTCTTCAACCACCTGTTGTTGATATTGAACACAACCCACTCACTGATACTGATTACAAGATAGAAGATCCCATTGTTGAATTTAACCTGCTAGATATCCATAACTATTGCTATGAAAAGTCATTAGATAATGAAGAAGAGGTCCATATTTGGGAATCTCATTTTCCCAAATATGTTGTCCCGTTAACTCACCCATGTCAGGAGGTCATTAGATTGTGTCAGCAGTATTATGTTCTTGAGCAAAGAGCCATTGTAAATGCCAATAAGGAAGTTATTTTTTACCTTTACTTCAGAATCAATTAACCAGATGTTACAGCTTCAGCCTGACCCCCAAGCAGTCTCTTTGTCTATAGAGGCCCTCACCAAGTTATATATTGGCCTAGATTTTCCCAAAAGGTTCATGATTTTTCATACATTTATGCCTTTGCATGTAGAAATTCCTAAGCTAAATCCCCCATATTTTACTGCTAAATTCCCTGAAGGTTCAAGACATGTGATTTCCATGCTTTCCTTCATCCTTGGATATTTTACTGATGAACACACAGATGAGGCCATCTTGGGATTCTTATCCACCTTTTCCCCAGGTCAACCACCATCAGTAATATTTTATTATGCTAGTTCATTGTTGATAGTATTCATTATCAATTGACCAATTTCCAAATTTAGGGAGTGTTTAGATATACCTACTACCTTTTCCATATGTTTTTATACTTCCAATCAGATAATTTTCTAGTTACTCTCCAAAAACTTGACATAGAGGGAAATCCTTTATCTTTCATTTTCTAGACATCCTTGCTTAGGAAAGAATGTACAAATTTCAGTTATTCAGAATTTTTAGAGTTATTTTTACATCCAGTGATCACAATGTTGACCAAAATAGAGCAGCCAAGAATAAATGAAGAAATGAAAAAGATATTGCAGTTGTCAGAGCAGAGAAAGGTTGGTGACTAGTATTTGTATGAAAAATATACTAAAATTAGAGTCTTTGGGTCAAACTTGTTACCTTACAAGTTACCCAAACATCCTTCAATGAGGATATTTGCCTTGGAGTATATCAGGCATATCCTAAACTCTGATTCCATAAATTTCATGGCAGCTAAGAAGAAAACCCAATTCAAACTAAAGAATCAGATAGGGCCATTCATATGCAATCACAGGGATGTAGAGAAAGAAGCATCAAATCAGTTATTGGAATATAAATTTGAAGAAAGTTTTCATTGGAATTATGATCCACAAGGGATCTTGAGTAAACTAAGGGTTAAATGCAATTTAACACCCTTCATCCATGAAGCTAAACTAGAAATAAAAAAGTTTGCAAATCAGATTGAATGGACTGAAAACACTTTAATAGATGCAATGAACAAAGGTAATATTAGTCATACCTTGGAGACTGTAAATGAGCCAGATAAGTCCACTAAAAGAGTAAGGGAAGAAGGAGCCTATGTGGCAGAAACTACAACTGAAACCAAGTTCAAGCTCATATATAAAAAAAGTCCCAAGTTAGATTTAGCAGGTAAGGAAAAGTGACAATAGATGTGAAAGAAACAGAGCCTTTAAATACCAATACAGATTTGCCAGAGACAAATGTTGCTACTGTGATTATCAATGAGCCAAATACTAAAAATAAGAATGAAGAAATCAATAATGAAGATACACAGTTGATGGAAATACAAGAAATCATGGAAGCCTCTTCCTCACAGGCAGCTGAGGAAAAGGATTTGGATATCAAAGAGAAATATAAACAGATTAAACTGAAGAATGAAGAGATAAAGAATAATATTTATTCTCAATATCTCAAACAGACTCCAAGTGTGCAAAAAAATCTCCATTCTGCATTTGATTATTCAAATCAAAAGCTAATCATGTCAGTGTTGCAGCCCACAGTTAAATCTCCTAAGACAGTGGCAGATTACAAGAAAGTTGATTTAGAAGTCCAGACATATAAGATCCATGCTCTTGATCAAATTGAGTTCCACTAACAGACCTCAGAAATGTTATATTCTACTGTCACAAATAAAGCCATGAGTGTCAAGAAGCTTCAAAACACCATCTCCAACATGCAAGCTCAGATGAAGTTGGACAAAGCCTCCTTGTATGCCAAGGATCTAAGGATAAAAGCCTCAGAAGAACTAGTGTTGCAAGTGGGATATGACCCTGCTAATATCAAAGCACGAAATTATTGGTGAAGAATAAAAATGAAGATATAACAGCCTTGAGGAAACAACTCAAACTTCCTCAAAAAGAAAATCCTCAAACAAAGGAAGTCATATAGGAACAGAGTGAAAAAGATGACATGATGAATTTAATTCTTCAGTTGACAGCCCATGTTAAGGAGATGTAAATAAAGATGGACAAACTTTTCCAAGAAAAGGAAACAGTGAAAGAACCCAAGATTCCTATAGTTATTCCAGTTATCACTGCAACAGTGCCTTCAACTTTAGCTGAAAAGTTGGCACCCAAAGAACCACTGACTACTCCAGTGCCAGCGACTTCTTCCACAATCTCAGCTACTGAATTATCAACAACAAGAATTCAACATACAGATGAGGCCAACAAAATAGTGAAAGCAATGGAAGAAATGTATTTAAAGACAAATGAGATTAACATGTTGAAAAAGATGGTATAAAATCTTGAGAAGTCAAATAAATTAGCTCAGATAAATGCAAACACACATGAAAAAAATGCCATCAGACTGAATGAAGAGTTGAAGAAATTGCAGAAATAATTGACATTTAAGGAGAAAATATCATACATCAAAAATCATCTTTGGAACAATGTCATTGAAGCCATCCATGGTGTATGGCATTCAATTCAAGTAATCTTTGAGCAAAGAGAGTTATTACTAAAAGCACAAGTAGAAATTCAAAAGACCCAAAGTGAGTTGGTTGACAAAACAGGGCAAGCTATAAGGCTAATCACTTTCCTTAACAACAAAAACAGACAGGAGTTGGAAAAACTCAAGATTACAGACAGAACTGAAACTATCCTAGAAATTAGGAAAGTTAGCATAAAGAAGAATCTGATGAGGCAATTGGAATAAAAATGTTAGAGTATGAATACTACCATAACCAGCTTTATGGTTAAGTTTACAAATTTGAGGCAAAAAGGACTGCCTGATATTATGGTCATTAATGATAAACTAATACCTCAAAATGACTATGATAAGAAGATTAGAGAGTTTGCAAAAGAACAGGTAAATAAACAAACAGGACAAGGCACACCAATAGGAAAAGTGTTACTCAAGAGTTTTGAAGATTTATTCTACTTGCAACATGAGATAAAACACTTGTTTATGATCAAGCCAACCTTTGCTAGATATACTGAAGCTAATGAAAACTTTAGGAAATTAAAGAAAATACAAATTACTAAAGATGAGGATTGGCAAACACTCACAAATTTATTATGAAGGATAAAAGACAGACAGATCAAAAGAGGACTAAACTATTTTCTGAATTACAGTCAAAGAAGATTTTATAGTAGTAAACAGTTTTTGACTAAGGGTTAAAGAGTATGAATTTAGAGAGTATCAGTGAATAAAGAGTATCCGAGAAAGAGTATCAGACAAGGCAGATTAGATTCCAAAAAATATCTAAGAGCCAGCAAGGAGGACACGAAGGCAACCAATTGCATCTTATCCTCAAAACAATTTCTATTTCTTTTGGATAAATAGGACAGTTTGCTGATTTGTTAAGCAACTGTCTCTATAATTGTTGTAAAGATATTTTATTTTCCTAAGATAATTCCTAGAATTTTTCTAGAATATTTTATAAAACATTATGTATAAATACTTCAGCTTTAGAAGTATTTTGTGTGGAATAAAATTGTTGGGATTGTTACAGTCATTTCTTCTTGGACTTCAAAGATTTTTTGTGTCAAATTTCGAGTTAGTAGGCTAGATCAAAGCAATTGGCATCATACTTCAGGATACCTGTGATGAGATATTTCGAGGGAAGTATTTCCTCACTTGACATTTTTATCTTTGTTTGTTACATGCATCCATTTATGTTTATTCTAAATCTAAATGTATAACTAGGAGCATTACTACAAGATTTGTTAAAAGCACCCTGTTTTTAACTAGTTATCATTTATATGTTTTCCTCCGATTTCCAGTGTAGGGAACACTTAATTGTTCCCTCTCTCGTTTGACCTCTTCCTACTGCTTCCTTTTCTGGATCAAAGGATTCTTAAGTTCCCTTTATCCCGATCATACCACCTCATAAAAACAACTTTCTAAGATCTTCAAGGGTTATTTATCTTGACCTGAAAACATTTGACCTTTTGTCCTTGATCCCAGTCCTGTTTGCTTGATTTTGACTCCTTAGCCCATTGGATAAATATATTTCCCACTATCCATCATTTCAAGTGATTTGCCCCACCAAATATACCAAAACAAAACCAAAGTTGTACATTCATAACTAGCCTAATATTTACAGTTAAATTTTAAAGAGAGAGCCCTCTCTAAACCCTAGGAAGGCTAGATCCTAGAGTTTGAATTTGGTTTGTGGTTACCTCTAGTATTCTTTGACTAAAAAACCAAAACCTCACAACTTTAGAATTACTATAGTGATAACAGACGCCATGCCCAATGGTGGCTTTCATCACATTCTTTCACCTACATAATCTCATGAAAAATATAGAATTAGCCTTCTGAAGTTTTCAGTTTTATACTGATAATCTTATCGTAATTTTGAGAGAGTCCTCTCAGATTGGAAGGGCTAACTTCTAGTTAAAAGTTTGTGTGAAATAGTTACACTGAATTGACTGTTGAGCATCCCAATTAGTCTAATTGTTGTGATAAAAGTGAGGACTACACTGAATGCAGTGTTTGAAGAGTGGGAGAGCTTTGTCCAAGTCATCTTGGGGCAGAGTGAAAATTCCAAATTGGGAAGACATGTGGGCAACTCTTCGTCAAGAAGAGATCAGGAGATTGACCAAGATGAGCAGCACCAGCAGAGGAGCCAATATCAAGAAGGAGGAGGAGGAAGATGTAGATCTCACATATAAGGTACAGTGGTAGCAACAAGGTAAGAATAAAAATGACCTTTCAAAGGTTTGGTGCTTCAGATGTGGTGAATTGGGACATTTCACAGATAATTGTCCTTAGAAGAAGGGAAATGAAGATTCATATTCCAAGGAAGCAGCAACGAAGGGCGATGATTGAAGTGGTGATGATGTGGCTATGAGTGCTCATGTGCCTCGAGAGAAGAGGTGGGGCAACATTGATCTATAGTTATTTCGAACTACAACGTGGGGGCAAGATCCTAGAGGTGCCCAAACTCTTAGATCAGATACGAGCTATGGGAGCCCTTAATGATAGTAGCAGGATGACTAGATTTAGTTGGTGCAGAGGATCATTAAGGCTCTTTGGAATTGCTAGGATGCTGAATACTAGAGCAGCGTAGAGGAGATGGAGCAGCAACATGGAAGAAACAACACAGAGGCTAATGGGATTTTAGAAGCGCAGAAGCAGTGCTTACAGAGTGCAGAGAAACAAACAACACATAGCTTCAGAGGTTCAATGCAGATTAGCACCATAGGGTGTTTTAGATTGAGATGCAACCAGAATGACTTGTTTGTCAGTACTTTGGGTGATGTCCTTTAGTTGCTTAACTCTTAATAATTTAGTTGCAATGCAATAGTTAACAGTGGCAGTGTTATGGGCAACATGATGCAACATTTGAGAGGGAGCTGCAATACAGATGAGTCAACGAATGTGGAAGAGTCATGGGTAGCAGTACAGAAGGCACCAATGCAGTGGATGAGGGGCAGTAGCCAAGCATCAACATCGTAGGGTAAGATTCCATGGATCAGAGTAATGCTTCTGGGTTGAAGTATTAATGGAGCACATTCCTCATTAAGAGCCAGTGTTAATTTTTCAGTAGCATCAAATGTGATTTATCTTCGAAACTTTGTGGAGGGGCTAGGATAAATGAGATCTCCAAGACCCAGAAATTGTTAAATTTCACCCATAACCTACATTATTTAAAATATTAATTATTTTAATGGAGACCTTAAGTCTAACTTTGGGAAATTAAATAATTAAAGTGAATTAATTTAGATATGTGGGTGATATTGTTATAAGTGACGAGGATCAAGTATTTTCTAATCTTAGTCATTGATTAGAGGTTATATCATGAACATTGATTGTTCAATGAGAAAAGTATTAAAGGAAGGCTTGGGGTGAGTTGGAGAACACACATATAGTGGTAGCACTTGAGCTAAGTAGAAATACTTGAGCACGGTTTGCTGAGAATTTTCGAGTGATTTTGTAGTGCAACGAGGGTAATATTGGCAGATGGATTTCAGATCCGAGGTCGAGAATACAATTGCAGAGAGGCAGATCCATACCAAAGAGGCAACACAGTCTAGGATGGGTGACTTAGAGGCAACGTAGGCCCAACAGGGGTGACACAGACCCAACCAGGCTCACGCAGAGCCAGTGTAGAGGCTTCTCTAGTCACAGAGGGGAGAGACATGCCAAGAGGGGATGATGCAGAGCTGAGAAGGGCAGCGTCGGGGTTCCAGTGGGCCAAATAGGGATTGTTTTCAGTAGATCCAAAAGGGGGGACACAACCACACTAAAGGGTGACGCAGTAACTACGTAGGAACCTCTGGGATTTCTCATCCTCAACTAAATCAACTATATTATCTATCTCTCAGAGATAGAGGTACATTTGTTGAGATTTTCTTTGTTGGGAAAACCACTACTGGTGCCCTTTTTTGTATTCAAAATTTTGCATAATAATAAAACCCTCAAGATCTGCTACACTGGTTTTCCTGCATTGGGTTTTTCTGGGGACATTTTTCTGAAAAACCTTATGTGTCATTTGTCATGTGTGCTTAATTCTTCAGTATTTGATTTGTATGCATGTGTAGATATGCAGTGTTTTTACCTTGTTGTTTTCTGAATATTTCTAAAAATAACTTATAAATGTAAAAGCACAAGTAGGAGAAGTAAACCAGATTTTGCAATAGAAATTTCTCTTAAGGAGATTCAGGATTTTTCACAGTTAATCAACCTTTGAGTGACCTATAGCCCCTGTAGAAAGTTATGAGTTGTCAGGTTTTTTTTCTACAGTTGAACCTAATTCCTTAATGGAACTTAGGAGGTCAAGTCATGTCATAATATCTTCTCCTCTCATGTTTATCCTAAGAGGCCGGTGAAACTGGGTAGATCTGGGAGGGGTGGTTACAGGTGGCTTGCAAGATTTTGAGTGGTTTGTAGTCCCTATGGGTTTTCTGTTTTTTGTTGGTTTGTAATCCCCACTTCCATAACTGGAACTTGGAGGTTGGGTCATGTCATAGTGACACTCATCTCATATTTACCTTGGACAGCTTGTAAAAGTGGGAAAATGTGGGAGAAGGTGGTTACACAGGGTTACAACACTCATCTCATAATATCCAGAACATTCGGTACAAACAACACTCTACACATAAATTTATATCTTGCATATGCATACCTCAATGGATTATTCATGCACACTTCAATGTATTGCATGCATACATATCAATACCCTATCCATGCATATTTCAATAATGTACTTGTAAACCTAGAACATAGATATTAGAAATCGAATCATTGTAAACATTTTTCATGGCATGCCAAGAATATGAACATGAGCCACTTTTTTATGACCCGAAAGGGGAATATATTGGGTTAAATGTATATGGTATGACTTGGTATATGGCCCTTTTGGGGTTATAACACATTCCATCAAGAGTAAGTGTTGAACCACCTTTAACAACTTGATGAGAATTCTTGTAATTGAGGTGTATATTATGTATGATATAGAGAAAATTAACAATGGTCAATGATTATCTTTTCTCTCTTACAAATTTTTTATGTGCACATATTATTCACCATTTTCTTCATTTGAATCTAGATTCTTCCACACCCATAAGTAAGTTATTCCTCTATTTTTAAGTTCCCATCCCATATGCATCATGAAATTAATGCAAACATGGATTTTCATAGAGGAATGTGGATGGAAAAAAAGGGATTGAAAGGAGGTTGTTGATAGTTATTACGTTGATGACTGCATGAGGCAAATGAACTATGATCACACAAATCAAACATGACACTTAGAATGGAATTACACTAAGACAACATGGAAATAGAGAGAATATTGCTAAATGAAGATGAAAAACCAAGTGTAAATTTGGACAATCATGTTGAATGTTAAAGAGTTTCAGATAAAGAGGAAGAGAGGAGAATTTTTTCAAGAGATAACCATTAAAATAAATCGCAAGAAAAGGAATACATTAAGGTTATCCAATCTAGTCATGAAGTTAGATAACATTTAGTTGAATGAAGTTGGGTAAAATATTGACAAATAACCATGTAAGGAGTAAAGATTTAAGAGCTTCGAAGTTGTATATGTAATTTATGTATTTTGAATATTAATAAAAAAAGGTTGTTTTATTACATCATAATTTGAATACTTTGGTTCTTTATTGTTGTGTTTAATCGAGTATGGATCATGTGAATATTTGTTCATAAATTTTAGTTGGAGTAATAGTGTAATATATTTTATTTTAGGTAGTAGAAGGAACCCTCATATGATCATTTCATTTCTTTGAGAAAATATTTAACTATTTCAAAGTTGAAATCACTCCTATCTCAGTGAAGAATAAGAGTGGTGCTAACAAGTAGTGGTTTATAAAAGAACTATACAATTTCGAAATGTGGAATATATTTGGGAATTAGATTACTTTTATGGGATGAACATGGTGATAAGCATGTTTTGTTGCTTGGATTTGTCCAACATGAAATGGGAACATAGGTCTTAACCATCTGCTTAGATAGTTGGGTACACAGACATCATGCATGTAGTGAATGTCTTAGGAACTGTATATATTGCATGATCCACCCTGTGGAAACTTAAGGAAGGAACCTGGATCTATGGGTCCACAAAGAAGATGTGGAGTGGAATAAAATTCCCTTGGTTAAAGGGAATTGTAAAAATTTATCCACCATACAAGTAGGATGATTTTGGAAGTGAAAAGGAAACAAGTTTAATCGACTAATGCATGGTGGTCTTAGGAGGTCTCTTCAAAGTAAAATGTAAGGGTGTTGATGGGATTGTTTAAGGAGTAGTTCTGTGATGGAAGGATTGCAAGATGAGGGTTGGGAAATGTGTGTGACCCTGTTTTTTTACGGTCTAAATGGGAAATATATGAGGTATGGCTTTGAGTTCTTAAAGAGTAAGTTGTGTAGTTATGTGCGGCTAGAAGGAAAGCATATTCTTATGCTTTTTTTTATTTCTATATAGTATGGTGTCAGGTGGAAAAATCTCATAGAATATCATATTGTAACATTCTTCTAATAAGGTTCTAGTTCATTACATAGGAAAAACCCATATTTGTGTTTTTTATTTGATGGGATGTTGCAATATTTGAGTTTAGTGGTTAAGTGGTATACTTATGTGTTGTAATTCACAATTATACTAAGAGGGCGACCGGGGGGGGGGTTCAATCAATATAATGAAATTTTAGTTATTTAAACATTTGAAAAACATAAAACACCATTTTCATAAACTAATAAAATAACGCAAGATATACGTGAAAACCTTGTGGGAGAAAACCACAACACTTATTTAAATGAAATATATTGTAGGAATCAACCTACTATTACGTCAATTTGTAGGAACAAATGAGACACTAATACCATATACTTCTTTGTAGGAACTACTAGTAGGATAAAATTCTTCATTTTCAACCCCCTTCCTACTTTAGAACCAGAATACTAAACCTCTATTTCATCCTCATAAACTTCCTTTTCCCTGCACTGTTCGAGGAATCTTGTCTATCCCCACACTAGTTTTATATTTCATATTTAAGGTTTATTAACTAATTAATTAATCATATTTAATAGATTTTCTGCCTTCAATATTCTTGCAACTAATATTTCCTTCCTAAATTATTTTGATAAGAAAACGTACTAATCGTGTATCAGCATGGTCTAGTTCAAGAATATTCCTGCACCGTTGGCAGTCGACTGCTCCTAAACTTTCGTGACAACTCGTTACCTAACGCGAGCATCTCGTTCCAGCTCAACCTTTTCAGTTGTGGCCATCTTGAGTTGAATTGAGAGCGGAGGATAGTAAGGGATATGATCTAAGATTGGGTCGTTGGACAACGATTATATTATCATTGTGTTATAGCCGTAGGCTTATTTTGTAATGCTAGTTGTTATTTTTTTTCAGCTGAAAGACTGGAATTAGAACAATTGTATGTAATTTCGTTATGGAAATAGGCTGAAAGGGTTGTATAAAATATATATTTCAGATATAAATTAGAGAGCGATAGGCATGCTACTATAACTATGGAAAAAGTGTAATTTTGTGTTGTCACCCTCGTTCTAGGTTGGATCCATACTTATGGTGTATTTTTTCTTATTCAAAATTAATACAAGGAGTTATGCCACGTTGTTTACATTCTGCGTTCTAATTTATTACTGATGCATCTTTGAGTGTTGAAGCTTCAAGTTTCCTAAAACAAAAAACGAGCTGGTTGGCTAGGGCATAACCAACCCAGCTCATTTTCTCTCTCGCTTTCGTTCAATTAAAGGTGTGTACTGATTTTATTTGAATGCAAAGTGTGGATTGAGTTTATGATTTATTTCTTCATAAGAATTCTTGTTTTATTTCATTTATAGTCAAAGTGTGATGGATACATGACGTGAACATTAATTAAGTATGAGTTACTTTCGATCATTTCCTTTTTTATACGAATCTTAGTTTACTTCCGCTTGGAATCGTGCAAGCATGTTATTCCTGCACTAGTACATTTATAATTCCTGGAACTTAGTTTTGTCAATTCATTACAACAAATGTGTTTCATTCCTTTCCTTCATAATAATTCAATGTATTTCTACAAGTGAATGTTCATTAGAAAATAGAAGTATTTTTAATACTAAGAGTTAAAATCCTATGAATTAAAGATTCTTTGTTAAACATTGATCTGTGCCTGCACTTTATATTTTTAAAAGGAAAAAAATAAAACTTAAATCTGAACAGTTAAAGTGAACCTTTCCGAGTTAACAAATATTAAAGACAGAACTATTTTATGTGAGTAACTATCACAGGGATAAAAGCCTGCTGTCATACTTGAGTTATTTCTTTCACTCCATTGAAGAAAGTGTGCTTTAACTTTTGAAGCTTGTTTTATTTCAAAGTCTATTTTGATTGTGAGAATCAGTTTGGTTGAAGCATTCTTTTGTGTTTGCAAGTTATTTCAGAATTCAGATTCGCCTTTGCAAATTATTTTCATAGATTAGCACACCCTTTTATTTTTCCCAGAAGTAATTGGAAAACTTGGTGTAGAAATATCTGCTCTGGTACAGGAACCAATATCCTGTTACAAGAAAAGAGTGCTCAAAGCCTGAAGCTTAGAGCCCCTGTACAAAGACATAAATATCTAGTATAATTGTAGAAGATACTTCCTGCACATAAGTCTTGTACCTGTGCTAGTGCAAGCATATTGCATGAGTACAAGAATAACAACTTGGTGCAGGAAGGAAAATCCTTAAGAAGGGAGATCTTTCCAAGGGCCCACTTGTGAAACTGTCAACACCCATATTGGAGATAAAAATAGAATTTTATTTCAGAAATCAAGATTGTTTACCACAGTGTGAAATTTTCTTTATTTGGTTTCTTGATTAAAGAAGTAGGAATAGAGATAGGAAAATCTCATACCACTTCTGGCATTTCTTGTGCTTCATCTCTAATTTTACGAAACCCCCAGGTTGAAAATTGAGTGTTGAAAGGAGTTTGATTAACTACGATTCCTGCACCCAAAATTTTGGCGTCGTTTCCAAGGAAGCGATTTGAATTGGTAAGAATTTTTCATTTTCTGCAATAGGGGTAAGTCTGCTATTATTTTTTTTGCAGTGTGCTTCTATTGATTGAAGGAATTTATAGGTGTTGAGTTATTTTAAATTTGCAACATTTTACTGAGTTTTGTTTTGTCATTTTTTGAAATGAATGCCTAAAAGGGGTAGGGGTCTGAAGCCCACTAATGGCCGAGGAAATACTGGTAAATATGAAATTAATTCTCACATTGGGCCTTCTTTTGCACCAATAAAGTCCAAACAAACCTAAAATCATCATGCAGGAACTGTCTACTTGGAATTTGGCAACAGTAGTTCAGGTGTGACACAACCCGCAAAGGGGAAGAAGGAGACTATTAGAACCCATAGTAAACCTTCTCAACCTGTTGAGAGCGGTTCTCTTGGAGGAACAACAATGGCAAATCAAGAGGACCATGCAGAGGGAATTGGTGAAAATCAGGTAAATGAGGAACAACCCACTTTTGGATTTCCAATTGTGGATCATGACATAGTTGTGCAAATGAAGAATATTCCACCATCAAATCTTCCTCATTTCTATGGTAAGGTACATGAAGATCTAGAATCTTTTGTATTTGAGTTTGATATTTTGTGTACAAGCTATGATTATCCATATGATGCTCAGAAATTAAAGTTGTTTCCTGCAACTCTCAAGGATGCAGCATTATGCTAGTTCATGGGACTAGGGGGAACACTATAGCTTCTTGGGACTAGATGAAGAGAGTTTTCTTGTCAAAATATCAGGAATATTGTAAAATTAGAGATATTCAAGATGAAATCTGTACTATTGTGCGGAATGATGATGAGACCCTAGAGGACTACTTAGAGAGATTCCAGTATATCCTCCAAAGGTCAAAGCACAAATTTGATCTGAGTACCATTAGGACCTTGTTCTTACATGGGATTAATGATGATGCTAGGAATAATTTAAATTTCTTAGGATAAGGAGATATTACCCACAAACCTTTTGATCAATTATGTGACTTATGCGGGAAAATCTCAAGGAATCAATATAGATATAGTAAAGGAATTGGAAATATAAATAATAAAACCAAATCTACTGATGCTATGATTATTGGATTGTAGAAAAAAATGGATAATATGAAAATTTAAATAATGAATATTGTTAGAAAACAAATAGACTCTTTGAAATTTCAACATGAGTCATTATCCTTTTTTTGTCCAAATGTAGGAAAAAACATGTTTTAAGAGAATGTCCTTTTGATTTTAAAGGAACTAATAAATGTGTAATTTCTGTAGAGAACCATGCCACGAATAAATTTCCTTCCATACATGGGCTTAAAGTTGTATTTGATGGAGGGCCACCTAAAGCCGAATCATTGCATGCTATGGGAGCATGAAGAAACTAGCCTCAGGTAAGTGCAGGTATGGCTCCTGAACTACCACCACATTTTTTTAATTATAATGCACATCCATATTCTTATCCTAACACTAATCACTCAAAACATTGGTAGCATGTGAATCAACATCATTATGGACAACCCTCCCAATCTTGGCAACAAGGATGGAGAGGGCCAAACCATTCACACCATTCCTATCCTGCACCGATGGAATCATACCCACCTACATATGCACCTTACCCAATGACACAACCATCATTGCCCCAGTTGAGTCAGCCCATGCGACCATTACATTTGCCTCCACCGTTTTGACCTCCTCAATTGCCTGCCCAACCCATACCAAATCCCAATAACAAAGTGGTATAAATGATCCATTCCATGAACTCACTTTTTCCATCTAGACATCAGTCTATGCCAGTTGGATTCAATGATATCCAATTGATATCAGGGAAGATAGTAACATCACAAAAGCAGAAGCAGCCTATGGTGATTATCGAAGAGAAAGGTAAGGAGGAAAATCTTGACGAGTTTGTGAGAGATTTCACCATTCAACCCATCCCCGTACCTTCCAAGCCTTTTCCATCCTCTTCAAACTGGCCTCCCTATTCAGAGAGGCTAGTCGTGGAGAGGAATGACCCCATTCCTGAGTCTAGCCTAGCTTTTGAGCTTAGTAACTTTTTTGTAAAGGTACCTTTGCTCCAAGCTATCAAAGAGATCCCCATATGTACAAAAATAATTGGCGAAATATGTCTCAAGAAGCCAGGAAGGAGAATATTGGAACCCCAAGCCATTCAATTTGTTGGAAAAGCAGTAGAGTTAATGACAAGATGCGTGCACATGGAAAAATATACCGACCCCAGAAACCTTGTTGTCTCTATTCAGATAGGTGATGTGCTTGTCTCTAATGTGCTTATAGACATGGGGGAAGCCATTAATGTTATGACCAAGATATATCAACTTGCACTGGTCCATATTCTTCCTACTCCCACCGTGCTTGAATTGGTAGAAAGATCTAAAATCAAGCCAGAAGAGGTGTTGGATGATGTGGTCATATCATGAGATTCTTCGGAATATCCTGCAGACTTCCTTATGCTTCAGCTAAATAATCCTATGGAAGGACATCCCTTGATCTTGGGATGACCATGGCTTGCTACGGTTGATGCTTACATTGGATGTCGTTCGGGTGACATGTATATTTCCCATGGATATTCTAGGAAGAAGGTCACCTTATATCCACCCACTAGATCCATCTAGGAGCTCCGAGACACTTTGTGACTAGATTACAGTAGTGATGAGGAGACTCAGTCTATCTATATGTTACATCATTGTGCTAAGTCCTCATAAGAGGGTGAGATATAGGACTTCCTAAACAATCTAGATGCCATGCCCAATTTTGAGTCATTGAGCCAAAGTTTTATTTTAGATTTTCAAGAAAATCACAATTTTCAACCTCCCTCACCACCATATCTAGCAACACCTGTGTGTACGCTTGAGCCCGATACCACTCTTTTTGAGATCATTCCAGAAAAATCTTTTCATATCAGTTGAGACTTGGATTCATCCCAGCAAGAGAAGCGTGTGAATTTGTTGCGAAACCATCTTGATGCCTTTGCATGGGGTTACGAAGATATGAATGGAATCCCTCCTGAAAAATTTACTTACCATATCTAAATTCAGGATGGAACCCAACATATCCGACTGGCCCAAAGGTGTATGAACCCAGATTTAAGAGATGTTGTAAAAGAAATATTGCAAAAAATCTTGGATGTTGAATTTATCTATCCTATTTTCGACATTCAGTGGGTCTCCCCATTGGTGTTAGTCCCAAAAAAAGATGGGATATGGCTCATTTGAATTGACTATAGATAATTGAACAAAGCCACTCTTATGGATTACTTCCCCCTTCCTTTCACCGATCAGGTGATTGATACCTTTTCTGGTAAGAAGTACTTCTCTTTTTTAGATGGCTATAATGGTTATAACCAGATACAAATCGCACCCAAGGATTAAGACAAAACCACCTTTACATGTCCATTGGGTACATTTTCTTACCGAGTGCTTCCCTTTGGGCTATCTAATGCCTTGCCTACCTTTCAAAGGGCAGTCCTGGCCATTTTTGCTAACCTTGAGTGTGTGGAAATCAATATGGATGACTTTTCTGTGTTTGGTAATTCATTTCAGGAGGCCCTCAAAAATCTAGGAAATGTGCTTCTTCGTTAACAAGAAGCTCATATTGCCTTGAGTGATAAAAAGTGAAGATTAATGTGCAAGGAAATAGTAGTTCTTCGCCATATTATTTCAAACAAAGGCATCCAAGTTGAGCACACAAAGATAGAAATTATTTTGAGTCTTCCTGCACCAAAAATGGAAAGGGAAGTGAGAGGTTTCCTAGGACATTTGGGCTACTATAGGAGATTAATTGAGAAAATTTCTAGGATATCTACCCCCCTTTTCTGACATTTAGCTAAGGAAATCAAGTTTTCTTGGTCCACAACTTGCCAACAGTCCTTTGAGACATTGAAGGAATAACTAGTACAAGCACTAGTTTTGAGAGGACCAAACTAGTCCCTGCCATTTCATATTTCCTCTGATGCCCCAGACACTGCCATTGGCATAGTATTCGGACAGGAAGAATACAAACAAACATATGTTATCTATGTCATCAAAAAAAACTTGTCACTAGCTGAACTAAACTACACAGTTACTGAGAAAGATTTTTTAGCTGTAATTTTTGCTATTAATAAATTCAGACACTACATTACAGGGTATGAAGTCTTTGTGCATATTGATCATTGCGAAATAAAATATGATGAATAAACCATTAAATAGCGATAGAGTGACTACATGGTTACTATTATTGCATGAATTCAATATTATTGTTGTTGATAGACCAGGAAAATATAACGTAGTAGTATATTATCTTTAAAGATTAAATAATCCTCGTGAAGTAATTCATGTTGATGATGATTTACCTGAAGAACATATTTTTGTTGTGTCAACGGAATCTCAATGGTTCGCTGACATAGCTAACTATTTAGTCGCCAGAAAGACACCACCTCACTTATCTGCTAGTGGAAAGCAGAATATTATACAGAAAAGTGCTTCATATTCTTGGGTTCAAGGAGACCTCTTTTACACTGGGTTGGACCTCATTATCCGAAGGTGTGTAAGAGAGGAAGAAGTGTTTGGAATCTTAAAGTCTGCTCATGATAAACCTTGTGGAGGCCACTTCGCTGATAAGAGAACTACATACAAACTTTTATGAGCTAGCTATATTTGGCCCTTCTTATTTAAGGATGTGAAACAATATGTCAAGTAATGTGATAGCTGATAGCGAATGGGCCAAACCTGTTGTGTAACTATCTCCAAAAAGAGAAGAAAAGAGATATAAACTTCTTAGAAATGAGCCACTTCAAGGGGACAACCTCCAATACATTACATAAATGAAAAAATATTGGATGATACAATTTACAAAACCTCCTTTCTATAAATAGGAGTCCATGGGGCCATATTGTAATCCTAGTGGGCCACAATGTAATCCTAGCCGACCTAACAATAATAATTTAAGGGCACAATAATAAAAATATGGGGGTTGTAGGGGTACAATAATAACAATAAGGGGGGCTACACTAACATAATAAGGGGCTACACTATTAATATAGGGACTTAACATGCCCCTCTCCTTCAAACAAGTGTTGTCCTCAACGCTTCATTATTTCTTGATGCTTCTGTATAAAATTCTCATCCTCCCATGTGAAATATTTTACAGGAAAGTTCTTCCACTTGCTGAGATACTCTGAAATTGATCGTACTTTTTGAGTTCTTGTTTCTATGACTGCTTCATAACTTCTTTCGATGTGATGTTGATCTTCCTGTTGTTTCATGATTCGCATCAAAGTTGGGTTATCCTTTGAGAGTTGGAGAACTTGTTGTTGATGCTCGATGTGATCTTCCACTAATTTATCATCAATATTTTCTATTATTTTATCCTTCAAACCATCCAACTTAGCCTCCATTTCTTCTTTTAAACCATCTATGTCAGCTTCGGTTTCTCTTCGTAAGATCGAAATTTGTTGCACTTGGTATCGTAATTTTGATATCTCATACTACAATTCTTCCACTTCATGCATCATAGTATAGATTTTTGAGGGCTTAATGGGTGTTGAATTATTTTTAGGAGGCATTTCAGAATGAAATAATGAAATATATGCTCAATAGGCCCTTGGAATCACTTCAAACTGATTTTTCAAACAAGATTTATGCAATTCGGGAAAAACAATACACACCTTTTACTTGTTTTTAAGGAGCTTGATATTGAAATTATATTATCTCTATGATTGCAGCCCTTAAATATTTGAAATTCAGCACTGAATTAGCCCTCTAAATTCAATTTTGAATGCCACAGGTCTGACCTGATTTGGATTCTCCAGGACAAAGTTGTGTCCAATCTCCCACAATGACCTAATTCTGGATTGGTTCAGTAGAGCGAATTTGTAGGACTTGCCACGTGTCACTGTTTCGTCCTTTGTCTCTGAAATTGATAGCCAAGAAAATACAGTCCGTGTACTTGTGACCAATTTTTACAGAACTCCAATCCAATGCCCAGAGAGAGATTTATTGAACTTTTCCCACGATCCCCTGTTTGAGATTAAATTCAGGAGCCTCCAAAAGCACTACCTTCCACAGATCATATCTCCAAAAATATTGAGAACCAAGTTCTGAAATTTTTTGACACATTTTCTCAGGATTTTAGTTTTGTACCATATGAATTTCCACTTCTGAACCTTCGTAGAAAACAAGTTATAGCGCAGATGCCACGATGACCTGTTTAGGAGCCTGAAAAAAGACCTAACTTCCACAGATCATATCTCCAAAAATGTTGTGAACCAAGCTCTGAAATTTTTAGAAAATCTTCTTCAGAATTTTGGCTTCGTACCCTAAAAATTTCAGCTTCTGAAACTTCGTAGAAAAAAAGTTATAGCGAAAATGCCACGATGACCTGTTTGGAGCAGCGAAACCCTAGAATCCCAAAGCTCTGATACCAAATGTTGTGTAACCAGCTCCAAAAATAGAAGAAAAAGATATCAACGCCTTAGAAATAAGCCACTTCGAGGGGGCAACCTCCAATACATTACATAAATGAACAATTCTTGGATGATACAAATGAACAAAACCTCCTTCTATATATAGGAGTCCATACATATATTTACTTAGGTGGCCACAATGTATCCTCACTTAATTTAACAATAATAATTTAATACCAAATAAATAAATAAAAATAAATATGGGGGTTGTAGGGGTACAATAATAACAATAAGGGGGGCTAGACTAACATAATAAGGGGCTACACTATTAATATAGGGAATTAACAAAACCAATCAAACCAATGAAATGACTTTATGTCCTCAAGTTATGATTGAGCCTTTTGAAAAATGGGCTATTTATTTCATAGGACCAATAAATCCAACATAATTAAATAAAAAGAATATTTTGGTTTGTACAAATTTCATTACAAAATGGTTAGAGGCTAAATCTGTCTCTTTTTCTACTTAAAAATTTGTTGTTGATTTTATTTTTACTAAAATATTTACTAGATTTGGTGTGACTACAGAGATTGTTCTGAAAATGGTTTGAATTTTATTTCTAATTTGGTACAGGGTGTGATGGAGCAGTACAAAATTTGACATAATAAATCCACACCGTATCACTCGCAAGAAAATCGTCAGGTGGAGTAACCAAACAAGGTAATTGAACCCATCCTCACAAAGACAATAAACATGCATAGAAAGGGTTGGGATAATATATTATTGGAAGCCTTGTGGGCATACTGAACCACTTGGACATACACCATATGAGCTTATATATGGAAAACAAGTCCTTTTGCTAATAGAATTCGAGATTAAGATCTTCATAATTGCAGTCCTACTGGGACTAGAACTCTTTGAAGCACAACAACAATGTCTCCTATAGTTGAATGAGTTAGATGAATTTTGAAGGGATGTTGTTTAGCAGAACACAAAAAGTGGCATGACAAGTGCACCTGGAAGAAGCAGTTCCAACTAGGTGATTCGGTACTCCTTTATGATTCCATATTTAAATATTTTAAAAGGGAAATTCTTCACGCGCTGGATGAGACCTTATGAGGGGGTCAATTTTTTGAAAACAAAGCGATAAAAATAAAAAATATTGATGGAAAAACTTTAGTATTCCTAGTGAATGGACATAGATTAAAGGTATAGTTTCATCCCCTCACTAAAGGAAATTTTTTGCAGCAAGTCCAACAACAACCTGAGAAGGAGATGGTAGGTGGAAACACCAACCTATTGAAAATATGATTCTTTATTTTCTTAAAAAAAAAAAAATAAAAATAAAAATAATGAAAAAAATAAAAAATAAAAAACTTTTTTTTTTTTTTTTTTTTTTTTTTTTTGTCAATTTCAGAAAATCATTGATCGACATGATCACTAGATGACTAACTCAAAACTTTATAGCTCGGGCAGAAAGATCAAAATAAAAAGGTAATTTTGTTTGATTTTAGATACGTTGGATGTCAGCAAGAAGAAGCAGGTTAAAATGGGAACCAATCCCTTACCCAAGTTTGGGTTAGGTAGCATGGAAATTTTTATTCAAACAATGCTCAATTCTTGTTGTATTTACCTTTTCAGGCACTAGTGCAGGTGGATTTTAAAGGTAAATTCTACCCTTCTTCTATTTCTCGTTTCCTAATTTATTTATTTTTTTATTCTTCTAATCCTGTAATGAATTTCCCTCCTTTTTCTTCTAAGAAAGCTATCCCTATCCAATTTCGTATTTCCCTCTTTTTCCCCTTGATTTTTTTTTCCCAAATCCCTTTTTCATTTATCCCTCTTGGTGGTCTCATTCTTAGAATCCATGCCATGATATTCCTTCCCATTTTGGAAATTAACCTTTCCCGCTTCTTTTCTTCTATCATGGATCGATTACAGGATCTTATGTGAATTTACAAGTCAGATTGGAAGGCATGCTTGACACCAAAGAATGACGAATAAAAATTTCCTTGTACAATCAAGCATTTTTTTTTTCTAGCCAATGAATTGTACTCTATCAAAATTTATTTTTGTCCCTTTTTCTCTTCGATGTTACAGAGATCCCTGGTGCAAGAATGCATGTTCAATGCAATAAAATTTCATTGCAGGCACATTTCAGTGCAGGAATGGTTCAATGCATGCATGTTTCAGTGCAGACACATCTTAGTGCAGGCAGGCTCAGTGCAAGAACAATTAGTGTAGGCATGCGCCCGATGGTGAAAACACATGCAAGATGAAATGCAGGTATAATTGGTGAAAAAATGAGCATTGGAAAGTCCAAATTTTAATCTTTTTGCACCATCAATGGACCATGGTATCTAATTATTTGAATTATGGTTAAGACTTTTCTTTGTCACTTACTAATGTAGAAAGAAATTATTTCAAGTACAAGATATTTTAGGTCATGAAGTCTCATCTTTTTAATGAGTACTGAATTACACCTTATGTGAATTATGAAGCAAATGTGGGATAGTATGAATTCATCTGAAACCCAACACTTACCGCTTATTGAAAAGATTTTTCATCACCTATTAATGATGGCCTTACCTCATAATCTAACCATGCATGAATATTACACCGTGTTATTACTAAAAGCTCTGCCTTTTCCAATAATCATCGCCTACCTGTACTATACCAATACGTGTGTGGATCAGTCCCGAAGAAATAATTATGGAGCATGGTTGGATGGAAGATACCACTAAGGCGGTGCGCAGACGACTCCATCATCATAAAATTCTTGACAAACCCTTTGAACTCAGTGTGATATTTTTTCGACAGAGAATTGGGGTGAATTCAAATAGAGATGGTGTTAGTGAGAAATGAACCATCATCTATAAAGGAAATAGAGAATACAATTGAGTATCGAAATAGTCTTGCATTGTTGCAGGAATTTGGATTTCTCCCATTTCTGCAAAAGTTTGATGGATTTAATACAGCTGTGGGCAAGGATGTTTGGGAGAGGTCGAGGCAAGGTAGGCTCATTGGAATTTGAGGTCACAGAAGAATCCATATCTCAGGCTACGGGCTTATTGACTGCGGGAGAACAATGGTTCAAGAAGGATAAAATAGAGAAGAAAAGCTAGCGCAGATTTTTGGTTGACCAGAAGCTAAAAGTTGATTGGAAGAAAGGGCTTCCGCTCAACACCATACTTTCGAAATGGAAAGACCTCCTGTATATATTGCAAAATTTTATTACCTTTGAGGGACGTTATTCATTAACATTCCTATGCCATATATGCTTGCTGTTGCACTTTGAGTCAGGGAAAATCATCAATTTTCCCTATTTCCTGCTCATAATCTTGGAAACAATGGCGAAAGGTGTTTAGAAAGGGGAGGCGTGTCAAGTCACATGAAAATTTTATCATCATGGGCTTATCACGATTCTAGTTAAGAAGGAGCTGGAGGTCAAAGGAATGACCTAGAAGGAATTTCTGAAGGAGTTCCAGGAATGAAGTACAGGGAAATCGTCCAAGAAAAAGAATGTAGACAAGAAAAGAACAATAGAGGCTTTAACTCCATGCCCTACTAAGACAAAAATAAATAAAACACCGGTGCAAGTATAAGAACAACTTGTTAAATATATTCTATCCTTGGTGAGAATAAATACCAGGAACTTGGCTAAGAGAGGGACTGCCTCTTTGGGGGCGAGTCACAATCATTCAAGCTCCCCGATTTTGTTGGATGAGTCACCACTGGCTTCACCCAAAGATTATAATCTCTTGGTTCTTGCAAAGGCATCAACTCATACTATGGTTAATGAAGGTCATGAAGAGAAGGAAGATTACATACACTTTTCGGCCTTCCTTCGTATATTAAATAAAAGAAAAGTGACACTGAGTGCAAGCAGAGAAGTGGTAGAGGGTCAGGAAGATGATGAGGCACAAGATGTTGAAACCCTCGATAATTTTGAAGTACAAGGTACTGAAACCATTGATGAGATAGATTTCCATGGTCTTCAAGCCCTTCATGAAATGGACGTGGAGGGTACTCAGACCCTTGGTGATATTGAAGTTTCGGGCACTAAAACCCCGAATGATATTGAAATACAGAAATTGGGTGGCGAAGACAACGTTGACAAACCGTGATGATGGTACATGTTTAGAATTAGTTGCAAAGAAGATGCTTGCACTAGATGATTTGGAAACAGATAACTCCACCCTCTATCTGAACAATCATATAGAAGAGCTTGAGCAATGAGTTCATGACTTGGAAGCATTAAACCAATCCATGAAGGAGAAGGATACAACGCAAAAGCAAGTCAAAACGAAATTGGTAGAAGAAGTCAAAGAGAAAAAACAACAAGTCAAGGTATGGAAGTTTCAGGCTTCAAAGTTCTATAAACGTCTTAAAAAGGTGACCCAGCAGCTTGATAAGGTTCAAGGAAAAAGGATGAAGATAGTGAAAGTGGGTTTCAGCATACAAGTTCAGGATTAAAGGGAGAGACTCCTTATTTTTTTATTTTCGCAGTAGGTAAAGGTTGTGTGAAGACACACAATAACTTAGGAATGGGAGGATTTTGGTAGGATAAAATGCTTCATTTTCAATCCCCTTACTACTTTAAAATGACAATCTAAACCTCTATTTTATCCTCATAAAATTACTTTTCCCTGCAATATTTCAGGAATATTGTCTATCTGAGCACTATTTTTATATTTCATATTTAAGGTTAATTAACTACTTAATTAATCAATTTTAATAGATTTTGTGCCTTCAATGTTCTTGAAACTAATATTTCCTTCCAAAATTATTTTGATAAGAAAACGTATTAATCATGTATCAGCATGGTCTAGTGTAGGCAGATTCCTGTACCATTGGTAGCCGACCACTCCTAAACTTCCGCGACAGCTCATTACCTAACGTGAGTATCTCATTCCAACTTGACCTGTTCAGTTGTGGTCATCTTGAGTTGAATTCATAGCAGAGGATATTCAGAGATATGATCGAAGATTGGGCCGTCGGCCAACAATTAGATTAGCATTTTGCTATAATCGCAGGCTTATTTTGTAATGCTAGCTGCTATTTTGTTTCAGCAGAAAGGCTGGCCCTTAGAATGATTGTATGTAATTTTGTTATGGCCATAAGCCGAAGGGGTTGCATAAAATATAGATTTCAGAAAGGAATTAGAGAGCGATAGCTATGCTACTATAACTCTGGCAAAATTGTAATTTTGTGTTGTCACCCTCGTTCTAGGTTGCATCCATACTTATGATGTATTTTTTTATTTATTCGGAACTAATACCAAGAGCTATGCCATGTTGTCTACATTCTAGATTTTAATTTCTTACTGATGTGTCTTTGAGTGTTGAAGCTTCAAGTTTCCTAAAATGGGAAACAAGCTAAGTTAGCTAGGGCCCTGCCAACCTAGCTCGTTTTCCCTCTCGCTTTCGTTCAATTAAAGGTGTGTGTTGATTTTATTTGAATGCAAAGTGTGGATTGAGTTTATGATTTATTTCTTCATAATAATTCTTGATTTATTTCATTGACAGTCAAAGTGTGATGGATCCATGGCATGAACATTAATTAATTCTGATTTACTTTCGATTATTTCCTTTTTTTTATGAATCATAGTTTACTTCTGCTTGGAATTGTGCAAGCACGTTATTCTTGCACTAGTACATTTATAATTCCCGCAACTTGGTTTTTTTGGTCCATTACAGAAAATTTGTTTCGTTCCTTTCCTTCATAATAATTAGATGTATTTCTGCAAGTGAATGTTCATTAGAAAATAGAAGTGTTTTTAATACCAAGAGTTAAAATCCTAGGAATTAAATATGCTTTGTTAACTGGTGAACAAATGTCGTTACAACACATTGATCTATGCATGCAATTTATATTTTTAAATGGAAATAATTAAAATTTAAATCTGAGCAGTTAAAGTGAACCTTTCCGAGTTAACAAAGATGAGAGGGAGATCTAGTTTATGTGTGTAACTATCACAGTGATAAAATCATATTGTCATACTTGAGTTATTCCTTTCACTGTATTGAAGAAAGTGTGCTTTGAATTTTGAAGTTTGTTTTATTTCAAAGTCTATTTTCATTATGAGATTCAGTTTGGTTGAAGCATTCTTTTGAGTGTACAATTTATTTCAGAAATTTGATTCGCCTTTACAAATTATTTTCATATATTAGTACACCCTTTTATTTTTACCTGAAGTAATTGGAAAACTTGGTGTAGGAATTTCTTCTCCAATACAGGAACCAATATCCTCTTACAAGAACAGAGTGCTCAAAGCCTAAATCTTAGAGCCCTGGTAAAAAGACATAAATCTCCAGGATAAGTGTAAAAGATAATTCTCGCACATAAGTCCTTTACCTATACTAGTGCAAGCATACTACAGGAGTACAAGAATAACAACTTGGTGGAGGAAGGAAATCCTTAAGAAGGAAGATCTTTCCAAGGGCCCACTTGTGAACCTTCCAACACCCATATTGGAGATAAACATAGAATTTTATTTTAGTAATCAAGATTGTTTACAGTAGTGTGAAAGTTCCTTTATTTGGTTTCTTTGCAAAGTACTTTCTTTCACAGTCTAGCACTAGAATTTCTTTGGTGTAAATTGTTGTGTGATCTTTCTTTTCAATTCTGCAAGATCTTGATTAAAGAAGTAGGAATAGAGATAGGAAAATTTCATAACACTTCTTGAATTTCCTGTGGTTCATCTCTAAGTTTACGAAACCCCTGGGTTGACCATTAAGCATTGAAAGGAGTTTGCTTAACTGCAATTCCCGCACCCAACATTTTGGCACTGTTTCTGGGGAGACGATTTGAATTGGTAAGAATTTTCCATTTTCTACAATAAGGGTAAGTTTGCTATTATTTTTTCTATAGTGTGCTTCTATTGATTGAAGGAATTTATAGGTATTGAGTTATTTTATATTCACATCATTTTATTGAGTTTTGTTTTGTCATTTTTTGAAATGAATACCTAAAAGGAGTAGGGGTTCGAAGCCCACTAAGCATAAATAAAATACTAGTAAATATGAAATTAATTCTCAAATTGGGCCTTCTTCTATAGGCACAAAGTCCAAACAAACCCAAACTCATCATGCAGGAACTGTCTACTTGGACTCTGGCAATAGTAGTCCAGGTGTGACACAACCCACAAAGGGGAAGAAGGAGACTATTAGAACCCATAGTCAACCTTCTCAGCCTGTTGAGAGAGGTTCGCTTGGAGGAACAACAATGGCAGATCACGAGGACTATGTAGAGGGAACTGGCGAAGATTGGGTAAATGAGGAACAACCCACTTTTGGATTTCCAATTGTGGATCATGACATAGTTGTACAAATGAAGAATATTCCACCATCAGCTCTTCCTCATTTCTATGGTAAGGTACATGAAGACCCAGACTCTTTTCTATGTGAGTTTGATATTTTTTGTAGGAGCAATTATTATTCATCTATTGCTCAGAAATTAAAGTTGTTTCCTGCAACTCTCAAGGATGCACCATTACGCTGGTTCATGGGACTAGGGGGGACACTATAGCTTCTTGTGACCATATGAAGAGAGTTTTCTTTTCAAAATATCAGTAATATTGTGAAATTAGAGATATTTAAGATGAAATCTTTACTATTGTGTGGAATGATGATGAGACCCTAGAGGACTACTTAGAGAGATTCTTGTATGTCCTCCAAAGCTCAAAGCATAAATTTGATCTGAGTTTCATTAGGACCTTTTTCTTACGTGGGCTTACTGATGATACTAGGCATAATTTAGATTTTTTAGGACAAGGAGATATTTCCCAAAAACCTTTTGATAAAATCTGTGACATGTGCAAGAAATTCTCAAGGATTCAATATAGATCTGGTAAAGGAATTTGAAATAGAAATAAGAAAAATGAATCTACTGATGCTATGATCATTGGATTGGAGAAAAAAATGGATAATATGAAAATTGAAATAATTAATACTGTTAGCAAACAAATAGACTCTTTGAAATTTCAGCAAAAACTTGTAGAGGAACAAGATTCATTATCCATTTTTTTTCCAAAATGTAGGAAAAGTCGTCTTTTAAGAGAATGTCCTCTTGATGTTAAAGGAACTGATAAATATGTAATTTGTGCAGAGAACCATGCCACAGAGAAATGTACTTCCATACCTGGGCTGAAATTTGTATTTGAGGGAGGGAAACCTGAAGCCAAATCATTGCATGCTATGGGAGCACAAAGAAACTAGCCTCAGGTAAGTGCAGGTATGGCTCTTGAACTTACACCGCACTTTTTTAGTTATAATGCACATCCATATTATTATCCTAACACTAATCACTCTCAACATTGGCAACATGGGAATCAATATCATTATGGACAACCCTCCCAATGTTGGCAACAAGGATGGAGAGGGCCAAACCATTCACACCATCCCTATCCTGCACTGATGCAATCATACCCACCTACATATGCACCTTACCCAATGCCACAACCGTCATTGCCCCAGCTGAGTCAGCCTATGCCACCATTACCTTTTCATCCACTGTTTCAACCTCTTCAACTACCTACCCAACCCATACCAAATCCCAATAACAAAGCGATACAAATTATCCATTCCATGAACCTAATTTTTCCATCTCGATATCAGTCTATGCCAGTTGGAGTCAATGATCTCCAATTGAGATCGGGGAATATAGTGACCTCCTAAATGCAGAAGAAGCCTGGTGATTATCGAAGAGAAAGGTGAGGAGGAAAAATCCCATCGCCCATGAGAGATGTCACTATTCATCCCATCCTCGTACGTTTTGTTTCTTTTTCCATCCCTTCGAAATCGGCCCTATTCGCAGAGGCTATTTGTGGAGAGGAACGGACCCATTCTCGAGTCTAGCCTCGGCTTTCCGAGCTTCGTAACCTTTTTTATGTAGGTACCTTTTGCTCCAAGTCATCAAAGATATCTCCATATATATATAAAATCATTTGGGAACTCTGTCTTAAGAATCCAATAAGGAGAAGATTGAAACCCCAAACCATTCAATTTTTTGGAAGAGCAGCAGAGTTAATGATGGGATGTATGCACACGGAAAAATATAATGACCCCAGAAACCTTGTTGTCTATTTTCAGATAAGTGATGTCCTTGTCTCTAATGTTCTTATAGACTTGGGGGTAGCCATTAATGTTATGACCAAGAAAATCATGGATCAAATTGGATTGATCATATTCGTCTTACTCCGATCGTGCTTGAATTAGTAGACATATCTAAAATCAGGCCAGAAGGGGTGTTGGATGATGTGTTCATATTATTACATTCTTGGGCATATCACACAGACTTCCTTGTGCTTCAGCCAAAGAATCTTGTGGGAGGACATCCCTTGATCTTGGGACGATCATGGCTTGCTATGGTCTATGCCTACTTTGCATGTCGTTTGGGTGACATGTATATTTCCCATGGATATTCTAGGAAGAAGGTCACCTTATATCCACCCGCTAGATCCATCTAGGAGCTCCAAGATACTTCGTGGCTAGATTACAGTAGTGATGAGGAGACTCAGTCTGTCTCTATGTTACATCATTGTGTTGAGTCCTCACAGGAGGGTGAGATATAGGACTTCCTAAACAATCTAGACACCATGCCCAATTAAATAACAGAGTCATCGAGCCAAATTTTTATTCTATATTTCAAGAAAATCACAATTTTCAACCTCCCACGCCACCATCTCTAGCAACACATGTGTGTACTCTTGAGACCTATACCACTCTTGATTAGATCAGTCCAGACATATCTTTGCATATTAGTTCAGACTAGGATTCATCCTAGTAAGAGAAACTTGTGAATTTATTGCAAAACTGTCTTGATTCCTTTGCATGGAGTTACGAGGTTATGAAAGGTATCCATCCTGAAACCTATACTCACCATATCTATATTCAGGGTGGAGCCTGAACTTTTTGACAACCCCAAAGGAATATGAACCCAACTCTATGAGATGTTGTAAAAGAAGAGTTACAAAAACCCTTGGATGTTGATTTTATCTATCCTATTTCCAACAATCAGTGGGTCTCCCCAATGGTTTTAGTCCTGAAAAAATATGGGAGATGGCACATTTTCATTGACTATAGAGAATTGATCAAATCAACTCTTAAGGATTACTTCCCCTTTCCTTTCATCGATCAGGTGCTTGATAGCCTATCTAGTAAGAAGTACTTCTTTTTTTTAGATGGCTTTTGTGGTTATAAGTAGATATAGATCGCACCTGAGGATCAATACAAAACCACCTTTACATGTCCATGGGGTACATTTTCTTACGGAGTGCTTCCCTTTGGGCTATGTAATGCCTTGCCTACCTTTCAAAGGGTAGTCCTGGCCATTTTTGCTAACATTAAGTGTGTGGAAAACAATATGGATAACTTTTCTGTGTTTGGTGATTCATTTTAGGAGGCCCTAAAAAATACAGAAAAGGTGCTTCTTCATTGCCAAGAAGCCCATATTGCCTTGAGTGATATAAACTACAGATCAATGTGTAGGGCAGAAGTATTTATTGGCCATCTTATTTCAGACAAAGGTGTCCAGGTTAACTCCACAAAGATAGAAATTATTCTGAATCTTCCTGAACCCAAAACTCAAAGGGAAGTGAGAGGTTTCCTAGGACATGTGGGCTACTATAGGAGATTCATTGAGAAATTTTCTAGGATAGTTGCCCCCCTTTTCCGAATTTAAGCTACGGACATTGATTTTTCTTGGTCCACAACTTTCCAATAGTCCTTTGAGACATTGAAGGAAAAACAGTACAGGCACTAGTTTTGAGAGGACCAAACTGGTCCCTACCATTTCATATTTCCTCCAATGCCTCAAACACTTCCATTGGCACAGCCTTAGGATGGGAAGAAGACAAGTAGTCCTATGCTATCTACTTCATCAAAAAAAACTTATCACCCTTTGAACTAAACTACATTATTAGCGAGAAATAGTTTTTAGCTATAATTTTTTCTATTAATAAATTCAGACACTACATTACAGGGTGTGAAATCTTTGTGCATGCAGATCATTCCGCAATAAAATATTTTATGAAGAAACCCTTAACTAGCGGTAAAGTGACTAGGTGGTTACTATTATTGTAGGAATTCAATATTACTGTTGTTGATAGACCAGGAAAATCTAACGTAGTAGCAGATTATCTTTCTAGAGTAAATAATATTGGTGAGGTAATTCCTGTTGATGAGGATGATTTATTTGATGAACATATTTTTTCCATGTCAATGGAATCTCCATGGTTCACTGACATAGCAAACTATCTAGTCACCAGAAATACACCACCTCACTTATCTTCTCATGAAAAGTGGCATATTATACAGAAAAGTGTTGCATATTCTTAGGTTCAAAGATACCTCTTTTACACTGGGCCAGACCTCATAATCTGAAGGTGTGTAAGAGAGGACGAAGTGTTTGAAATCTTAAAATCTACTCATGATGAACCTTGTGGAGGTCACTTCGCTGATAAGTGAACTACATACAAAATTTTACGAGTTGGATGTTTTCGGCCCTCCTTATTTAAGGATGCCAAACAATATGTCAAGCGATGTGATAACTATTAGCGAATGGGCGAACCTATCAAACCAATGAAATGCCTTTATGTCCTCAAGCTATCATTGATCCTTTTGAAAAATGGGTTATTGATTTCATAGGACTAATAAATCCGACATCATTAAATAAAAAGAATATTTTGGTTTGTACATATTTCGTTACAAAATGGATAGAGGCTAAAGCTATTTCTTTTACTACTGAAAAGTTGTTGCTGATTTTATTTTTACTGAAATCTTTACTAGATTTGGTGTGCCTAGAGAGATTGTTTCTGACAATGGTCCGCAGTTTATTTCTAATCTGGTACAGGGTGTGATGGAGCAGTACAAAATTTTACATAGGAAATCCACACCGTATCACCCACAAGAAAATGTTCAGGTGGAGTCTACAAAAAAGGTAATGGAGTCCATCCTCAACAAAACAGTAAACATGCATAGAAAGGATTGGGCTAATAGATTACCAGAAACCTGGTGGGCTGGTATATGGGAAACAAGTCCTTTTTCTGATAGAATTCTAGATCAAGACCTTCAGAACTGCAGTCCAACTGGGACTATACCTCTCTGAAGCACAACAACAACGTCTCCTATAACTAAATGAGTTAGATGAATTTCGAAGGGATGTTGTTTAGCATATCATATTGGTTCAACAGGAACACAAAAAATGGCATGAGAAGTCCATCTAGAAGAATCAATTCCAACTAGGTGATTGGGTACTCCTTTATGATTCTAGATTTAAATATTTTAAAGGGAAATTCCACACACGCTGGATGGGACCTTATGGGGTGGTCAAATTGTTTGAAAATGGAGTCATAGAAATAAAAACTATTGAAGGATGGAATTCAGTATTCTCGGTGAATGGACATATATTAAAGGTATATTTTCAGCCCCTCACTAAAGGAAATTTTATGCAGCAAGTCCAACAACAATCTGAGAAGGAGATGGTAGGTGGCAACACCAACCTATTGAAAATCTGATTCTTTCTTTTCCTAAAAAAAATAAATATAATAAAAAAAAAAAAATGACATAAAGAAAAACAAAAAGAAAAAAAGAAAGAAAAAATTTTCCCTGTAATTATGAAAATCAGTTGGCTGACATGATTGTAGAACGATCAACCTGAAAACCAACATGTTGGCAGGAAGATCAAAATTCCAATAAAAAGGGAATGTTGTATGATTTTTAGATGTGTTGGTTGTCACCAAGAAGAAGCAGGTTCAAGTAGGAACATATTCCTTACCTATGTTTGGGATAGTTGGCATGGATTTTTTATTTAAACAATGCTCAATTCCTGCTGCATTTACATTTTTCGACAGTAGTACAGGAATATTTTAAAGGTAATTTATGCTCTTCTATTATTTTCCATTTTTTAATTTACTGCTAGTTTTCTTCTTCTAATCCTGGAATGAATTACCCTCCTTTTTCTTCTAAGAAAAATATCACTATCTGATTTCTTATTTCCCTCTTTTCTCCCTTGATTTTTTTTTCCCAAATCCCTTTTTTGTTTATCCCTCTTGGTAGTTTCATTCTTAGAATCCCTGCCATGGTATTCCTTCCCATTATGGAAATTACCCTTTCCCACTTCTTTTCTTCCCTTATGGATCGATTATAGGATTTGATGTTAATTTACAAGTCAGATCAGAAGGCATGCTTGGCACCAAAGAATGTTTAATAATACTTTCCTTGTATAATCAGACAATTTTTTTTTCTAGCCAATGGATTGTACTCTATCAGAATTTCAATTTGTACCTTTTTCTCTTCGATGTTACAGAGATCCCTGGTGGAGGCACATTTCGGTGCAGGCAGGCTCAGTGCAAGCACGATTAGTGTAGGCACACGCTTGATGGTGAAAACACATGCAAGATGCAATGCAAGAATACTTGGTGAAAAAATGAGCATTGGAAAGTCTATCTTTTAATATTTTTGTAGACTGAATGATTGCCCCATCAATGGACCATGGCATCTAATTATTTGAATTATGGTTAATAATTTTCTTTGTCACTTTTTAATGAGTACTGAAGTACACCTTATGTGAATTATGAAGAAAATTTGGGATAGTACGAATTCATCCAAAACCCAACAATTACCTGTTTTTGAAAATATTTTTCATCGCCTGCCAATTATGGCCTTACCTCATAATCTGACCGTGCATGACCGTTATATCGTGTTATCACTAAAACCTCTGCCTTTTCCAATCATCATTTCCTACCTGTACTAGACCGATACATGTGTGCATCAGTCTCGAAGGAATAATGATGGAGTGTGATTGGATGGAAGAGACGACTAAGGCAGTGGGCAGACGGCTCCATCATCAAAAAATTCTTGACAGACCCTTTAAACTCCTCAGTGTGATATTTTTTTGACAGAGAATTGGGGTGAATTCAAACAGATATGGTACTTGTGAGAAATGAACTGTCATCTGTAAAAAAAATAGAGCAGACAACTGAGTATCAGAACAGTCTTGCACTGTTGCAAGAATTAGGATCTATCCTATTTTTGTAAAAGTTCAATGGATTTGATACAGTTGTGGCATTGGAATTTACAATGACGTTTGAGGGAGGCCGACCCAAGGTAGGCTCACTAAAATTTGAGGTCACAGAAGAATCCATAGCTCAGGCTACAGGCTTATTGACCGTGTGAGAAAAATGGTTCAAGAAGGAGAAAATATAGAAGAAAAGGTGGCATAGGTTTGTGGTCGACCGGAAGCTAAAAGTTGATTGGAAGAAAGGGATTTTGCGCAACGCCATAATTGGGAAATGGCGAGACCTCTTGTATATATTGCGAAAGTTTCTTACCTTTGAGGGATGTTATTCATTAACATTCCTATACCATATCCGCTTGCTGTTGCACATTGAGTCAAGGAAAATAATCAATTTTCCCTATTTCCTGCTCATAAGCTTGTAAAAAATGGCGAAAGGTGTTCAAAAAGGGGAGGCGAGTTAGGTCACATGAAAATTTTATCATCATGGACTAATCATGATTCTGGTTAAGAAGGAGATGGAGGTCAAAGGAATGATCTGGAAGGAATTTCTGATGGATTTCTAGGAACAAAGTACAAGGAAATCATCTGAGAAAAAGAATACAGGAAATAAAAGAACAGCACAAGCTCTGACTCCATGCCCTATTAACAAAAAAAGCAAGAAAACACTGATGCAAGTAGAAGAACAACCTCTCAAAGAAACTTTGTCCTCAGTGAGAAGAATGACCAAGAACTCAGCTAAGAGAGAGACTGCCTCTTTGGGGGCGAGTCACAATCAGTCAAGATCCCCGATTTTGTTGGACGAGTCACCACTGGGTTCACCCAGATATTATAATATCTCAGTTCTTGAAGACGAAGCGGCTCATACTATGGTTAATGAAGGTCATGCAGAGAAGAACTGGTAGAGGGCCAAGAAGATGATGAGGTGCAACATGTTGAAACCCTCGATAATTTTGAAGTAAAAGGTACTGAAACCCCTGATGAGATAGATGCACAAGGTATTGAATCCCTTGTTGAAATGGTCGTGGAGGGTACTGATACCCTTGGTGATATTGAAGTTCTAGGCATTGAAACCCTGAATGATATTGAAATATAGAAATTAGGCGGCCAAGACAACTTTGACCCCTGCGATGATGGTACATGTTTAGAGTCAGTTGTAGAGAATATGCTTGCACAAGGCGAGTTGGAAACAGAGAACTCCACCCTCTATCTAAAAAATTGGATAGAAGAGCTCGAGCAACGAGTTCATGACTTGGAAGCATTAAACCAGGCCATGAAGGAGCAAGATACAGTGTAGAAGCAAGCTAAAATGAAATTGACATAAGAATTCAAGGAGAAAAAACAAAAAGTCAAGGTATGCAAGTTTTGGGCTTCAAAGTGCTATAAAAATATTAAAAATGTGACCCAACAGCTTAATAAGGCTCAAGGTAAAAGGATGAAGACAGTGAAAGCAGGGTTCAACATACAAGTTCAAGATTAAAGGGAGAGACTCCTTATTTTTGGATTTTTGCAGAAGGTAAAGGTTGTGTGAGGAAACACAACAACTTAGGAATGGGAGGATGTTGGTAGGATAAAATCATTCATTTTCAACCCCCTTCCTACTTTAAAACCACAATCCTAAACCTCTATTTTATCCTCCTAAACCGTTTTTTCCCTGCACTATTCTAGGAATCTTGTCTATCACTGCACTAGTTTTATATTTCATATTTAAGGTTTATTAAGTACTTAATTAATAATTTTTTATAGATTTTATGCCTTCAATATTCTTGCAACTAATATTTCCTTCCTAAATTATTTTGATAAGAAAATGTATTAATCGTATATCAGCATGGTCTAGTGAAGGAAAATTCCTACACCATTAGCAGTTGACCGCTCCTAAAATTCCGCGACAACTCGTTACCTAACGCGGGCATCTCGTTCCAACTCGACCTGTTCAGTCGTGTTCATATTGAGTTGAATTTGGAGTGGAGGATAGTCAGGGATATGATCGAAGATTGGGTCACCAGCCAACGATTATATTAGCATTTTGTTATAGCTGCAAGCTGATTTTGTAATGCTAGTTGTTATTTTGTTTCAGTCGAAAGGCTGGAATTAGAACGAATGAATGTATTTTTGTTATGGCCATAGGCTGAAAGGGTTGTATAAAATATAGATTTCATATAGGAATTAGGGAGCGATAGCCATGCTACTTTAACTCTGGAAAAATTATAATTTTGTGTTGTTGCCCTCGTTTTGGGCTGGATCCATACTTATGACGTATTTTTGCTTATTCAGAATTAATACAAGGAGCTACGACATGTTGTTTACATTATGTGTTTTAATTTCTTAATAATGCGTCTTTGAGTGCTAAAGATTCAAGTTTCCTAAGACAGGAAACGAGATGGTTGGCTAGAGCCCGACCAACCGAACTCGTTTGCCCTCTTGCTTTTGTTTAGTTAAAGGTGTGTGTTGATTTTATTTGAATGCAAAGTGTGAATTGAGTTTATGATTTATTTCTTCATAAGAATTCTGGTTTTATTTCATTAATAGTCAAAGTGTGATGGATTTTTGACATGAACATTAATTAATTTTGATTCACTTTCGGTCATTTCCTTTTTTTATGAATCTTAGTTTACTTCCACCTGTGATCGTGCAAGCACGTTATTCCTACACTAGTACATTTATAATTCTTGCAACTTGGTTTTGTCGGTTCATTACTTCAAATTTGTTTGATTCCTTTCCTTCATAAGAATTTGATGTATTTCTGCAAGTGAATGTTCATTGGAAAATAGAAGTCTTCCTAATACCAAGAGTTAAAATCCTAGGAATTAAATATGCTTTGTTAACTGATGAATGAACACCGTTACGACACATCAATCTGTGCCTGCAATTTATGTTTTTAAAAGGAAATAATTAAAAATTAAATCTAAACATTTAAAGTGAATCTTTCGGAGTTAACAAATATTAAAGGTAGATCTGGTTTATGTGAGTAACTATCACAGGGATAAAAGCTTGCTATCATACTTGAGTTATTTCTTTCACTGCATTGAAGAATAGTGTGCTTTGAGTTTTCAAGTTTGTTTTATTTCAAAGTCTACTTTCATTGTGAGATTCAGTTTGGTTGAATCATTCTTTTGCGTGTGAAAGTTATTTCAGAATTCTAATTCACCTTTGCAAATTATTTTCACTGAGTCACTTTTTAGCACCAGTAATTTGGAAAACTTGGTGTAAGAATGTCTTTCTCTAGTCAGGGCCAATATCATATTATAGAACAGAAGTAAGTCAAATCCTGGAAACTTAGAGGCCCTACAAAAGACAACAAATCTGGGTATAAATTATGGAAATATAGCACCACTTTACTCTTCCTTTACCAGTATTAGTGCGCATGCCCCTAAAATTTTATGAATAGAAACTTGTTTCAGGAAGGAAAATCCTTAAGAAGGGAGACATTTCCAAGGGCCCACTTGTGAACCTGCCAACACCCATATTGGAAATAAACATAGAATTTTATTTCAGCAATCAATATTGTTTACAACAGTGTGAAAGTTCATTTATTTGGTTTCTTCACAAAGTACTTTCTTTCGCATTCCGGCACTATAATTTATTTGGTGTAAATTACTGTGTGATCTTTCTTTTGAATTCTACAAGATGTTGATTAGATAAGTATGAAAAGAGTAGGAAAGTTCATACCACTTCTGGCATTTCCTATGCTTCATCTCTAATTTTACAAAACCCCCGATTTGACAATTAAGTGTTGAAAGGAGTTTTCTTAACTGTGATTCCTGCACCCAAGAAGAACCAACCTATATGAGATACAAATCCCCTATGCTACTTTGTAGAAACCAACCAACAAAGACACCAGTATCCTTTGCTTCTTTGTAGGAACTGACATACAAGAGACACCAATCCCCTTTTTTATGTTGTATGCACCAACCTATAGGAGACACCACTCTCATCTACTACTTTGTAGGCACCGACATACAAGAGACACTAATCCATACTAATAAAATATTTGTAGGCACTAACCTACAAGAGACACCAATCCCTAATGTTGGAAATGTTTGCAAGGACCAACCTACTTCACTGAATATGATTTCTTCCTCAAAATGTATATTAGTTACTTCTTTCACCATGTATGCTTTTCATTTCTACCTTCGCCGGATATACCTACTGATTTTTCCTTCATCAAGTTTACTTATCTAAAAACTTGTTGCTTTTGGCTTCTTCCCAAGAATGAACTTGGAAAACATGCCACATATGCAATTTTTCAAATTTGGTTCTAAAATTTATATCACATGTACCTAGAGATATCTTCTCTATCTTCTCCAAATTTCATAGTCTAAAATATCTAAGAATTTTTTTTTTAGGAAAATTCCAACCTCGCCTAATTGAAGCATGTTTTAGGAGCATTCATGAAGAGTAAATTACTTACATAATATCTATGAAATTATAGTGATATAAGGTATGAAATTTCTATCGTGTGATCCTTAATATTTATCCTTTGTCTCCTCCAAATTTCATAGTCTAAAATATCATAGAAAGAAAATTATAGAGAGAATACCAAGATGACCTATTTGAAGTAGATTTTATGAGCATTCAAGAAGCGTAATCTACTCTGACCATATCTCCTATATTATAGTGAATCAATGTCGAAAATTTTAACCACATGTACATGGAGATATTCCTTGTGTATCCTCGAATTTTTACATTAAAAAACATCCCAGAATAAAAGTTTTAGTGAAAATACCAATTTGACCTATTTGAAGAAGATTTTAAAGCATTCAAGTTGCTTTTCTTCCTTAGAGCATATCTATGAAATTATAGCAAAACATAGTTTGAAATTTTTACCACATGTAAATGAATATCTTCTCTCTAACAACTCCATTTTTTACTATCCAAAACATTGTAAAAAAAAAGTTATAGTGAAAAGTCAAAGGTGACTCATTCACCCCATAAATCACATTTTTTATTCCACCTTTAGATTCCAAGAATCACCCCAAAATTTATTCCTTAGCTCATATTTCAACCTCAAATCTCTTATTTCTTGGATAATGTTAAAATTCACCCATATTCCATTTATTTATAGATTTTGTACGTTCACTTATGGTGTTAACTTGTAAAGCTAGTTGGGTCAGATTACTTGTACTTCAGTTGGGGAATCCTAACAAAATCTTTCATATCTCCTAATTCCTATGGAATTAAAGGGAGTGCCACATACCATTGGAAATATATTGGAATAATGTTTCCAACATATATACAATGCTTCCATTTGAGCTAGGCAGTTGGAGTAAAAATGCCTTCAAATATAGGGTATTCAAATGAGTCATCAAAAGTCCAAAATCAATATTTCCAACAATCTTCATTTTCCAATATATATCATGGACATAAGTACTCTCCCCTTATCTTTGACATAAATGAAATAACATTTCCAACAATATCCCACTTTGTCATTGATGTCAACTCTTAGTCAATTATGCAATAATACTATAGAAATCCCGTTGTCTGCAATTTTCATTATGCTTGCAACTTCTCCCCCTTTGACATCAAGGTAAAATGGATGCACATCCTGAACTTGTGCTTCTCCTTATCTGCAACTCTTTTATCTACAAATTTTCTTTGTGTCTACATATTTTCCTCTATTCACAACTTCTCTTAGTGACTGCAACACTTCCTCTATTTGCAAGTTCTATCAATAATTGTAACTTCTCCCCTTGTCTTCTATCTCTCCTTATGTCCACATATTCTCCCCCTTTTACATGAATGGAAAAGGATTGTTTTTTACTTCTACTTTTAATTCCCCCCCTTGAGATATTAACATCAAAATAATTACTTCCTCTGATTGTTTACATATCTTTTGTTCGCAAATATCCTTCCCCTACCAAAGTTGTGTCTATTTGTCCCTGTATGCAACATTTCCTCTTTTGTAGCTATTCTATTGAGACACTTCCCTTATGCTTGAAATTCCTTTCTTTTCTTATTTTTGGAGCTATTACTCTTGGGCTTATGCTTCCTTTTATCTATAGCTTAACTCTTTTAACATAAAATCGATACTCCCCTTGAACTAAATTTTCTCCTTATTTGAAAATACCTCCCCTTTTTCTTTTCTTTCCAATTGAATTTCACCATTGACTTCACTTTCAAATACTAATTCATATATTGCAAACTTTCCATTTAACCATCCTTCTCCTCCAAATCACTCTCAAAAAATCCCATCTTCTTAATGAAACCTAAGGATATACAATATCTCACTTATCTTGTATTTTTCTTTTATTGATGAGTTATTAGGGATCTCCCTCCCATAAATCAAATTTCCTTTATTTTAATTTCATTGACATATACATCACTTAGAGACCTAATTACATTTTCTACCAATATTCCTAAACCTACTTTTCTTATTTCACGTCCTTTAAAAAGGAATGTGAGATCATCTGTTTGATCAACCATTTGACTTACAATCAATATATTATGCTTTATACCTTTAACCATTAGATGATTCTGATCTTTTTTCTTTCTATCATCAAGACTGATTATGCCTTTTCTAGTAATCCTTCCTCAATCATTATTTCCAAGGGTGGTGTTACCTCCTTTGAATTCTTTAGAGATATAAATTTAGTTTTATCTCTTATCATATCCCTTGAAAATCCACTATCTATATACCACTTTCTATCATTGTTTTGAGAACATAGAGCTAGAGGACATTCTTCGTAGTTCTCTTTCTTCATTATCCATACATTTTGATGGGCCTCCCAATTAGGTAAAACATAAGGTCCATATAACATTTGCTAGGCACATAAAGGTTATGTTGGACTTTCCATTTTTAAATTAATAGTTTTTTCTTAGCTTAAAATTAGTTCTTAGGAAGGTTAATGAGATTTACCATTCTTTATGTGTCTAGTGTGATTATGATGCAAAATATTGAGAATATTTGTCACAGATCACGAGGATATCCAATCACAGAGATTCATGGGACATATCTTTTGCTATAGGACTTGAACATAATTGCCTTAGAGAACTGAATACTCATTGTAGTTGCGAGGTCACTCGGGGAGCATGATCCTATTTTCACGGAGTTTTGAAGGGAAAGCAGTCCTCCTTTTTGTTGGAAAATGCAATGTGGAAACTATCAATTCGAATTTTCCTTAACCTTAATATTTTCTTGTCAAATTTATTTATCTTCTTGTGTTTTCTCTATTAGATATTTTTTCATCAAACTTATATTAAGAGCATATTAGTAAATATAATGGACACAAAAATTAGGCTCCAAGCCAATGCAAAACCCCTCTAAGGGGAAAACCAGGAAAATATCTTCTCTTCTTATAGAATATTTTGCATATGAGACAATCAAGACCCAAAACCCTAGATCATGTCCTTCTCCCAGCACCAAGTCATCCCTCCAAATAGACCTTCCAATTAGGTCAAATTAAAACAAAGTATACCAGAGATAGACCCTTCCAGATCTGCAACAAGCTCAAAATTTCACCCCCCCTGCTACAAAATCTCAGAACTGCAGTTACTTCATATATTTTGGCTCTTGCAAATTCTCTAGAAACTCAAACATGTGAGAGAAAATTCCCAAAAACTCATCTTATTTCCTTCTCTATGGTTTTCTCCTTGATTCCTTGTCCTTCGCTCTTATTTATTCTTCTTTGTATTGCACATCGAACTTGTTGATGTGTTGTGTTAAATGAGGTAAAAATATGTCTCTATATATAGACTTTCCAAGAGGTTTAATAGTCCCTCTATGGCCGGATTATTTCTTCCAGGGCCGACTTGTACTAGGAGGCTTCCAAAAATTTCTAGACTAAAAAATAAATTCCTTTACAAAGTACATCTTGCCCAGAATGGTATTATAATCATGATGCTGACTCCTTTGACTCATGAAAATAAATCCTATGACCTAACAAACCCTAGAAGCATGAAGAACATGATTTTAATAGAACACCATCAATAAGAAGCATGAAATCCATGCTTTACAATAATAACGTTTTCCTTCTTCTTATGTTTGTTTACATAAGATATACGTATTGAAATGAGTACAATAACAATTATGAAGACTGAAACTAGTTACATTTTCAACATTTTCAAGGAGGCTACCAATCACTCATTTTGTATAAATAGAGTTCTCCAATAGTATATTAGGAAGTTAGTCAAAGTTAGTGGAAGTAGTAGAATCCTAATAGTACAAATCTTTAATAGTTTTAGTTCTGCAACTTTTTATGTACATGCAATTTTTTGATGAATGAAAGAAATCCTTGTTTCCTACTCTATTTATCCTATAGGGGTCTAAGCTTCCTTGGGTTAGGGCCTACCATAGGTTCTCGAGACCCATAATTTATCACTGTTCTTTATGCATTTTTCCATTTCTTCGATTTATTTATGACTATTATTTTTATGCAGGGTTAATCAGATTGTTTTGTGAATAGTATTTACTTGCACATTATTTGAGTACTCTATTGTAGATTTGGTAGTAATTATATTTTTTATTTAGCATATTTGTTCACTTTAGTTTTTGATATATATATATATATATATATATATATATATATATATATATCATTGCTATTTTGTTGTAATTGTATAGTCCCCTACTTTTGCAGAGCTACAAGAGACTCTACAACTACACATTTGATGAATAAATCATTCTAACACTGATTTCATGACATGGACATGATTTTTTTATCATTTCTCAGCCTTCATTATCCTCCTTTTTCTTTCAAACCATGTCCTTAGCACATTTCACTACTCATTGGAGTGTCTTCTGTAGTAAAACATGGACACCTGTAGTAGTTTTCATTTTGCTTCTGAAACTCATATAAAATGGAATCCAAATCATGGTGAATCTTATTTGATATTTTAAAACATCCCTAGAAACATGAATATTGAATTTAGGATCAAAGAGACCAAGTATATTCCTTGACCTAGTTTGTTGTAGAAATTGTCTTTTCCCGCATAATTAGGGTTTTCTATTTATACGTTTTATTTCGGTTGTGATTTTTGTTTCTTTGCATAGTATAATATGTTAATATGGTTTACCTCATTTTTTTCAATTAACATAGGTTTTTTTTTATGCCTTTCATTTCCTACAATTCAGAATTTTGGTTGTAACATAGTACACTAAAACGATCTCTGAATAACTAGATCTCACCTCATTTTTTTCACCCATTAAAAAAAAAAAAGTAAAAGGATAATATGTATTACATACATAGTGTCAAACCCTCTTAATTGTGTACAAACCTTAGGTGGACAATTAAATCCTGAGACCCTTGGGAGTTGTGGCATTGTTATTGCAATATTGTGGGCCATCACTTTTTGGTGCTGTTATTCAGGAGGTGTCAAAGTAGGTACTATATTCTTCCCTAGTTTATATATACTTCTTTTATTTCACATTGAATGAAAAAAACAAATTTTTTGTTAGAAATTCTTCATTTTCACAAATAAAAAAAATTACATTGCATTTTCATTGCAAAAAAAATTGTAAAAACAAAAAATATTGTTCTATTTTATGCCTTGAAGAATTACGAATAAATCATGAAAGTGCTTATAAAAAACCCCCACTTCCGCTAGCATTCAAGCTATTTTTATTGAAAATGAGCTTCCAACCCCATCCATAAGGACTATTGAGTCCCTCTCAAGTGAGCAAGCATGGATCTCTAAGGATCTTGCATAAAGACAAAGACCTTCACAATTACCATGGTTGAAATTAGGTAACATGAATTGTTCATATTCTCCATTAGAGAAACAAATAGAGAATCCAAGGTGAAAAAAATCAATCCATCTGTCCTTCCAGACTTCTATGGTTTGAATACTAAATATCTTGAGAGTTTTATGTTTGAGTTTGTTGTAGTTTGCATAACTTAAGAATATACAAAAATGAGCAAAATATCAAATTATTCCCTTCCACTCTTAAGGATGCAACATTTAGCTGGTTCATGAGCCGAGAATGGGATAACATCACTTCATGGGAGAAAATGAAACAAGATTTCAACATCAAGTACCATGATTATTATAGAGAAAGACACACCAGAGATGAAATTTTCAGAATGAATCAAGTAGCAGATGAATCTCTAGAAGATTTTGAAGAAATATGTTTGTTGAATTACAAAAGAGCACAAAACTGTACTCTAGATCTAGATTCCTTGAAGTTAGTCTTAGTATGGGGATTAAAAGAAGAAATTATGGAAAAACTAAACCTACTAGCCAATGGGTACATATATAAGCTCAACTATGATGATATCAAAACATTATTAAAAAAATCATTCCAAATATGCAAGAAAAAGAGAGAGAGAAAATAAAGTCTTGGTGAATCACTCTTCCTCCTCTATAATTTCTAAGAATGGGATAGGAGGTATGTTATATGACTTAAAAACTAAGATCTTACATACCTTTTCCATGTATATGGATACATTACAAATAAAGAGGAAACAATAAGAAGCATAAAGGGCATTAGCTATATTTTTCCTTAAATGCACTAAAATACATCCTAGGAATGAGTACCCTTTAGATTTCATAGAAATTTTTTTTTTTTTATGAACAAAATCACTCCACTAACAAATTTCCATCTTTAGTAGGTTTGAAAATTTTATACCAAGGAGAAAAAGGGAGCACGGAGAAGCTCTACCTTTTCAATCAAAAGAGGCCAAAATCCCCTAGATAGTTTCAAAAAGCTATGAACTGCCCCTCTCCTTTAAATACAAATACAAATTAAAATATTTATCCTTGGTGTTCTCCTAATACTACCCCCTGGTTTATGCCCACTCCATGGCCTCATCCTCCCCACAATTTTATTCCTCCTTTTTTTGCATATCCACACCAACCTCCTTAATGGGTTAATTCATATTCCTGATGGAGACCTCGGGAAGCCCAACCACGTACCTTGATGCCTACTCCTCCTCAACCACAAGTACCCAAAAATAATCCTCCAAAACAACCTCAGATTCCTGCCCAATCGAACCCAAATCCTAACAATAAGCAGGCTCAACAAGTCTATAATGGAGAAACTATCTATGCAACTTATGTTGTAGATATTCAAGAGATAGCCTTAGGTATAGGAATTTTCTTTTGGATGCTCATCCACCTCCTCCAAAAAAAAGTATAGAAGAAGAGGAGGAATATCCCATTCATCAAGTCACCCAAACTAAGCCTCCCTATCTTGAATGGTTTACCACTAAAAAAAGACACACCCCAAAAGTAGCTAAAATTCTGTGAGAGTTGAAAAATATGTTTGTCAAGATCCCTCTCCTTCAAGACATCAAGGATGTTACTATCTGCAATAAGATCATCAAAGAGGAATGCCTTAGACATTTAGCCCATAAATGCATGATAGATTTTCATAAAAAGAAACATAAGAACTCATGAATTACATTGAACAAGTTTATGCACCAACATTACTTAACAATGCAACCTTACTCAAAGCTAAATAACAGTTTCCACGGAGAAATTATTTAATTTCAAAGCTCTCAACTCAAAGCATCTTATTTACAATATAGAAAAAGGGAAAAATAAAGGTGGGACTTCAATTTTACACCCAACCATAGACCTATTGTAGACATAATCCATTATAGAAGTAATCGTCGAGCTAATTCCATGACCTAATGGGAAACCATTTTCAACAAACTTAGGAAGAAGCCATATTCAACCCATAGAGGTTAGGAATACATATAACATTGTGTGGTTTATCAGCACAACATTGGGTGGTTTATCAACTATGTTAAGCACTCTAAGAGTGGTTTATAAACCCATAAAAAGCACACTGGGTGGTTTATTATCTCTCTCTCATCAAGAACACATCTGCATGTGGCTTATCAACTATAGATAACTCCCTGAGTAGTTTCTAAATGAGTACTTATCAAGCACTCATTCCCATTTCCTCTTGATCCTCTTACTCTTCTGCTCACAATTTCCTCTTGGACTCTTCCTCTTCTTTTTCTTATGATTTGAATTATAAAATTAATTAATGGTGCTAACTAACACCACCTAGGTTTATCTTTCCTCTTCCCTCTTAGATCTTGGACCGACAGTCCTACACTTAAAGCCAATACATAAAATATACTCTTTTATAATATAGAGTATCATTACATTACAAAAATTAGGGGGAAATCATACTAGGCACTGAAAATTTGGCAGATTTCGGCGGCCAATTAGTATTCCGGAGCACAGTCGTCATGAAGCGACAATTGGAGGATGGAAAAAATGTGGTTTTCTCACATTATGTCAATGCACTAAAAAGTGTCGCACTGCAGCACTTTTTATCAACTTCAAACAAGCGTCTCTCTTCGAAACGTTTCCCAAAGCAGTCGCGCTTCCCGGCGTTTATGGCTTGTCACACTTAGACGGAAATGTGGTTCGACGTTTTGAACGTCGCTCTTCCGACGTTTGTAAACTATCGCAATTTCGACGAAATGTGGTCCGACGTTTTGAACGTTGCTCTTCCGACGTTTGTAAATTGTCACAATTCTGACGCAATGTGGTTTGAATTTTTGGACGTCGCTCTTCCGACGTTTGTAAACTGTCGCAATTCCAACGAAATGTGGTCCGACGTTTTGAACGTCGCTCTTCTGACGTTTGTAAACTGTCGCAATTTCGACGAAATGTGGTCTGACGTTTTGAACATCGCTCATCCGACGTTTTTAAGCTGTCGCAATTCCGACGCTTACAAGGTGTCAGTATACCGACGGCGGGTTCAATTTAAAAAAAAATAAAAATGAAACTTTAAAACATGATAGTAAATCTCCAATATTTGTTATGAATTGTGGGCGTTCCAATGACCATGAAATATTAATATAATAAACCACCCCGCAGCGCTTCGACTATAAACAATCATTTTTTTTTCACAAGAGAAAAAACGTTGTTTTGAATATATTATATGAAGAAAAACAGTCCATGAAGTCATTACATTTTCACATCTGAAGATTGGAACCCAAATATCCATCCAGAAAAGTGGAAGTCCCACCCCAGACAGTGATAGAAAAATACCCATGTCACATACAGGGACTTGATATAAAACCCAGTAACGGTCCACATGGAGATTATCGACAATCTGAGAAAGCATCCAAATATGCCAGAGGCATCTATAAGAAAGTGAAATAGCAGTATGTAGAATAGTAAAGCAACAGATAGAGTACCGACGTCCATTGTTCCAAATACAAATTAAGTACCCAAAATCCTGCAACAGAGAAAAACGCTAATCATGTGAGGAGTGTGATATGTCCAAAATATAAAAAGACCATCAGACCATATCAATAAACCAGCAACATAGACCAGCATCGCTAGTTTTGAAGGCAGAGTGAAAAACATTAATCATTTTTTTTTCACAAGAGAAAAAACGTTGTTTTGAATATATTATATGAAGTAAAACAGTCCATGAAGTCATTACATTTTCACATCTGAAGATTGGAACCCAAATATCCATCCAGAAAAGTGGAAGTCCCACCCCAGACAATGATAGAAAAATACCCCATGTCACATACAGGGACATGATATAAAACCCGGTAATGGTCCACATGGAGATTATCGACAAATCTGAGGAAGCATTCAAATATGCCCAAGGCATCTATAAGAAAGTGAAATAGCAGTATGTAGAATATTAAAGCAATAGATAGAGTACCGATGTCCATTGTTCCAAATACAAATTAAAGTACCCAAAATCCTGCAACAGAGAAAAACGCTAATCATGTGAGGAGTGTGATATGTCCAAAACATAAAAAGACCATCAGACCATATCAATAAACCAGCAACATAGACCAGCATCGCTAGTTTTGAAGGCAGAGTGATAAACATTAATCATTTTTTTCACAAGAGAAAAAACGTTGTTTTGAATATATTATATGAAGTAAAACAGTCCATGAAGTCATTACATTTTCACATCTGAAGATTGGAGCCCAAATATCCATCCAGAAAAGTGGAAGTCCCACCCCAGACAATGATAGAAAAATACCCCATGTCACATACAGCGACTTGATATAAAACCCAGTAACGGTCTACATGGAGATTATCGACAATCTGAGAAAGCATCCAAATATGCCCAAGGCATCTATAAGAAAGTGAAATAGCAGTATGTAGAATAGTAAAGCAACAGATAGAGTACGTACCGACGTCCATTGTTCCAAATACAAATTGAAGTACCCAAAATCCTTGAACAGAGAAAAACGCTAATCATGTGAGGAGTGTGATATGTCCAAAATATAAAAAGACCATCAGACCATATCAATAAACTAGCATCGCTAGTTTTGAAGGCAGAGTGATAACCTGTCAACACATAAAATAGTATCATAAAGCAGATACAGGAAATGTGCAGAGACATGTACTGTTGATATACACCTCACACAAAAAGCATCCATGATAGAGCAAAAATATGTATAAACCCAGGGTCGATTGTATGTTCTGGCTCGCTTGTTCCTGGAAATAAAAACCATCTGCAGAAACCCAGGCTCGCTTGTTTCCATTAGTAGCCCACTACAACATCCACCCTGTTCATAGCAAAAAGGTTCCTGTAGATATACAAAGAAAGAGTATAATACGTAGACCATATAAACATGGCTTTGTATTTCAAAAAACAGGTTTAAAATAGAAACAGGGCAACATTTTTTTTTCCAATTGTTATGAACATAATTCGACCGTGAAATATTAATATAATAAACCACCCCGCAGCACTTCGACTATAAACAATCATATAAACATGGCTCTGTATTTCAAAAAACAGGTTTAAAATAGAAACAGGGCAACATTTTTTTTTCTAAGTAAAGTTAATCTATTAACAGTGGGAATAAAATTACACCGAAGTCAAAAACATTGCCCAGACTCATGGCAAATTTGTCATCAAAAAATCAAAAAATTAAGAAGACGCCTCATACGAGGAAGGAATTCAAAAATATTACAGAGGTCCAACACAGTAATATAATCTAAAAGCAGCCCAATTAAGTGGGCCGCGAAGCAAGAAAAACAAATTAACCAAACTACTCCTCCGGTGGTTCCTCGACGATTTGGCACCATCCTTCGAAAGGTCCAGGATCGTCAGGTGCTATCTCCACATTCATGCCACCGCTCCCCTCCTAAAGGCCCGAATGTTGGCCGGCTTTTTCTGAGCTTAGACCCGCCGGACAGGTGCATTGTTCTTCCATTTGGGCCTCCTCGCGGAAAACCACAGTAATTGAAGTTGTGATTCGTGTGCGGTTCAGAGAGAAATTAAAGGAAAAAAGTGCAGTGTGCGTCGTGGGAGAAGGTGAAGCGGTGGGGAAATGAGGAGCAGGGGAGCCCATATGGTGGCCAGATCCTAGAACCCGACCCCGCCCACTTCTAGTATCTGGATAGCGACCTGCGTGATAATCACTGGACTGGGAAGACAACTCGGTTGAGGGGCTGGAGGGAGCGCGCAGGGGTTGACCTCTAGTGCTCCCCCTGTGGCAACGCATCCTTTGATGCAGGCGAGGCACAGGTGCCGGATCTTTGCGGTGGGCACAAGGAGGGAGGCAGTAAATTCCAGAAAAAGAGGAAGGCAGGACAAGGACCGGACGAGAGAAATACGGATATGCGACGAGGTCTAACCAAAAATTCAGCCCCGGCCACTTCTCCTTCTCGTCACAGTGAGCGGGCAGTGTAACCCAGCAACCGGCTCGTCTGAAAAACCATAGCGAAACGCCATTTTATCGACCCAACTGCAATGCAATCGAAGGACGCCCGTCATAATTAATCTCTGATCATTAATGAGAGCCGAAGGCCGGATCATATTGGAGCATGCGGAATCACTCACAGGAGTGGAGGTCCGATCTTGAACAGTGTTAAAACTTAATGCGATTAGATGTGAAAACCTTGGAACTTAATTGAACAGCGTTAAAACTTAATGCGATTGATATGAAATCGCCACATCCATGTCCCATCGCCTTAAATGCCATCGAATGCACCCGCATCCGGGAACAGGGCAACATTTGATTGAGGACACATGGTAGAAATTGATTGGAGCGGATCTTTGTTTGGGCCGCTCGCGCAGTGGAAATCCGGACCCGAAAAATATTAGGGCAAATTTGATAAGAAATTCGCGTCACAACTCTCCCTCCGTACGCTAGCCCAACTTCGGACCCGAAAAATATTAGGGCGGAATTCAATTGGTTTTCGCGTCACAAAATTGGCCGACGTCAGCAGGCTATTTTGGAACGCGAATTTGGTTTGAATTATGGTTTATCGCCATTTGAAGTCCGGCGGGCTCGACTTAAGAACAATTTTGTTTGATCCCATCTTATAAAATTTGTGTTGGTTTTCTTTGATAATACACATATTTATAATAAATCATGGGAATACCACACTAAACATGTGGAAAAGCTATATAAATTATTGAGAACAATCATTTTTATGTAAAAATATCCAAATGTGCTTTTGGGAAATAAGAATTCGAGTATTTGGTTCATATTGTTTTAAAGGAAGGAGTCAAGTTGGAGCCTCAAAAGATGCAAGCTATTACAAAATGACCTATTCCTAAGAAAATCAAGGTTCTTAGAAGATTTTTTAGACTTACATGATATTATTGATCATTTGTTAAGAATTATGCATACATTTCAAGTCCACTCACAATCTCTTGAAGAAAATATCATTTATATGGAGTGATGAGGCTACTTTGGCATTCTCTCTTTTAATGGATGCCATGTCTTCTACACCAACATCGGTTGCACCTACTTTTGGTAAAACATTCATAGTAGAGTTTGAGGCACTAGGACAAGGAATTTACGTAACATTAACACAATAAGGGATACCATTGGCTTTTAAAAGCAAGGAATTCAAAGAAAATATTTGGTGAAATCTACGTATGAAAAATAAATGGAAGCAATATTACATGCAATAAAAAATGGGGATAGTATATCATTAGGAGGTACTTTAAAGTCAAGATATACCATGATAGCATAAAGTATTTTTTGAAGCTATGGATTTCATTGGAAGATTAACAAAAATGAGGAGAAAAAATGCAAATTTTTAATTTTGAGATAATCTACAAAAAGGGTAAGGAAAATTTAGTACATGATGCTCTTTCTAAAATAGAAGAGGCCTCAAATTTATATCCAATTAAATTTTCTATTCCTAGGTGGCTAGAAGAAGCTTGCCATAATGGAAAAATGACAATAGTACTAAACAAAAAATAAAATTTATAAAGGATGGGATGAACTCTATGGAGCATTGGGAGTGAAAGAGAGATATACTTTGGTGCAAATGTAGAATATTTTTATGCATGCAAGCATATTTGAATAAACAAATATTAAGGGAGTCCCATGTCTCTTTGATGGTAGGACGCGGGGTTCCTTAAAACATCTCAAAGGATCAAAAAATATATTTTTGGAAGGAATGAAGAAAGATATTCAAAATTTTGTAAGAGAAGGTCAGGTTTGCATAATAAATAAAAAAGAGATAGTAAAATCTCTAGGGTTACTTCAACCATTCCACATACATATTCAAAGACTAGAAGATATATCAATAGACTTTATTACAAGGTTACTGAAATATAAAGGTAAGTATTACATTTTTGTGGTCATTTATATAGACAAATTTTGTAGATTTTTTTTGTAGAGCTCAAAGTACATAAACAACAAGCCAAGTGGCAGAAGTGTCCATGAAAGAAATTCATAGTCTTCATGGTTTTCCTAAAGTAATAGTAACAAGAAACTTTTTGAAATAATTATTTAATATGAGTGGAGAAACACTAGCTGCCATGAGTTCTACATATCAAACACAATCAAATGGTCAAACAAAAATAGTTAACAAATGTTTTTAAGGTTATCTACAATGTTACTCTTTAGAAAAGTAATCTTAATGGATGAAGTGGGTTCATCAAGGAAGAATGGTAATATGATACTACCTATCACACATCTACTAAAATTTCCCCATTTAAGGCCCTTTATGGATATCCAACTCCTAGTATCTCATACTTTTTGCAAGATAAGTCCAAAGTATAGGAAAGAGAGTCACATATGGAAAATACTAAAGAAACTTTGAAAATTATTATGGAAAACCTTCAAATGACATGAAACATGATAAAACAACAAGGGGAACAACATTGAAGTGAAAGATAATTTGAGGAGGGTAATTGGGTATTTTTTAGATTATAGCATTATAAGCAATCTTCATTCAAGAAAAAGAAGAATAAAGAATTGGCTCAAAAATGTTATGGCCCTAAATAATTATTCATAGGATTGCACAAGTGGTATAGAAGTTATATTTTCCTTCTTCTTGCATTCATAAGGTTTTTCATGTATCTTGCCTAAAAAGGTTTTGGGAAAAAATATGCCAATGTAAATAGAACTTCCAAAATTAGATGAAGAATGAAAGTTGATTCTTGAACCACAAAAAGTTATAGATAAAAATTTTGTATCTCTTTGACATATAACCATTATGAAGTACCTAATCAAGTGGAAGAATATTCCTCTAGAAGAAGGTACATGGTAAAATGATCAATTCGTGATGAAATACCCACGGCTAAAGGGTTTGTTTGAAGTTTTGACAAAGGTTTTGTTATATGTTTTATATAACGCGCGGCGGAATAGTTTTATTGTTTGTTAAGGTCCCACACAGTGATCAAATTTGAAGGGAAGGTCTGAATTTCAATTAGAAGGGCATATATCTATGTCGCCCTTCCATAATGAAAAGCTTTAAAAAAAAAACTTTTCAATTGACCACAATAAATTATTTTTACATTTCATTTTCAGAAAGACAAAACCATCAATCTTTATATTAATAAAAGACTGTTACATATACAACAATGAAGAAGGCTCCATCTTTCATTGCTTAAATATCTCATTGGCAATGTCAACATAAGTCTTGAAGACACTATTATAAGAGTTTGGATACATACCACTGGGATATAGGAGATTCTTATGTGTCAGATTGTGCAATGCAATTTTGACTTTGTCTCACAAGGAGCAGCAACATGGAGGTCTAGATTTTTCTTATAGAACTTTTTTATTATTATTTGAAACGTTGTTTATAGATATGAATACAACAATGAAATTATGAGCATGGTGGACAATTAGTCAAGCTCATGATGCCAAACCATGATGATGTAAGTTTGGAATTTAACATTTTTACATGTTAAAGTCAAATAGTCAAAATCACTGACAACTTAGTATGCCATAATTAATAATCATTCCTTGTTCACTTTTGTTAATAGGTTTATGTCACACGATGATCTTTCTTCTCTGGTATTTACTTGTATTGAAGATCACTCTTCTAGGAATAAGGAGTTATTTTCTCCAAAAATAACCCTAGCCAAACATTGACAATGCATCAAGGATATCTTTCTATGCTTCATAAGTACATATGTTCTACTTCTAAATCATGTCTTGGAAGTGGTTTTTTTGCTAGAAATTATTCACCAGTTGGTTTCATACCAAAGTCTTTTTCTCATTTTCAACATCCAATACATGAAAAAGATAATGGTTTAAAACAACATAAATATTTGAAATTTTGCAAGAATTGTCTGGCACACTTTGAATATGAATTTTGAAGTCAAGTGCATGATCTTGTATAGGATCAAGTGTCATTTTGAATACCAAATGTTTCACAAGAAACTTCTCAACATGCTACCCTGCAGTAAGGATTAAATGACAATATTGCATCAACTATTTCCATAATAAAAGTGCACCTCGGCCATAAGAATAAACAACTACAAATGTTGTAGATCTAACAAGACCACACAATCAAATGTATTCCACAAGGCCAATACTCTATGAAAAATGAAAAGGAGTTTGCAACCAAAAATACCTTAGGCAACTAATTCAATTAGATACACCAAACCATTAGTAAAAAAGGAAAACCAGCCTACTCAAAAGGCAAGCGTTTACCTCCTTTGACAAAATTTTGAGTTCCGAAACAAGGGCCTTTATTGTCTTGTCAATGCCCCTAGTAATTTGAACGGGGTTTGCACCTGCTGCAACAACCTAAACAAAAAGGTTTCATTTCAAATTATTTTCCACAAATTTAAGATACAACCATTGTTAGTTTTGTATTTCCTAACAAGCTCATAAATTTTGACAAAAGAACCAAAATTTTTAATACCTGATGGCAATTTTTTCACTCAAAAACTATCTTAGACTCAATAAACCCAACCCAAAACTAAAAAACCAAACACCATAAGACCCTAAAAAAATGAATAGATGATCTTAATCCAGTACTATCGACAAAAAGTTACCTTTACACCCTCACTTATTAAACCATGTGCTGTTGAATTTTAACTTCAACTGCTGCAGCAGAAGGACGGATGCAGCAGCAACATTTTTTTTTGGAGGTTGCTTGCATGCCATCCAGAAATTTAATTCAGCATTTAAAATTCCTGCAAGTTTTTTTTGTAGACGGCCGCAGCCATATTTCTGTATAGGATTGTATTTAAACACAACAACTAGCATTAACGCAATTCACCAACCAGAAATTAAACAAACAGAAATTTACCTGACAGTTTTGTAAATTCAGAAGGAGGACACGTGGAGCATTAATATTGGATCACATGAAATTGAAGGGAATATGAAAACCTGAAAACTGGACTCGAATTTTTTATAGAGGGCACATTGGATTGAGAATTCGAGTTAAAATTAGGCAGACGTCAGCATCCCATTTTGGAACGCGAATTTGGTTTGAAATTCAATCTATTCGGACTTTTGAAGTCCGGCGGAAAGGGTTATTTAATGTTTTGATAGTTTAATATATACATATTTTTTAAACATATGTTATATATATATCATATGCGAAATGAAAGGTGGGCCATAGAATTTAGTTTTAATTTTATTTTTTTTAAAAGAGGGTTTATTATAATATGTTTTATATGTTATGGCATATAAAAATAAAAAGGTCGAAAAAGCTTGGTAGTTTTTTTTATAGACAGTACGTAAATTTTTTATTACATAGCAGTGTGTAAAAAGTGAAAGACTGAGTGTAACTTTTTAAGTGTGTATGCACAGCAGTGCGAAAGGGAAAAACACAGCAGAGTGTTTTAGAGATAGAGTATGTTTGTTTTGAATAGACAGTGAGTTGGTTTTATGCACTGCGTTTTGTAGCAGTCATAATTTTGTAATCCCTCTCAGTGAGGAAGTAGTGTAATAGTTTTTTTTTGAGTTATTGAAGGGAATAGAAGTTTGCTTTCAAAGTATTGAAACTCTATCTCCTGTCAAAGAAATTTTTATTTTCTCTGTGTTAGAGGAAGGGAGATTTATTCTCCATTCATTGTTCTAGAATTTTTCAATATTCCAACATGTGCAAGAACAACAGATGTTGTGGTTCCATCCCCAGCTAAATCATTTGTCTTTGCCGCAGCTTGCCTTACCAACCTGGCCCCAATATTTTCAACTGGGTCCTCTAATTCAACCAATAAAAAGGCCAAAACCATAGCATTGAGATACATTTCATTACACTATCAATAACAATAAAATTTGACTCGGCCATAACCCTTTCCTTTTATTGTTGTGAAAAGCTTTATGCATTACTCTAATGTGGCTAGTCCATAGGCCAAGTAGACCATTGGGTAACAAATATGTTTCCTTTCACCTTTGAGTTTTCAAATTATGCCTACCAAATCTAAGACATTTAAGAGGGGGAACTAATACAACGTTAAAAAAGAAAACCAGAGCACACATCTACAAATTACCTCCTTAGCTACTGTCACACCATCATTAACTATTTTCGGAGAACCATGCTTGCTCTCCAAGACAACATTTTTCCCTTCACCCCAAGGGTGACTCCAACAAGATCAGCAAGTTTGTTCACACTGCCTGGAAGACAAATTGACAATGCTTTCGGTAAGTGTGCAATTGAATGCCATACCATATGCCAAAACAACCCTCCATGAAAAATTAAAATAACACATTAAAATCGAATATAAGTGGACAAGGAAAGATCCACCGCAGTGAAGTTTCACGTGCGGGTGACCTTCCTTTAAACATATTTTTCTCGACTGCGATTTTTTTGTCAACGTATTTATAGCATCATTTCTCACCTTCATATGATTCATGATTTCTTTTATGGCTTTGGGCACTCATTCCTACAGACTTGAACAAATTCACTAAAAAACAGTGTTAAAAGTCCCATACGCAGTTATGCCCAGACTTTTCCGTGTGTATACGCGAGTCCATATGTACTTTTCCGCGTATGCCATTAAAACCATTAAAAAATATATATAAATTCCCTATTTTCGGGCTGGGTTGATGGTTACTCCAGTAGTTCAACCACCCCAGCACGTGGCCAACTGTTTCCAACTGACTGAAACTACTTTGAGGGAGTATAAAAGCCCCTCATGTGCATGGCCTAAGGGAGAGAGAAATTTTATAGTCATTATACTTTGTTGGATTCCCAGTTCAAGTTTGATTCCCCGTGCCTCCTGCACTTTCCCAGATTTATATCAGGAAACCCTTGTTTCCTGGAGATGTTCATCCATTTATATGCCATCTCGAGTGCACAACTCTTGGAAGAATCTTAGCGAGGCAAGGGCGGGACGAATCCGGACGACGGTCTGCTCGAAGATCGTGGAAGGATTCAGGTGATCTCTCCACTTTTACTACTGTACATGCTATTCATAATAATGAAGAACCGTCTTGTTCCTAAACTTCTGTGTTAGTATCTATTTTTATATGTGGAAAGATTGATTATTAAGCAGTTATTATCATTTATATCATGTTTCACATTGATTACACTAACGTTTAGGAGAATTATATGCTGTACAACTAGGTTTCCGTGCACATTCTTTCTTGTTTTCAGGTTGAAGGAGGAAGAAGGGTTGCTGGGGGTTTGAACCCCGCGGGATCTACATCGAACGTAGGACTACGGGTGAGTCCTGCTATCGTTGATTTCTAGTTTTTGCATTCAAGTATGGTTGTGTGTGAGTATTTCTGAATAGCATGCCCTGATCTGTGGAGGTTTCGACCCAACAAACCTCTAGGGTGATTTTCCCCGAAACAGAACTGGCGACTCCACTGGGGATCGCATTCTTGTGATTCCCCTGTTGGGTGGTTTCAGCTGTTTGATAGGTTTCCAACAGTTTTAACTTCTATTTCCAGTCCAGTTTACTCTTTCTCAGTCAGACTGAAGTCCTAGTTTCTTACCCAGGCTTGATGCTTTTTGTTTTTTCATTATTTACCTTTATATACGCGGGTTTATCTGCACACAGTCGCGTATACACGCATTTTTTGTTAAAGGGAGTCGCGTATATGCGTGTTTCCTTTATCACAGTCGCGTATGCACGCTTGTTGCTAAACTATAAAGTTGCGTATACCTAGGTAGATTTTGAAATTTTGGATTTATTGGCTTTTTAGTCCTTTCTGTCTGTGGAGACCTGTTCCTGTAGTGTCTTTGTACCCTCTGGATTGTGAAGAAAGTGGTCTTTGGTCTTTTCTCTCTCTTGTTTGATTGAAAACTAGTCTTTTTGGCAAAGTATTGTTTCTTGTGCTGGCATTTCTGGTTCGAGTACCAAGATCTCTTTCTGGGGATTCTTGGCTGTTCTGCTTCATCAGAACAGAGAGCTTCTGCTCATTTACTCTTTCCTATCTTTGTGTTTTGCTTTGCACTACGATTTTTGCCCATTTCTTGGTTGGTTTTCTTGAGTTCAGTCGGCTAGGTCTTGTTGCAACTTTTGAAGAGTCTTTCTTGGTTCTTTGAAGTTTTTGTTTGCGGCAAGGTTGTACTATTCTTCTAGGCTGAGTGGCTGAGTTTTCTTGTCTTCTTTTGCTCATATTGATCTTGCTACTAGTTAGCCCTATAATATTTGGAGCATTTTTTAAGTTTTTGCTTGAAATTCAGTGTTGTTTGGCTTGGGATTTTATAGTTTCGCTTGGTCTTTTCGAACTCTTCTTTTATAAAACTCAAAAGCTCAAAAAACATTTTGCTTTGTTGTTTTCTTTTGTTTTTGCATTTTTGTTTTCATTTCATCGTATCTTTTGAAGCTTTGTTGAGGTTTCTTGCCTTTGGATTTTGGCTTGATTTTGGAAAGAGTGTCATTGATTTCTTCCTCTTGTTTTTCAAGCATTTTTTGGTGTCTTCATATTAAGAGTTCTTGATTTTGGGAACTAGCTTTCTGGACAACCAAAAAGAGGTAAAACTGAAGGATCTTTGGGAAATTTCACTCTGCTTTAGGAGATTTTGCATCTTATAATTTGCATGCTTGTAGTGATTTGCATCAGGTGCACTTAAGCATTTAGTCATTTTCATAGTTTTTTGTGAGTGTGAGTTTGTTATTTGAAAATAAAAATACAATTTTTAATATCGTAGAACCTGTGTAGAAGTTGCTTTTCATTGAAAGACAATAACTGCATTTTCATGTAGTTTGGTTTTTATTAATTTCTTTCTGCGTAAAAACACCATTAGTTTCATCTCCGTATCCCTTTGACTTAACATAACAGCCGATTAAAATAAGAGATATAATTTAAAATCAACTAGAAAGTTTTCTAAGTGTCATACACCAACTAGCTAGGTTGTAGAGCCTTGGATTAGGTGAGTGGAGAGTTAACTCTCCAAGGCCGCTCAAACAAAACGTAGAAGTTGATTAATTGAGCGAAATCCAACTCCGTTAGGTGGACTGGGAAAGTTCTCCTCCAAAGAGTCAAGCGCGAGGGGAAGTGAAGGCTGAGAAGAGAGATACCCCCTCTCTAATTTGCTGAATCTGACCTCAAGACCGTTCCGCCCCACTTCTGACATGGATTGATGCCCATAGTTTCCACTCCTAGGTTCCACACAAGTGACTGCGGGGGGGAATACCCGTGGTACCTGAGGCAGACGTCGCATCATTTTCAGCAGTACTTCTGGGGGGTGCCCTTGCAAAGCTTGGGTGCTTGAGCCGGCAAAGGCTATCGTTAGGAGGTCGGTGTAACTATTTCTGATACCTTCGCTAGTAGGCCTAGGCCGTAATTATCCCAGACTACTTTCGGGAGGTCCTATATTTTCGCTTTCTTGTATTTTGGTGTCCGGTCCTAATCACCCGGAGCGGAAATACCTGAAGGCTATTTGCTTGATTGTATCTCAGGGATTATTATTTTTTAGTGAGTGCTCTTTGCTCCTAGCTTTCCTAGCTTTACACTTTTTTGAGTCTAATTAAAATTTATAAAAGTGGCTGATCAAGCGCCTCGTCGATCGAGGAGAATCCGGGGGTTATCTCTCGAGAGTCCAGAGCCTTCTTCGAGAAGGCGTAGGAGTGATTTAGCAGGTGGTTACCACCATGTGGCATCCGACACAGTGGAGAGAGATCCTCCACAAGGGTCTGAAGGTTTCATAGCTGATTCCGGTGTTGGTTTCGAGAGGAGCGTTCCGCTCACCTCGCAAGTATTATTTCCGCAGGAAGAAGATATACAAGTAGAGGAAGTGTCTGAACCCTCAGATTCACTTCCATCTCCTCTTCCTCCTGATTATCCGTTCGTTGTTCAATACATCGGACCCGAGTCAGAGAGACCGGAAGATCCTCCTTATTATACATACCTTTCGATGGCCACGACTGGGAACGCGGCTTCTGCTGTGAGTGCTGTAGGCATTCAGACTCTTGCTTCTGTTGAAGGAGGGGGCACTATTGCTATATCTTCGATTGCCTCTAGTGCTGCTGTGTTTGGCTCTGGTTTCACCCAAGCACATGCTTCTCAATCTGGTCCCTTCTGTTTTGGAATGCCCACTAGTGGGATTCCTTCTTTTTCATTTTCCGCTGCTGCAGCTGGATCTACACCCATGTCTTCCATGGCTAGTGGATCAGCTTCTTTTCAAGGGTTCCCCTTCGGAACTGGACACATTCCTAGTTCGAATCCTTCTTTAGGGTCCTTTCCATTTACTTCTCAGACCCAGAGTTTCAACCCTTGGTCTGGAGGTCAAAGTTCAACTACTTTTACAGGTTGGAACCCTGTATTCACTACAGCGGGGGCAGGGAATCAATTTTACGCTGGTCACCAAGGGAATGCTTCTTTCCCTTCATCGAGTGCTTATCGGAATTTTTCCCCTCTATATAATGCCTGGAACCCCTATCAGGGGCTTTCCTCTTCATTTAATACTTCGGGCGGGGGAACTGGTCCGGTCTTTGGTAACTCGGCGTGGGGAGGAGGTTCTTCTCCTTTTGCTACGAGTTCTTTCTGGCAACCTGGTGCCTCATCAAATCCAGGGTATTCTTTTCAGAATGTTGGGAAGTCATCCTATCAAGGATGGAATCCTTAGGCTCCGCCTCGTTTACCTTTTCTAGCAACGTTAAACTTGCCAGATCTGTCGAAATTGACGAATGATCCAATTCGGTATAGTCCGGGGTGGCCTCCGGTCCCGACCAAACTACCTTCAGACATTCCAAAGTTTGAAGGGAAGAATGGAGAGGATCCGGCTGACCACATCACCACTTTCCATTTATGGTGTTCTTCTAACTCCCTGATCGACGATTCAATTAGGTTGAGATTGTTTCAACGCACCCTAACTGGAAACGCTGCCAAATGGTATATTGAGCTAACTGGGGGCAGTTTTGCTACATTTGGAGAACTGGTTGTTACATTTCTAAACCATTTCCAGTTGCCTGTCCGATATGATGCTGGGACTGAACTCCTAGCTAATTTTAAGCAAGACGATGCAACCCACATTTCTGATCACATTCAGGAATGGAGGAGAAGGAAGAGGCTTATTAAAGCTCATATTCCAGGATAATTCCTTTTGGAATGGTTTTTGAAATCTCTGCAGTCAGACATTTCTAAAGATGTATCCCTGTCCGGGGTATTTTCTGAGGAGCAGGCCATTTTGAGGGCCCAACAGCTGGAACTGATCTATTCTCAGTCTAGGGTCCTCCATAAATATTTGCCCAATGCTCCTCGCTCCAAATTAGATTTATCCAAAACTAAGCCTGGTCTGCATGGTGATGGGCTGATCGGGTCGATGAATAGTGGTGCAGCCAGCTTGCGTACTCAACTGCAGCAATTTTCTTTGCAATCTGCTCCTTCTGGTCAGGCTATGCCTGCTGAGTCATCGCCTTCCCAGTCTTTGTCCATAAATGCTATCCAAGCTTCTGATCCCAAAGGAAATCAACAATCCGAAGGGAAGAAGAAGGGGCGAAATAATAAGAAAAAGGGCAATAATGGGAAGGGTAATGTGAATAAAACCAACGAGCATGTTGGTGAGGGTCCAAAGGAGAAAAGGAAAGTGAAGTTTCCATGCAAGCTGTGTGCTAGAGACCATCTTACACACCTTTGCCCTAAAATTCAGGATGCGCAGCGCCTGTTAGCTCAGTAGGGTTCTTCTAGTTCCCAGGCTGTGTTAACAAACCCTTTTCCCCAAGGGCAACAACTAGTTGTTGGCGCGAATCAAAATCCTGGGGCTTCCTCTGGGGGCACCCAGGAAGGGGAAATTCCATCGAACATATTCATGATGAGTGCTCACGTGGATGTCGCTACGAGATCCCGTGATTATGGCGGAGAAGAGTCTTCGAAAGCTAAGGATACTCCTGATGCTACTGAGCCGCTTCACCTTATGAAGCCTACTGTTGATTCTATGCCTCGGATTCCCAAAGCATCTTCTAAGCGATCGACGATTAATCCAAACGCTAGGGCTGCCCAGAACTACTCTATTGTGGAAGATCTGGCGCAGAGTCCTTGTGCTATGTCGGCTTTAGAGGTACTCCAGTCTTGTCCGGCTCAGCGCAGTGCTTTGCTCACTGCCATTGGGGCTATTGATCTGAAAAATTCTCTTCTGATTACTTTTGATATGTCTAATTTTAAGAAGAGACTCCCCCATCATATGGCTTTTCATATTAAATCATCGTACCGGAAGTGCAACATCTTTCGGACGGTTGTTGATGAGGGTGCTTCCACATGCGTGATGTCTCTCACATGTTGGAAGACAATTGGATCTCCCAAAGTTGTTCCATCTACCACTCTTCTGACTGCGTTCGATGGTCATTCTCATAGACCCCATGGTATTGTCCCAGCTTTGCCCATCTGTGTTGGGGGCAAAACTGTCAATATAGAGGTTGAGGTAGTGGATGTAAGCTTGGACTACAACCTTCTGTTGGGGAGAAACTGGATTTATGAGATGGATGCCATTGCATCCTCATTATTTTGGATTATATGTTTCCCTCACGAAGGGAGGATCGTTACAGTGGATCAACTGGACTGTCCTCCTGTAGACCCGAATGCGTCTACTGACTCATCTATTCCTAAGTTGGATAATACTAAGGCGCCTGTTGAGAATTTAGGAGTTGGAATGTATTCTTCCTTGATGGGTACTTTTGATATTCCTCCTCCTACGGTTCATATTAATTCTATTTCATCCTCCAAGGCTCCTCTTCGAAGAGAGTTCTTTAGAACTCATTATTTTTCGGACCCTTGGACCTTACCTTCCCCTACTGCCACATTAGCGGAAGGTCAAGTGGGTGGAATGGCATTTCCAATGTCTGCAGCAAAGATTTCTTATCAGTCTATTGTTGACTCTGCAGAATCCATCCCAGCTCCTCTCTCACCGAAAGAGTTGGATGGAGATGTGGCTCTGGCTTGGGCACTTAGTTCTTCTTCTGCCCAGGATTGCCTTGATACCACTCTTCCATATGAAGAGGCCATCCTGGAAGCTATGACTGGTATAGATAGACCGTGGGATGATTTGCATCATCGGTCTTACTTTTTACCTGATTTGAGCGAAGTTGAAACAAGTTTTCCAAGTCCTCAGTCTCCTGGTCCTATTCACCCAATCCTTAACCCTTTAGCACCAACACATGTTTATGTTGAAGGGAACATGGCTGTGATTTCTCCTACTATCCCGGTGAACATTTCCAGGGATCCAAATATTATTGAGAGTGTCTTCATCGGAGCTGAATGTTCCCGTGAAGAGATTCAGATTTATACCGAGCTCTTTAAAGAGTATAGGGATGTATTCGCTTGGTATTATGAGGAAATGCCTGGTATAGATCCATCTATTGTCCAGCATGAGATCAAGACTTATGAAAACGCTAAGCCTGTGAGGCAAAAACTTCGTCCGGTCAATCCTAGGAAGGCAGCAGCTATCAAAGCTGAGGTGGAGAAGCTGCTTAAGGCGAGACTCATTTTCCCTGTTCCTTTGACTGAATGGGTTTCAAACCCTGTTCCCGTAGATAAAAAACAAGGAAAAATTCGAGTTTGCATTGATTTCAGAGACCTTAATAAAGCATGTCCTAAAGATAATTACCCCACACCATTTATAGATCAAATCATTGATGAGTGTGTCGGTAATGAGATTTTCTCCTTCATGGATGGTTTCTCCGGATATAATCAGATTACTATCCGTCCTGAAGATCAGCATAAGACTGCCTTTATTTGTCCCTGGGGTACATTTGCATACAAGAAGATGCCTTTTGGTCTTAAAAATGCTGGGGCTACCTTTCAGCGGGCCATGTCATATGCCTTCCATGACATCAAAAAGATTATCGAGGCGTATTTGGATGATTTAGCTGCTCATTCTCGAAAGAGGATGGATCATCCTGCTCACCTCCGGAAAATATTTGAACGATGTCGGTTCTATAAGATTAGATTGAATCCGAACAAGTGCGTTTTCGCGGTTACATCCGGTCGGTTATTGGGATTCATTGTGTCTAGGGAAGGGATTAGGGTAGATCCCTTCAAGGTTGAGGCAATACTTCGGTTGCCTCCCTCGTCCTCTATTCGTCAACTTCAAAGTCTACAAGGAAAGTCTAATTTTCTTCGGAGATTTATCGTAAATTATGCTGAAGTTACCAAGGGATTTATGAGATTGTTGAAGAAGGGAGTTCCATTTCTTTGGGATGACTTCGCTCAACGCTCATTCGATGCTTTGAAAAAAGCATTGACCTTTGCTCCTTTATTGAGTCCACCTGATTATAGCAGGGATTTCCTTTTGTATCTGGCAGCAGCAGAATCTACCATTGGTATGGTTCTGGTTCAGGAGGATGATGCTCTTGCAGAGCATGTTATTTACTATCTTAGTCAAGGATTGGTAGGACCTGAACTCCGGTACACTCCGATAGAAAAGTTAGCTTTAGCAGCAGTTCATGCTGTGTAGCGACTCTGGCATTAAATTATTCTACGAAAAACTTATGTTTTGGCAGCAGCCAATCCATTTCAGTTTGTCCTCAGTAGGCGAGTGATTGGGGGCAAATACAATAGATGGATTGTGATTTTACAGGAATTTGATCTTGATTTTATGTCTGCCAAGTCCAAGAAATCATTGGTTTTCGCGGAATTGATCTCCGAGTTGCCCTGTGGGGAAGAGATGATCTATGATGAATCCTTTCCAGATGAAAATTTGTTTCTTATCTCTTCACGGGATCCTTGGTATGGAGATATAATTGCGTATCTCAAGACTGCGAAGTTTCCCTCTACTTTTTCGAAAGATGAGCGTCGTAAGTTGCGTCACTTGGCCAAGAATTATTTGATTATTGGTGATGCTTTATATCGTCGAGGGGTTGATTCAATCCTGAGACGCTGCTTAACTCTCGAAGAAGCTGAGGCTGTGCTGAATGATTCCCACAGTGGAGCTTGTGGGGGTCATTTATCTGGGCTTGCTACAGCCCAAAAGATCTTGCGTGCTGGGTACTTTTGGCCTTCGATTTTCAAAGATTGTATGGAGTCGGTCAAAAAGTGTCATCTGTGTCAAGTTTATACTCGAAAAATGCGCGCTCATCCAGCTCCGCTTTTTCTAGTCATTACTTTCGGTCCCTTTACAAAGTGGGGTATTGATTATACTACTTGTAACCCGCCTTCGGCTAAAGGTCACAAGTACATTATTGTAGCAGTAGACTACTTTACGAAGTGGGTCAAGGCTATGCCTACTTTTGGGAATGATGGTGAGACTGCAGCTCTTTTTCTTTTTAACTAGGTTATTGCTCGTTTTGGTATTCCTAGAGAGATTGTCACTGATCATGGCAGTCATTTTCAGAATAGCATGATGGCTGAGTTGGCTCTAAAATTAGGTTTCCGGCAGGAGCATTCATCTCCATATTATCCTCAAGCCAATGGGCAAGTGGAAGCCGTGAATAAATCCTTGAAGAAAATTCTTCAAAGGACAATCGATAAAGCTAGATCCAACTGGCATATTATGCTATATCCTGCACTTTGGGCATACAGGACGTCAGTGAAAACTGCAACTGGCTTTACTCCGTTTCAGCTAGTTCACGGGTTGGAATCCGTATTTCCCATTGAATGTGAGATTCCTTCTCTTAAGTTAGCTGTTGAACTTCTTCCTGACACTTCTAGTCTTGAAGAACGTCTCCTTCATCTGGAACATCTCGATGAGCAGCGTCGGGATGCCGCCACGATGAATGAAGCACATAAAAACCGAGTTAAAGCTCAGTACGATAAGGCGGTCAAACCTAGGGTTTTTTCGGAAGGTGACCTTGTTTTGGTCTATGCCCAAGAAAAAGATGCCCTGGGGGCAGGAAAGTTTAAGTCTATGTGGTATGGCCCCTTCATCGTTAAAAAATTCCTTAAGAAAGGAGCATATACCTTGGTTGATTTCGAAGGGAACGAGTTGTCGGAGCCCCGAAATGGGCTCTATTTGAAGAAGTATTATGCCTAGGCTTCGGCCTGGCATGTTGCTTTTGTATATAGTAGTTTTTTCTTTGTACATATCTGGTTGGTTTTCGATTTTTGATGGGTTGGTGATGTTTTTGATCTGCTTTGGCAGGTTGTCTTGGATGTCATGAGTCATTTTGGTTTCGCCGATGGTTCTAGTAGACACACCCGGAACTTAGCTTTCGTGGCTTGGGTGCTTCATTATCCATCCGGTCAGCTGTTAGTATCAAGACGGGTCTGCATTGGTCCTGCTTCCAATAATATAGCAGAATACACTGCAGTTGTTTATCTACTCTCGGAGGCAATATCTTTGGGTGTTGATTCGTTGGTAGTTTTCTTGGACTCTCAGCTGGTGGTGTCGCAGTTGAACAATACTTATTGGGTTCGAGATCCATTTTTATTACGGTTGTTCTTGAGGGTACGTTTGTTACAAAGATCATTTCATTTTTTAACTTTCATTCATATTCCTCGAGCTGACAATTGGTTGGCAGACTCATTAGCTAATCAGGCACTGGATTGGCATATTAATCATTCCATACAATAAAATTTAATCATAAAAAACATCATACATTTTGATACATTTATCACATCACATCAAACATCGCTGTATATATATCATCAGAGTGTTCAAAAACTTTACAAAAATTTGGATCCATAAAATCATACAAAAATAGGGCTTATGCCCGATCATGTTCCGTCTCAAAAATATACAGTCATCTGATACATCGTATCTATCTACTCCTGAGGTCCCTGCCCATAAGTTGTGTTCTTATAGAACATGATCGTGGTGGCAACTCGACGGAATAACCGTACCCAGTCTCGGGGCACTCCTACCACCCGTCTCTGGATGGCTTCCGGCAGATCTTCCACGGAAACCATAGGTACTTGGCGGGTTAATCCATCCAAGTTCCTTTGTACAGCCTGGAGAGTCCTGTCTGAATCCACTATATCCGCTTCGCCTCGGCGACGCTTGTGTCGCGGGAAACCCTCAGGTCGAACTGGTCCAATATCTGTATCATGATCATGTTTACATTGTAAGTCATTATGAATCCAATCAAAAACATGTTTGTTTTTCATTTTTTCATACATATTTGAAAAAATCCAAAAAATTATATAAGTCAAAAAATTTTGCAAACTTACCGACTGTGCCCCATGCCATGCCTGGTGGAAGGACAAGATCTGGATCTCCACGAAAGTCCATCCCGGCATAGGGGTAGTCATCCACAGCGATGATTTGTTCTCCCCACCAAAGGAATAACTCATCATCCCAAGTGGTCCAGGGAACTTCACTTCCCCCTAATCTCTTCATCATGTCTGCCCGCGAGCAATTCTTGGGTATCTCGGGCTGCTGATGGTAGAGATAACTCTGGGTCTCAATGCTGGTATCTTCTCAAAGAAGAATGTCATCAAAATTGTACCGTATCCAAAATGTTTTGTCTTTACTTGGCGGATTGAGGTCAATTGTTGCTTCATGTTTAGTAATAGGGCTGTGCACCAATCATATACATGAGTTAAGCATTCCACTGCTATGCTCATTTGCGTCCTGGATGCCTGGTGTAGGGAGGCAGATCCTGCCACTCTGCCAATGGTGAAAAGGAGGATTTTCATGTGCAAATCCCTTAAATCTTTAATTGCAATTTGAGTTCCAACTTTCTTGGAACCCTCTACGCAATACACGTGGACGTAATCTTCCATGGTTAGCCCTCCCAGGGGCTTCCCGTGCAAGTCTACTGGTTCTCCCCTCCGGGAGAGTCCAATGATAAAATATATGTCTTCCACTTCAATGCGTACTGGCATCTGATCTATCATAAAGCAGTCCTCTTCCGGTTCCCAATAATTCACGAGCATTTCTAGCAACCGGACATTGCTTTTCATATTTGGCATTTTGAAAAAATTGAGCAATCCGCAATTCCGAAGAATATTTAGCGATGCTCGATCTCGCATTACTTCTTGATCAATTGCACTGTGTTCACGCTCTCTCCATGAGATAGTCATCCTGTCAAAATTCAATAAATCCTTCATTAGATACGCATTTTTTTATTCGGGCCTGCGCATACGCGACTTTGTCTGTGCACAGTCGCGTATATACGCGACTTCATCATTGCCAACCCGCGTATGTGCAAACCCGTGTTTTTTAGCAAGGGTTTCTATGGTGAAAATCACTAAATTTTAATTTATGAACGGACAAAATAATTTGCAAGGATGATTGATGAGCTTACCTGAAAAATTTGGTGCGATTTGACGGTCGGTTGCTCCTGATTTGATGAAAGAATTTTTTTGCTCCAGAGCACTTTTTTCCAAATCAACAATGTAATAATGAACCAAATATGAAGTAATTTGTCTATTTATGGCTAAAAAGTTGAAAGTTTTCGCAAAAAATTGTTATGCTTATTTTTTCGATCTATCTTAAGCTGCATAACCCGGATGCTTGGAAGTGCCCAGTTTGGTATGTTTTCAGGTACATTTTGACGAATTTGAGATTTTTCCTGGTTTTTTGATCCATGATTACTGACTCGTCACGGCAGGTATATGATCTTCACTGGCATATAGGTTAGGGAAATCACTTTCCGCTGCATCTTGCATACTAGCCTCCATACTGATCACTTGCCATAGGGTCGATCCCATCAGGTCATGACTATTACACCCATTTCACTCGCCGATTATTTAATCATGACTTGATGGTAGAACCTTCCTTTACATGGGCTTCCTAGTTAGTTCCTCGCTATCACTTGTTGCCCATGCTGCGTTTTATGTAGGCTCGGGAGTCCTCTTTAGTCCCGCCATGACTTATGTGTCGAAGCTTCATTCTTCTTCTTCCTCACTATCATTTTTCTGGCTATTACCCTAGAGGCTCCCTGGTGTCGTTAAGTTGTATTACTGCATTGCATATTGGCTACTTGTTTATCCTGGCCTTTAGCCGGCTTCATTTGGACTCGATGTTTAAGCCAAATTTTGACCTTGACTTTCTGCACAAGTTAACCATTGCATGCACTTAGCTATCACGACTTGACACCTTTGTACCCATGGATGGAACGTTCCTCTGAGTATCACTTACCAGTTTTCGCCACCTTGCATTGAGCATAGGATTGTTCCAATCCCAGGAACTAGTGCATCTGATTTTCTGATACTCGTTCTATCCATTGTACCATAGCATTCTTTTATTCTTTTTCAGGCTTATTATATGAAAAAGACAAAAAAATCAAATATAAAAAAAAGAGCGGGAACGAGATGTATCTTCATTGTTTTGATGGTAGTACAGAGTCAGTTTGTCGCCCTTGAACAAAGCACATATACTTATATATATTTCCTACATTTGGGATGGTTTTAGTTTTGACCTAGGTTCAGCCTTTGCCTTGTTTCACTGGTCAGTCCTCCCCTGGTTGGTTATCTCTTCCAATCATATGGAGAGTTTGTTTTGCCTCCTGCATAATAGACTTATACAGTGTCACTTTTTACTGCCATGGTCATCACGAGTCGTGCTTTTGTTCAAGGGAAGTTTAACCTGAGTTGGCCATTCTGCGGTGTCTCTTGACTCATTATTCAGTCGGCCTTCCCGGTCTTGTCAGTATCATGTTCTATCACATCAGATGTTTTGGTCTTCTGCTCGTGCTGGTTTGAGAAGGTCCCCATTGACTTCTTGCTGGCGGGTTTGTCTCTTATCAACTACGACACATTGCTCTGAGAGCAAACCTAGAGCCGCACCTTGGGCCTATTTCCATCATTGATAGGTGACCTCGTGCTCAGCATTTGATCATCATCATGGGTCTTTGACTGAGTGGTTTCCCCTGTGTTCGACGTCAGCACACATTATCACACTTGGGATTCGTGCGGTACCTTGATTTCCATTTGACCCTATCGGTGGATTTCTCGCCTCTGTGTCAGCTTTCATTATTGGTTGGTTCAGAGGGTTTCTTCCGTGCGCTAGCTTCATCTTGTGCATGTCGGAAACGTACTTCGGTTTTGGTTCCATCACTCTACTTCGTTCGATTCCTTCCAAATCTTGGCCTGCGGGTTACACTCGCGCTGGACTGATGTGGGATGCCTTAATGCCTTCCTTCCAGTAGATCTTTTCCCATCGACTTCGACTCATTGCTCTGGGAATAAGGTCTAGAGTCTTTTTGTCAGTACCTTAGGGTTTGCAGTCATCAGTGGCAGACTCTTCGCTATCGACAGTGGGGATTCATCATTGCCTCCTGATTGGTAGATTCTTTCAAGTGTTCGACTTCAACTCATTCATTCACACTTGTTAGATTGTACTGGGGCACCTTGACACTCATTTTCATTATTGGTGGGTTGTCTCGCGTTGGTTAATGGTATACATTATTGACCGGTAATCCAACGATTTCTCACATGGTCGACTTCAGCTCATTTATTCCCATTGTGTAGAATTGTGCCATAGTGATCGGTGAAGACCTCGGGTTGCATCAGCATTTATCGGTTCACTTTTGACAGTCCATTCAGTTTCTGCCAGTGATGTCGTTCACCCTTATATGTTGCAGTGTCAGTACAGCAACATCCTATATGTTGGCTCCCGAGTTGCGTGATTGTACCGTTTGTTCCACCTCTTATGATTTGGTACTTGGAGATTCAGTTACTTATATGATCAGACATCCAGTTGCAGCATCCTTGATCAGCTTTCTATATGTGATACTTGGACATTGATTCAGACTTATATTTCCGGGCCATGCTCAGATGATTCATTGTGTACTTTCAGTTCAACTATACTTGTATACATTTTGGATCTATTATGTACTTTCCATATGATGTATTTTTGACTGAGCATGGGTATGCCCGCCTCAGCATGAGTTGACTCTCTGTTTTCTTTCATTGGTTTTTGGCAGGCTGAAATCTGGTGAAGTCCTCTCTTGTCCTTGCGAAGTTTTTTCTATGTGCATAATACATTTCGGCCATCATGTACCCCTTTTGACCTCATATATTAGGGGGCATCTGTTATAGCATCATTTCTCACCTTCATATGATTCATGATTGCTTTTATGGCTTTGGGCACCCATTCCTACAGACTTGGACAAAATTCACTAAAAAACAATGTAAAAATCCCCATACGCGGTTATGCCCAGACTTTTCTGCGTGTATACGCGAGTCCACATGTAATTTTCCGCGTATGCCATTAAAATCATTAAAAAATATATTAAAATTCCCTATTTTCGGGCTGGGTTGATGGTTACTCTGGTAGTTCAACCACCCCAGCACGTGGCCAACTGTTTCCAACTGATGAAACTACTTTGAGGGAGTATAAAAGCCCCTCATGTGCATGGCCTAAGGGAGAGAGAAATTTTATAGTCATTATACTCTGTTGGAATCCTAGTTCAAGTCTGATTCCCCGTGCCTCCTGCACTTTCCCAGATTTGTATCAAGAAACTCTTGTTTCCTGGAGATGTTCATCCATTTATATGCCATCTCGAGTGCACAACTCTTGGAAGAATATTAGCGAGGCAAGGGCGGGACGAATCCGGACGACGATCTGCTCGAAGATCGTGGAAGGATTCAGGTGATCTCTCCACTTTTACTACTGTACATGCTATTCATAGTAATGAAGAACCGTCTTGTTCCTGAACTTCCATGTCAGTATCTATTTTTATATGTGGAAAGATTGATTATTAAGCAGTTATTATCATTTATATCATGTTTCACATTGATTACACTAACATTTAGGAGAATTATATGTTGTACAACTAGGTTTCTGTGCACGTTCTTTCTTGTTTTCAGGTTGAAGGAGGAAGAAGGGTTGCTGGGGGTTTGAACCCCGCGGGATCTACATCGAATGTAGGACTACGGGTGAGTCCTGCTATCGTTGATTTCTAGTTTTTGCATTCAAGTATGGTTGTGTGTGAGTCTTTCTGAATAGCATGCCCTGATCTGTGGAGGTTTCGACCCAACAAACCTCTAGGGTGATTTTCCCCGAAACACAGGCCATCCTTGTTGAAGTAAAACTCCTTTTCCATAGCTCTTGTATTAACTACCTTCTCTCTATCGCGTAATCTCAGAGTCCCTCTTCTGCTTGAGCGATTAAAGGAAATGGGTGAAAAAACTGAAAGAGAAGACAATTGTTTGCCATAATTATCAAACATTGCACCCAACTTCTTCCCCTTTCCATTGTTACCCAATGAGGTAGATGTGGCAATTGTTGTCATACTGCCCAAAGCAGAGGCCATCTTCTCTTATGCTGAATATATAATTACAAGATCTTCATATTAGTATGAACCTTAAAAAACATGACTCCCATTGCTAAAAACCACTTTTATGTTGTAACAGGCAAACTAAACAACTATCGCAACTTTTGGCAACTTCTGGAGCATTAAGAGAGAAACAACCAAAGAGAAATACAACCACAATCCTCATTTTAATGAGACCGGACTATATATTTGCATTAAGATAATAGAAAGAAATCACGACTATATTAAGGCCAGCACAAAACAATCTTTAACTAGTGTCTCTCGCGGCCTTCAGGTTGCCATGCTAGAGGTTGCATATTTTTAATTCAAATTCTTGACCTCTCATGCCCATCTATGAATGCATCCAATTGGATATCTACATCAAATGCTCCTTTATATCCCCAAAAACAAATTCCCTACTACAAGAGCACCAGTATTGATGGATCACCCCACACCATCCCACCCACTAGAAACGATGAAAAATGAAACCCGAGAAAACTTCTGAAATATCTCAAGATGACTATATGGGTGGTTTTTATGAATCAACCAACCATTCAGAACATGCTCATCAATCCAAACCATGAGTATTATGTGACAATATTCAAGCAGGCACTGAATCGGATTTCTGAAGCTATGTTAGAGAAACCCTAAACTCTCATTGAAAATAGGTGAAATGTGGCACCACTCAGAGATTGACATGTGACAATTGGTACAAGTGGTAGACAATTGGCATGCTCAAACAACGAGGTGATGCAGGAATGACATGAGGGAGAAAATATCAGAAAAGCCCCAAATCTGGAGAACTAAAGCTCATCACCAACACGAGATTGACAACTTTACATGATGTAACCTATGAAATCGTAAATGGAGAAATCATAGTAACAATAAAGTAACCTATGTAACAATAAAGTCGGATTCATCCTGGGAGTGGTAATGGGAGAAATCATAGTGAACAACAAGAAACATGCAAAGTTGCTTACAATCAAATAGATGAAAAAACACATACAAAAAACCTAGATAATAATCATGAACAAGCTTAATATTGAATTATGAATTGTAAAGGAACTTACAAAATGTGACATTATGAACCTGGTCAAGTGCACAAGCAAAAATATCCTGGACATGACCCTGGTTGACAAGTTGTATTGCTCATGATGGAAGAGGATTTGTACCTGCACTGCCAAGTCAATCAAAATCCATCATTATCTATACAATAAATACAAGTAATTGATGTAGTATTTTTTACTCTAAGATGCATTCTTACGATAATGTTAGAACATATGTTGAAAATGTCAAAACATACCTAAATAAGCTCCTCTTCGTTTCAAGAACAATTTATTGGAGTCGCATGAACTTGGAACAAGCCTCCCACGATTTGAAAGAGTAGCAACTAAGTCAACAATGACTTTTTTGTTGCTACGCTGGATCAAGGGAGGTTTGCTCCAAGATTAAATCGCTCCAATAAATTATTCTCTACTAAACAGGGCCAACCACGTGAAGGTGGAAGCTCTTATGGCCCCTCCCCCCCCCTCACATCACTCTCAATTCCCCAATCCCCAATCTATATTTCAATTTTTACTTTCATGAGCATAAAAAAAAATATTCAATAACTAGTAAAAAAACAATTCAACAAAAAGTACGCAAGGAAACATTGCAATTAATTCTTGACATAAAAATAGTATGATAAATGAGTTTTTTATATAACGCAAAAAACGTTCCAAGTATGGTAACGTTTGTCTTATAATAATACAATATTTTACATTATCGAATTTTCTTTTTCTTCTTCCTATTTCTAAAGCTCATAATTACATCATCAATATCATCATGCTCTGCTCCTGTTTCATGCCTTTCGACCCACACTGTTGACCTAGTTGCATAGTCACGATGTATGGTCTCATCCAGTGACGGGGCATCGCCTACAAAAAAAAAAAATATTAAATTTTAATTGTCAGTTTTTAAATATCATTGAACTAGTTTGGTAATATTAATAAAAAAAATTGTAATGAGATTATTTACCTGGTGCACCAGTTGTCGTCGCTGACCTAGTTGCGTAGTCACGATGTCTGGTCTCATCCAGTGACGGGGCATCGCCTACAAAAACAGATAATATTAAATTTTAATTGTCATTTTTTAAATATCATTGAACTAGTTCGATAATATTAATAAAAAAAATTGCAATGAGATTATTTACCTGGTGCACCAGTTGTCGCCGCTGACCTAGTTGCGTAGTCACGATGTCTGGTCTCATCCAGTGACGGGGCATCGCCTACAAAAATAGATAATATTAAATTTTAATCGTCAGTTTTTAAATATCATTGAACTAGTTCGGTAATATTAATAAAAAAAATTGCAATGAGATTATTTACCTGGTGCACCAGTTGTCGTCGTTGGGACTGTTGCCCTGTCTTCCTCTCTAGTGGTAAGATCCTCAAGGGAAACATTCTCTATCATTTAAACAAAAAACGTTATAAGGACAACCATCAAGGTATAATTAGAAAAAATTATAAGTGGAAATTAATTACCGTCATGGCCCTCACTAATAGTAGCATTGTCAGCCTGGTCCCCACTACAATGATCAGGTTGCACATGAGGATCATCTACATCTGGCTCTAAAACTGGGTTATTTGCCTCGTCGGTAGTGCTGCTCCCCTGATTTAAAAAAAGTTGTTAGACATTAAATTTATGGACGAAAACAAACATATTGAAAGGTTAATTTTTTACCTTATCAGGCATTCTGGATCTTGGGACCTACCCCAAGCTTCTGCGACGTTCAACTACAGCTTGATAGCCAAAATGGAAAGCGATATTTTTATCTTCCTCTGTAGTTTTTGTTCCAAAGTCATCACCCTACATTACATATGATTGTGTATTTTTAATCATATTTGATAGGATTACAAAAATGTTGGAAGGCGATACAATTAATTATAAGATGTTTAGCTACTTAATTACAATTCTTGTGGCTAATTTCAAGTAGCTGCCCTGGCCTAGCTTGTGATGGCCCTTTTTTTCAATCCTAGCTTTGGTTGCCTTCGAGGTGTCAAGCAACCTAGCATCAAAATATTGAAGTCAGATATGACGTAACACACTTTTATTTTAGACATAGAGAAAATTAAAGCTATTGAATTAAAGTTGTAATTTACCTTGCGGGTCCAGTTGGCATTTTTCCTTCTTTCTTTGCCCTTTTCTCTTTTCCGTCATGGATGAGTGCTCTCCACTCACTCTCTGGAACTGTGATAGGATGCTCATATCTAGGGTTAAATTGCAATTGCGTCCTATAGGTGTCCCTGGTATATTTCAAATATTTTCCGGCTACCTGAGCCACCGTTGTTCTGTCAAATGTGCCGACCCCAAAAAGGGCTTCTAGATAATCTAGAAGTTCTTTTTTCAGGTTGGAATTATGGGAATTCCACCCTGTACGTATGGTTGGGCCAAAAATTACCAATGCATGGCTCTCCAGAATCCTGTAGAACTCATTGTTTCCTACACAGAATAAAACCAAAAGAAAAAGAAGATATTATCATTAATTTAAAAATAAAAATCATGATAAATATGTTTTATATAAAGTACATGAAATAGTTAAAATATTAAAATTTACCTAGGAGTTGTACATGCTTTATAGGGACACCTTCATCGTTCACCAACAACGTGCCATTAATGGTCCCTATGGAGCTGACACGTGTAGCTCCAGGAAACGCAATAATGTAGTTGGCCATATCAACCTCATCATTGCCAACACGTTCAACGGTTGGTTGGGTGTCTGCTTGGGCAGGGTGTGTTTCTTGGCTGGCACTTAAAGGAGTAGAAGGTGTACGAGAGGTTTGTTGGGAAATATCTTGCCCTTGTGTCCCACTACCACCAACACCGGGTTCAGCAAGTGCCAGAAAATGCTACATACAAAAGAACTTTTTGTTAGTTTAGTCAATGTAAAAATTAAAAATCAAACTATCACAATTCATCTCATGCAGAACAAAAAAAATATCCTTTTGACTTTTTATTATTACTTGATATGTTTCTAGCTGGCTCATAAGTTGTTTTATCCTCTCTTCTGTTTCAGGTGTTTGAGGCGCGTCTATCAAAGTATTAAATTCCGACCTTGCATCTCGTGCCTTTTTTCGCAACAAGAACACTCGAGATAGGGATGAAGAAAGCTCTTCCTCAAAGAGGGAATCATCAGGCATACCATGGCTAGGTGTCTGCATATTTGAACAAAATTAATATTATTTCAATTATGTAAATAACTAAAATACTTGAAGATAGAGCAATGCTGGCACTTTACATGTTCTTCCGCTGGCCTCTTTCCGCGATCATCCCGTCTCGGGGTTGTTCCTGTACTGCCCTAATCAGTCTGCCACATTGCAATAAAATTATAAATGTAAAAAATTGAAAACAATATCTAACTTGAAAACACAAAATGAAAACTGAAATAATTTCTAATAAGACACCGGAAGACAGAGTTAGAGTTTCAAATATGCCTTGCATTGAATTCAGTCCTGGAAACATTTCATTGCACATTAAGGCACCCAAACAAGAGACGAGTTGACAATGAAGACCTTATTGAATATATTGTTGGAGCAACTTCTAGTAAATTTGTTGTGAAGACCTTGAGGACATTTTTGGAGCAACATTGTTGAAGCTGATGGTATAGCATTGTTGGAGACGATCTTGAAGGGCCTTGAAGTGAAGCTTTTGGAGCAACTATTGAAAAATCCTCAGAGCATTTAAGTAAGGCACTTTCTATCTTCCATCACCTTTTTCCTTTCAATATCCTTTAAACGATTTTGTTGATATTTAATGTTTGAAATCACGTTATAATTCCTTGATTATATGTGTTTTGGGACTTTCCCTTTGAAATTACCCAAAAATACCCTGGCAATTTTATCTTCAAGATGCATGTCTGACCCTATTGTTCAATATTTTGATTGATAGTAGTAAACATAGAGAGTTAGGGGGCTCTTGACTTGGTTTGGTTGGGCCATTATATCCCTAACATATACTAGGGAGAACCCCCCTTGAGTTGGAGGAGAGCTAGCCCAAAGTGAAAAGAGGTTGGTGAGGTGACAATGGGGCTATTGAATTACACATGGTATCACACTTTAGCTTTAGGACTTTATCTTGAGAAGTGCGAGATTTTGCTATATCAATTCTCAAATTCTTTACAACACTATTGTTAAGAACTAATAAGAAGTGATGTTGAGGGGTTTTTGGGTATAAGAAACAATACCATTTAAAAAATAGGGTTCTCAGTCCTTGGCATTCCTTCACCTGGGCCTAGGGGCACACTAGAATAATTTCAAACTAAACCATGCAAACTTAAAAGTAACTTAACAGATCCATAAAGTAATAATAATCATAATTCCTAATTTCCTATTGTACGATATGATGCAAATTATTCAAACATGAAGCAATGAAGACATGCAATGTCTGAATTTCAAGATTGATGAACCAATACAAGAAGTTAGAAACTACAACTTTGATTCAATACTCTATGTCCTAACTCCAAGAAGGAATCTAGTTTGTAGTACATAACATGCATCGTGTATTATCAATTCTTAATTGACAACAACTAAAGGTCATCTACCTCATCAATTCCTTCCCATTTTGTGTTTTTATGTTATATTCCTTATAAAGTGTCAAATTTCTCTCAAAGTAAGCAACTACTGAATAAAATAAAAAATAGTTGAGATATGATTGAGAAATGGTCATTTATTTCTTGAAAGGATCTTCACAATTTCTTTCGTTGTTTTTCATCTCAAGAAACAAGAAATGACCTAAGAAACTATTGTGATGTAATATAAGAAACAACACAGTGCAATGGCCATTTTCAAAGCCAAATGATGTCCATTGAGGACATGGCCTTTATTTGGTTCCTGTTTCATAGGAGTTTTGGGTAGAAATGGAACTTTTTTGTACCATTTCCAGTAGTAAAAAGGGAAAACCTTCTTTTTCCATGGGAAATAATTTACCTTTCCTTTTTCAAGATAATCTAAATCACAAAAAAGATGAACTATACTGCACACATTCTTGGATAATGTGAAAGTGGAAAAGGAATACCCTACACAAGTGATTCACACATGTACATTTGAACACTAATAGATTTTTGTAGTTGAAATGCAATGCTTGTTTTCATTTAAATGTAGGGTTTTTAAAGCAGGGAGAAATAATGGCTACCAAATTAATAAGCGTTTCTTTGGGAAAAATTTAAATATTGTATTGGGTGATGAAGATAATAGAGGGTATTGAATCTTGATTCTTGACATTGTGTTTAACTTGAATAACTCAAATGATTATAAATATCAGTGGATGAGTTCTTTTTTTCAAGTATGTCACTCAAAACTCTTATGTCAAAGCATTTTATGATGGCTAGCATTTTCTTGTTTCCCTTTCTTCAGTTCAATGTAAAAAGTATATTAATATATTGGAGCACGAATGATAACTACAATTGTTTTCTCTGCAGTATATCTAGCCCCAAGATTATGAAAATTTTTCTCAAGTGGAGCTATTGGTTATTGATGAAGCAGCTGCAATTCCATTGCCTGTTGTAAAGGCTCTGCTCGGGCCATATTTAGTGTTTTTGTGCTCTACTGTAAATGGGTAATAATTATAAATGAGCCAACCACAATCACATATTTTGTAACCATTCGGTTTCCATGGATAGTGATGATGATATTAACCCTATATATCAGTGACCTATATCTATATGACAATGATCTCAACATTGACCTTGATATGGTTGTATGGATGTGACCTTTGGTATGTCATCAAAAAATCCCCAAATATCAGAAAATCCCCGAATCTGGAGAACTAAAGCTCATCACTTTCGATCTAGAGTACTACCCTTGTGACAAAGTTGATGACTTTCGATCTCCCATTCTCTACCACTTTGCACTTCACCTTCAATATAGATCAGACCAAGGGCAATTCGTTACTGGGTGTTGAGATGGATGAGTTTGTCGAACTAAAATCCATAGCTTAAACTTCATGAAACTGGTGGAGTCAAATTCATTCAAGCACAAACACATCTTACACATCCTCTTTGAAACTCATCCGAAAGAACATTGGAAGACATATAGAGAGAACCCTACAGCCTAACACAATCCAATGGAATTGACCAAAAAAACCCAAATAGAGTCAACCCTACTATAGGAGGAAGGGCCTGCAGTAAGAACTTACCATTTTGCAAGAGCCGAGGGCGAATGTTGTTTTGCAAGAGCTGAGGGTGAATGCAGGATGAATGCTCTGCAAGAGCTCGTGGTGAATGCCGAGGGCAAATGTTGTTCAAGTAAGAGCCTGTGGTGGAATGAGGGCGAATTTTGTTCTGCAAGAGCTGAGGGCGAATGCCGAGGGCTAATGTTGTTCCCTTGCAAGAGCCCCATCACCAGAGCTGAGGACGAATGTTGTTCTGCAAGAGCTGAGGGCGATTGCTGAGGGCGAATGTTGTTCTGCAAGAGCTGAGGGCGAATGTTGAGGGAAAATGTTGTTCTGCAAGAGCTGAGGGCGAATGCTGTTCTGCAAGAGCGGAGGGCGAATGCGCGCGTGATAGCAGACGTTAATGTAGTTTTTAATAAAATCATTTTTATGTAGCGCGCATATAAGTTTCGTATTTTATGTAGCGCGCATATAAGTGTCGTTATATCGACGGCGAACAAAGCGTCGCTATTGCGACGGATGCCTCCAAACGTCGCAATTGCGACACTTAGACATTGTGTCGTAGTTGTGACGTTTGGAGGCAGACGTCGCAATAGCGACACTTTGGGGCATAGTGTCACAATTGCGACGTCTTCCTCCAGACGTCGCAATTGTGACACTTTGTCTAAGTGTTGGTATTGTGACACTTTTCTCTAAACGTCGGTATAGCGACGGTTTTGGGCGGGATTGAAAATTTTTGGGGAAATTTTCGACATTTGGTCAAAATCGTCGGAACCAAGTGTCGGAATTTCCCCCAAATGTACTAGTGAGGGATGACAAAGGAACTTCCAACAACAACTAAACAATAGTAGCATAATTTTATCATGGGGAAATATTTACCATATTTGGGGTGCTATAAGAGATAATTGATGAGTCAAGGAATTAGCCCCTTTTTGTCACTTTGCTATTATATTTTTAACCATTTTTAACTTTTAGAATCCTTCATAACCATCCTTTTCTCATAGTTTTTATCACCGTTTATACATATATGCACTATTAGAGCTACAAAGGTTACAAGAAATATCTTCAAAGGTAATGCGCTCGATATTTTATAGTTTTATAGGTTTTATTTATATATAAAAAACTAAGATGTGGTTATTAAACTGGTATAATTAGTAGCTTCTTTCTAAAATTGTTGCAGGTTTGTTGGTTGGAGCACCTCCAGGGATAGATTAGTGAAACCAAGCATTGGATCATGTAGCAAAAAGCACCAATATGGTTACCCACCAAATATGTCATCACTGTAGAAAATTCAATATTCTAGTTAAAGTGGTGAACAATTACGTGGTATAATGCAAAGGCATATCATTGAACAATTATGGCATGGCACCATGATAGAGCATTAGAACATCGTGATAAACCAAAATTGCATCTTTGTAGAATTAAATGTTGGAGGACAACATTTCGATGGCTAACATCTAATATTCTAATTCATACACCATCTTACAATGAATCGAGTTATATGCTTTCAGTATAGATTATAGCATTAGAAATTATTCATCATATATAGTTCTGATTTGTAGCAAGAGTATTATGAGAATTTTTATTTTATAGACTTTATATATTGCAGTATGGCTTGAGCCAATGGAGAGACTTGAATTGAAATTATTGTATGAACTCTTTATATTTAATATAACTCAAAGACCTGTCGAGTTATATTATCATTGTTTGGAATTCATCTGAGATTTGATTAGTAGTTAACCTTTGAATTTCCTTCAAATGTGTGCTACCACATGATACCTCCCTTCCGCCTTCTGCCAGGATGTGCGGCGTTTTTTCATAATGTTATTTACTTTTTTTTTCATAATGTTATTTCCTTTGTTTTTCATAGCCTAGATTAAATACTATTTTTTCTACAACATTATAAATACCCTATGTTTTATAGCATAAAATAAGTACCTTTTCTTATTAATAGCTTGCAACTCAAGCGCTTGAGAAAGAACTTAAAGAATAATTAACATTTAGAAGTAGTCAAGTGACCACTTAAGTTTATTTGCAGTGTAAAATTTAATATCTTTTTGTGTGTCAATATGATTTAAGAAGATCAGGTGGAAATTTTGATTGAATATAAGTAAAATATTTTAAAACTACAAATAATTCTATTCAAAGACATTAAGAAAGTTTATTGTTAAAAATCAATTGAATTTCTACATGGCAAAGAGGGTCTATAAATGTTTTAGAACCATGATCATATTGAAATAGATTAGATTCAATTTCTTTCATAGAATAAAATTTATTTTAATATCGATTTACACTTGATAGAATTTGAAGTTGAATCCCTGCATATATTTTGTTTTACACTTCGTATGTTAACAAATTCATATCGATAATATTAAAATGTTACAAAATTCTAGTGCAATTCAATTGATCAACATTTTTAACATTTTTTCCCGAGAATTGTACCTAGGATTTTGCTTTTAATCTACATTAATTTTAAATTTAAAAAATCGGGAAAGGCGAAATGGTAAGACAAGAGATGAGAACCTATGCATCACCATAGTGAGGTTTCTCCTAAACCTTGTTTTTTGCATTCTTTTTTAGTCGCATAAATTAGAATGCATGTATATAGAAAGAGATTTATGAGGTAGATTAATTAGAGGTAGAAGTCTAGTACTACAATTAGCTACCACACCCACTAGATCATGTGGTGCAGTAAGAACTAGATCACCACCCACATCACATAATCCCACTTTTGCATGTAGAAGAAGGCATCTCGAGGTGCAAATATATGAAATTACAGCTAGAGAAGAATGAACTTATTCAACATAGTATTTATCTTTCTCTCTCATTCAACATGAGAACATATTCTTGCACAAGAGATTGAGATACCTGCTAAAGAAGAAGAAGAAGATGGAATCTTCTTTGGAAGGCCAATCATTGAAGAACCAATTGAGGGAAACGCTATAGAAGAACCATACTATTTCAATTATGATGATTCAAGAGTTGAAGGAAAAAGAGAGTAATGCCTCATACGAATGGAATTATAAATGAAATAATATTAGGTGGAGGGAGAGGCGATAGTCTTCTTCTTGGATGTGGAATAGGAGGAGGAAGAGGAGGAAGGAGATGGAGATGATGATAATGAAGAAGATGCATTTGGATTTCCTATTAAAGACAAACATAATAATATTAATATGAAAATTATTTCTCCATCAATACATTAAAATTTTCATGGTATGTGAACCGAGGACACAAAAAAATTTCTTTTTGAGTTTGAAGTAATTTGTAGAAGTTATGATTATTTCCAAGATGCTAAAAAATTAAATTTGTTTCCAACTACATCAAAAATGGTTCATTTGATTAGGAACAAATTCTGTAGGATCATGGGATGCAATGAAACAATTATTTTAAGATAAATATAAATATTATTGCATTCAACATGATCTTAAAGAAGATATTTTAAAAATGAGCCAAAGATAGGATTAAAATATCGAAGATTTTGTCGAAATATTTTTTTACAACATTAAAATGGAAAAAAAACAAAAATTAGGATATGATACTTCAAAAACCCTTTTACTTCGAGTAATTAAGGATGAATGGATTGTTATTTTAAAAATTGATGAGTAAAGGAGATGTATTAGATATTTCATTTGAGGAAATTTGTGAATTATGTTATAAGCATATATCATGAGGAAGGGAAAAATATGGTAAAATTCATCAAGACCCAACCATGGCTAGAGTAAGTAAATCTGTATCTGGTACGATATGTAGAGATGAACTCAAAATTTTTTTGGAAAGTTGTAAAACTGATATTCTTGGAAATTTGAGTGAGAAAATTGATATGTTAAGAGTTCAAAATAAGAAAAAGGTTAAAAAAATTTCATTTACTATATTTCGTCCTAGGTACATAAAGAAACATCATTTCAGATAATGTCCCTTAGATAACATTGAGATATTTGTTTTTTGTGCAAATAAACATGCAATAAAGGCTTGTCCATATCTACCAATATTGAAAGAAGTATATCAGACAATGGAGTGACTGAAGCTTTGGAACATCTCTGCTTTGTGGCAACAAGAAGACCTTGGAAGTCCCAAAAACTAGGTACTATGCAAGACCATACTTAACAATTCTAGGCCCATCCATAAAACCCCCAAAGTAATTGGAATACACCATGACCTTGGAAACAATTGCTACCCCAAGCTAAAAATAAATCTTGGCATCAAGTTTGGCCAGGAGCATATGGGAAAATCATCCTCAATATTATCTGCCATATGCTCAATATCCCAATATCCGCAATATCAACCCCAATAATCATACCAACCTCCTCCACCACAACAATAGCCATGGTTGAATTCTACTCAACCTCTCCAATTATCTTCTACACAACCACCTCAAAGGTCTACCCAATCACCTAAACAACCACTTCCAAATCCAAATAATATATAGTAGCTCAACCCACTTACAACATTGAGGTACACAATTTTAAAAAATATTTCATTTTTCCTCTTGATCTAAATGAAATTCATCTTAGAATAGGAAGGTTATTACAAAAATATTCCCATGCAATCATTGAAGAAAAAAAACACGAAGAAATTCCTAATAAAACAGATGAAACAATAATACGACAACCTTTCCTACTCCTCTAGTAGAACAACCTTCTACGTCTTCTCAAAATCCTCCTTTTCTGAAAGGATTAAAAAAAGATAAGGATGTTGACAAGGACTTAATTTTATCATATTATGATATTCTAGATGCATTATGAAATATTTGTGTTAAAAATCCCTCGTTGCAAACAATAAATGATATTCCGATATATGCATCAACAATAAAATAACTATGCATTAAAAAACTAGGAAGAAAAAGAAAAGAACCTCTAAAAGTACAACTTATTGGAAAGCTAGTAGATATCATGATGGGAAATGTTTACATAGAAAAATATGTAGAACTAGGAAGTCCCATCATGAAAATCCATATTAATAACATTGCAATTATAAATATATCGATTGATCTAGGAACAACATTAAATGTATTGACTACAAGTATTATGGATGAATTTCAATTAAGCTATATTTGCTATACACCAACTGTGTTGCAATTAAGTATTGATATTTGTAGCTTGGGAGGTACTCCAAAACCTAGGCTTGATGGTTGTGGAGGAGTTGGCACACAAAAGTATTTTATGGGCTTGAAACCCAAGCTTGGGGTTTTGTACCCATAGATGTTTGGGCCAAAACCATGAAGATAATTTGACATGTGATGAATGGAGATGATATAGGATGCTAAGACAAACTAGACACATCGAAAATCATCGAAATCTGAGTTTTCTAGATGGAGATATTGATTTTTAAAGTTAAGGCTAGGAAAATTGTCTAGAGAAGTCAAGTCAGCCTTGACATAAGGTGAACCTTTGTTGGGCTATAATTTTCCCTATAAAAATATATAAATAGAGGGATTCCATGAGATCATTTTACATCCAAGTCAATCATCAAATACCTCTGAAATAGGACAATAAAGTCTGAGGCTAGGAAGACGAGTTTGTAAAGGATTTTGGACCACTGTTGAGGAGTGGATTTATTAAGGAGATGGGATGCAAGTATCTAAGATATAAAGGAAACCTATGAGGAGGCCTAGAGAACCAGTCATGGACTATTTATGGTGTGGATCCCTTGTAAAAACTAGGTCACATTTTTGAGGTATGTTGTGAGGATTTTCTGTGCTATTTTGGTGTGTTATATGTATTTATATGGGATACGTGAGAGTGTTGTTGGTATAATACTGTGAGGAGGTTATTTGTAGGGCCATGAAGCCTTGTGAGGGTCTCAGCACTGAGCCACAACTACTGAAGGGATTTTTCAACATGAACATAGGAATTCTCCTTGACTTTGGGGCATATTCATCTTGATATTGTGAGCAAGTTGTTGTAATGTGTCAGAGGAGGAGCCTTGTATTAACTCGTGGTCCATTGGAGGGAAGCATGAGAGTGGACAAAGTGTGGACTCTGGATTTGTAATTTATGGTCCGTGGGAGTGAAGTGTGTTAGTGTCGAAGTTGGATCCCAGTGTGCACCATCTTAATGGACTTAGGTGGTTTCTAGAGTGGCAGAAGAAGAGCTCAATGGTCTAATCAACCAAGAGTAGCTTGAGTAGCCCTAGACTTGTCATGTGGAGAAGGAAATCTATAACAGAAGATGGGAAATACTCCTAGCCCATGTTCATTGTCGTATATGGACATCCTGTAGTGATAGATGACAACCCTCCTACCCTATGTTGGTCTTCATTGAAGCAGTGCAGGAAAAATATAGTGGGAAGAAGTACTTGAGTAGATTAAGAGCAATAGTGGGTATTTCAGAGTTGTTCATGGACATAGCTGTGAAAATATTGATAGGAGTCTCGATGTGTTTTATCGTTGATCAACTAAGGCACAACTAGTGATAAATTAGATAACTGAGGTTCAATTGCCATATGGACTTGGATCATTGAAAGAGGCGGTGTTGTGGATGAGGAGACGAAGGACAGGCAGGTACATGGTACGATTGAGAGGATTTGTGATTTCATGCTACATCATCCATATGGTTAGAGTATCTTGTTGAGCGTAGATTAGTTGTTAATGGATTGAAACCAAGCCCCATTTTTGTATCTTGTGTCAATGGATGTATGTGTGATCTGAAAGGACTGTATACATTTGTTGTGCTAAGTGTCTTTTTAGTTAATAAACATGTGCATACTTGTCTCCATTGTTTTGCTTAAGTATTGAGGATTGAACCATGAAATATAGGTTATTTTAGTGAAATAGAAGCATGAAATAAGAGAAAATAACACTGAAAAATAGTGTATAATAGAGAAATAAAACCACACATAACATTTACACAGCAGGAATGATGAAGTAGTTCACCCCTCCTGGGCTACATCTGCTGGTCCAGCTCCCAATGGCATGTCCATCTTTCAGTATGCTCAAAATTTTGCAAATACATGTGTTTACAGGCATCTAATGGTTTTTTTCTCTGCACCAATGGCTCTAGAATGCTCCATTTAGTCTAGGTAGACTCTTGTTTCACCTAAATTAGTCGAAAATTGACCCTCCTATCTTTTTTCCAAATAAATCCTACAAATCCTCCACTAAATTTGGAGAACTACACTTATTTGCAGTCAAATTTGGCACAATTCTGCAATTTAGGGGTGTGCTACTATAACCGCCAGTCCTAACCATAAAGGCTATGGTTAAGGGGAGGGGGTGGCCACATGCCAACCCCCGAAACCCCGTGGTCACATTCAACCTTGGAATAGAACCAATGCCGAAACTGTGGTTAATAGCTTTGCAACTGGAGTTGAGAGTGGAGTTTTGCAACCGCGTTACGTAACCATTGGAACAAACATCACATGTGATAAGGGTTGATAAATGTTGGAGTTATCAAGTCATCAGCGTAATAAATTGTAAATTTTTGATGTCGCGGTTGCAATGCATTGGCATATGACTGCTCTATGGGGTCGCCGACAGGTTGGGGCTACTGGTGGGTTGGGATCGCAGGTGGTTCCAACCTCTGAATGATAAGGTTTAAAACTTTAAATATCAATTACAACCCTTAGTAGTTAAGAAACAATTGCAGCGCGGTCGATGGAAGTCTTTTCATGTAGCCTAGATGTCACAGGGTCGACCCCCCCAGACCTCATAAAATTTTATAACACTGTTAAGGGGACACGTGGCGGCCTCAGGGCTGACGACGTGTCACCCTCCAATTGGCTAGCAAATAAAACGTAAAACCATCCACGAATCAAAATGTGCCACTTGTCAGCTTCAGACTAGCTTGAAGAAAAAGGGAATATTCTTAGGAATGTTCCTATTTTTGTTGACTGTGCACCTCATGTGATTGGGCGTCCTAGTCAAACCTATCGCAAAATTTAGATGTTTGATAAATCAATTAGAACACTATATCTCCCTCATATGACATCAATTTTTTGAACCGTTTGCAGTTCTAGAATCAAGAAGATGAGATCTACCCGGTCGCTCAGGTTCGGAACAGTTTCGAGCACTTTGAATTTTGAGAAAAATTTATGAACTCATGATCACACCTCCCCATTAGGAAGCTTTTGGACCCCAAAAGACTTGCTTACCTGTTCATTATATGAGGGTACATCTCCCTCACCTTTCCAACTTCAATTTACTTTTCCTTGCTTGGCTTACTGCCTTTGAGCCCAACTCGAAGGTAGTCAACGCTTCCCCTCTTAGATGCTCTTGTCCTCCTATCAAGAATTGTATCTTCTTTGAGCTCATTTAGAAATTTTGGTGAGAAATATTCAATAGAAGGCAGTTGAACTTCACATCCTTGATCATTAATCAAAGGTGGTTCATACAAACATAATTTTCCAACATTAATAACTGAATACATTTGCATATATGAATGCAAGTCAAGTTGAAATTCATTGTTACCAACTTTCTTTATGATATTGAATGGACCATAGCGAATGGGTTTGAGGTTTTTACCTTCCCCTTGCATCCTTTCTTTGCTTATGTGCAACAATACCTCATCTCCTTCTTAAAACTTGTGGTCAACTCTATGTTTTTCATCCCTCTCCTTGTATTTTATTTGACTTTTCTCAAGCTTTTCTTGAACTTGTTGATGTATAATCTAAATTTTCTCAATGAAATTTTGACATTTGTCAATATCACTATGCCCATCAATTTAAAAATCCTTCTCAAAGATGAATTTTAATGGTGATTTTGGCAAATACCCAGTGTTAGTCATCAGTATTTTTCACCTGTTGTTAATGACTAGATTCCTTACCCTAAGTTTTCTAGAAGCTAATCTCAAACCGTCAATTTGTCATCTAGAAAACACCCCAAACAAATTTTTGTCCTCCTACCCCTTCCTGTCAGTTTATGATGAGAATAATCTCCAGTTTTCAAGCCCTATCTTGTTTCAGCAAAATATCCCTGTCTAGAGTTGTCTTAGCTTGGTTTATCTGCTATCATTTACCCTTGTTTCTCATGCCATTCACTATCCAAAGGTTGACAAAGTGACTGCAACTCTATCCTTGGTCATCTTGTCATTTGAAAATCTGATCATGCCTAAGAAAACACTCAAAATTTGTCAAAATTGTCCCTAAGTTAGATAGTGGTGTTTAGGGAGTTTTTTCTTGGCTAAGATATCCTAGGCCAAAGCCTCTGTATAGTACCAGTAAACCATGAATTAGTTCCCATTTTGCAAAACAAGCATTTTTCTATCCATAGGTCGCACACCACTAAGAGGTCTCTTTGTCTCATGTCAGAAGAAGTTCAACAAAGATCCAAATCAGGAAAAGAGAAGGTTTGTCACTGTCTGAAGAAATATGCTTAGATCAGGAAAAATCTCCATGGAACACCAAAAGAGCTCTCCAAGGTTCCAAAGAATATGTTTTTACATCTCTGCATGGGTGTGATTAAATGATGATCAGTGTACAAAGGAGTTCAAAAGGGAAAATTTCAACAAGTCCTTCATGCTAACTTAGTTTGCCATCAAGGCAAGTAAAGTACACTTAGTAAGAGCAGCAAGTGTACATGTTATAAATCCAAAATATGCCTGAAGAACAGAGATCACTCATCAAGTCAAAATGAATAACAAGGACCGATTAATGCTAATCAGCAGTGCTACATAATATTTCCAAAGGTCATCATCATGTAGGACAGAAGAATACAGTTGCTTCTTATGTTACCTTGAACCTGGAATGTGAACATTAGTCAAAGGAAATTTCAAGGTACCCTGAAAACACATTCAAGGGAAAGTTAGTTCAAAGGTGTCTAACAGTGAGCATTATCCTTATACCAACCACTTCATTCACTCCCTAAAAACTTCACAGTGATATGATACCAAGCAAAGACATATATTGCAGAGCAATGACACAGTTTTGAAATAAAAGAAATTTCATGTGTATAAATATAACCTCCTTCATGAAAAGCAAATGGTTAGAAGCACAATGGCAGAACCTCCTTCAAAAAGAAAAGGGTTAGGAAAACATTGTTTTGGCCTCCTTCATAAAAAAACAGAGGGCCAACATGTTCTTAAGTAACTTCAGTGGCTGCTTGGCACTTTTTCCTCCAAAGGATGAATAGAGAATGCATAGCAGGGTTTGAAATGTTGTTTTGATAAAGACTTTTTTGGTAAGACCATGTTGAGAAAAATTGGTAAAACAAATGAAAGTTCGTAATTTAAGGGCCTATTTCACATCAAAAGAAAGACAGTGACATGATGGTGCTAAAAAGCCTTTGTTCTTATGTTGATGAAAGCATCCTCCAAAGGACAAAATCCGAGGCTAAAGTTTTGTTTAAAAGAACCCTCATCTGAATGGTAAAATTGGTAGACTAAGCTTTGTTTTTAGTCATTTCTACATACTCGTATAGAGAGGCATTCACACAAAAGGTTCATGTTGAAAAAAAAAAATTATGGTCTATCAAAAGTACTCCCTCCAAGTGATAAGTAAATGGAGAGTGCCAAAGGTTACTTCCAACTCAGTTAAAGGACAGAGGGCACATTGTAAAAATAGGTAAAAATTTCACTGTTTGATGACCTCCTTCAAGAACAAGTGGAAAAGGTCAAAACATGTTTTAAACACCTTCTTCACTTCACAAAAACAGAGGATGCATTATGGTGTTGAGAAGCTTCAGTAGTGGTTTTTCATGGTTACCTCCCTTGTATACAAACATAATCAAATCATAGTTTGATAACCTCCTTTGTGACAAACAAGGTGTTAACAACAATCATCAAGCTTAGAAAGGTTTTGAAGAGAAATTTGCAGTGACTTTACAGTGAAGACATCAGCCCTTTTTCAAAATTCTTTCTCAACAATCAAAGGAAGAAAAACTATGTTCAAATACAAAATCACAGTTTCATTTTGTTTTTAAACAAATGATAAGGTAAACAGATGATTTGCATTTTGGTTTGGAAAGGCTGCAACAGTGGTTTTTATAATGACCTCCCTTGTTGACAAATCAAAGAAAAACACAGTTCTTATATCCCCTTTCATAACAACTAGAGTTTTATGGTGACCTCTTTGCAAACCAACCAAGAGCAACATAGTTAAAAGGCTTATTCACCTCATAAAATAGTGGACATATGATGGTGTCAAAGGGACTGTTTGTAATGTTTTTATGAAAAATTTTCAAAATGTTATAACCTTGGTAAGTGATAAGAGATCCCACAGGGCAACTATTTAGGTTGAAGGGGCCTCCATAGGAGCATTATGGAGAAAGACAGCTTAGAAAAGATAAAACAGTTGTTAAAAGGGCAACCTCGGAACACAAGTGCACAAAGCCACTTTTCAAAGGTCTCTTCCAAAGGATAAAAAGGGAGAAGTTTGATTTTTTAAATTGAAAGGAGGGAAATGTTTTTGCAAAAGTATAACGGCCATGACCAAACGTTTCTTGATCCCATTGGTTTTCAAACCTCGTGGGCAAGAGAAATAGTTTTGAGCGATTTCGAAGTCATTTGCAACCGTTTTGAATGCGCGGCTTGCCTGTACCCTTGCGCGACACACATGTAGGCGCCTACCAAAGAAAATTGTGAAGGGCGCGACGTGCCTGTGCGGTTGTGCAGCACACCTATGCCCATCGTTCAATGGGCGCCTAGGGCCGACCCGACAACATCAAAGCAGCGCGTTTTCCCATTCAGAGCCCTCCCAACCCAGCAACCAAGCTTGAACGCGGCGCGTTTGTCCATTCAAAGCCCGCCCGGCCCATCAACCAACTCTGAATTCAAGTTTGCTCGCTCGAGCCAATGCTGCAAGAAGCTCTCAAAGGTGCGAAGATTGAACTTTACACCACAATCTCATCTCTAAACACAACAAAACACATTTTTCAAAGGTATTTACAGCTCTTTGCCCAATTTTTTATTTAAAGGAACAGTGTTCAAAGAAAGGCTTATTGGCAGTTTTAAAGGGAGGTTTGTTGATTTAAGTTTGTAAAAGATAATCACAGTGTCACAGAGAAACTAAACAAAGTGCTTAAAGAAAAACACAGTTCGCTCTTAGGACTGTCATGTTTATCAAGATCAGAGAAAAACCAGTGATTTCAAAGAGCGCCCTTTTTGCTTCAAATAACCAAAGAGAAAGCAATGATTAAACAAGGAGACCCACCATTTTAGATTAAAGGCTTGAAACTACATAAAATAGGGAATCATTGTTTTCAAAACTAGTACCTTGTGAAGGTTGAAACTTTTTTTTCAAGCACATAGAAGATCATACAAGCTATAAATGGGAGACATGTTTTGTTTTAAAAAAGAACTGCTTACTAAGTGATAGGGAGACTACTTTTCTTAGAGAAACAATGATCGTTAAAGAGGGACAGTTTTTTCAAAGGGAAAGGACAGTGTTTTTCAAAGAGTGTATTCTTTGCTTAGAAGGAAAGGAAGATAGTGACTGAGTGAAATAGTTTTGATCAGTTTATAAAGGATTTGCTCACCTCTTAAACAAGGTTTTCAAAAAATCAGTGATTGAGGGAAAGAGTTTTTGTGTCCAAAAACAAAAGGGGACTTGTCTTAAAAAACCAAAAATAGATCTCATTAAAGGTCTTTTTTCTCACAACAAAGTTCATAAGAAGGGAGCTTGTTTTCACTTAACAAAAACTTATTTTCCATCTAAGGACAAACTTAGTCTTGCAAAGAGGAAAAGGTGTTTTTGGTTCAGGACCTATTTCAGTGATCATTTGAACAGTTTGTCTTGGTAAGTCAGTGAAGGGTATCAAAAGAAAAAATGCCTCCAAAGAAGGACAGCAAGAGTGGGTATCACAATGGGTATGAGCCTATTACAACTCAAGAGGTGAATGAATCTCCTTCAGTACTCTTCAATTTTCATGAAGTAGGATGCTTAGAATTTGCCAAAAAGTCTAATAAGTAAATAGTCACCTTCCTTTAACACATTTATTTTCTTTGAGGCTACAAGGAAAGCATGTCCATCTAGCAGGTCTGGATTTCAATCTCTCTCCTAGGGCTATCTGCAAAGCTACTAAGATCCCATATAAAGGAGAAAAGTGGTTCAAACAAACATACCTAGATCTGAATCACTACAAACCCTTTCTAAAACCAGACCATCAAGATGCTTGCCAAGCTATTTTCCCTTTTTCTTACTTTTTGAGCAGCTATTCCGCTCTCATGAAAGTCATCATGAAGTATTTCATGTGTGAAGGGAGGTTTTCCCAAATTTATGCCTATCACATCAGGCTTCTTATGCATTTCACATGAACTTAGTTGCTGAACCTACCTTTTGTCCTCTACAAAAGCATTGACAAGATGGCCTCTACTGTCCAAAAGAAGCCCTCCGCTCGACAACAAGCTTGTTTGTTTCATCATTCCCTTATCAAGATCATCATCCTCCATCAACTGGAAAAGAAGGAATTTTCTTGGGACTCTTTCATCTCCCATCTCGATTTTGCCATTGCCTCATCATCTCATGCACCTTCCTCACCATCCACTCATCATGTTTCTCCTTATTCTAGTAAATCCACTCCTAAAAGACCAAAATCCCCTATTTTTGAGAATGAAGAAGAAAAGAAGCAAACCAGTGATGAAGAAGGGCAAAGTGACAAGAAGCAAACTAGTGATGATGAGGGACAAAGTAAAGTCTCTAAGCATGACAGTGGGGAAGAAGGAGATGATGAAGAGCATGAACAAATTGATGGTGAGCATAGCAGTCATGAAGAGGAACATGATGGTAGCCAACATAACAGTAAGCATGATGGTGATGAGGGACAAAACAGTGAAGGTAAAGAGCACAATAGTCATGAAGAAAGCAGGGACAGAGATGAACAAAACAGTCCTCAAGATGACAAACAAAGTGGTAGCCAAAAAAATGATGATGAAGGTCATGAAAACCCTCAAAAATACACTTATGATGATAAAAAAGAAAACCCTCAAGAAAGAAATGATGATGGCAAGCAAACATCAAAAAGTGAGCATTCCGAAGGGGGCAACATGGAGCAAAAAGACCAAATCAGTGACCATGAGCATAGCAGTGGTGAAGACAAACAAGGAAATATTCAAGAAGAAGAAAACAGTGACAAATATGAAGCTGGAACAGATGATGATGGAGGTAGCAAGGTAAAAGACCAAGTTGAGCAAGTGCAAGTAGATAAACCTCATCCCTCTTCTCATCAACACAGCCAAGAGCATGTGCTAGTTGCCTCTCCTAGGCAAGGTGCCATGGCTCTCACTTCAAAAGTGGTGAATCCTAGAAACAATAGATTAGAAAAAAGGAAGATCACTCCAGCAGTGACTAGAAATGTCACAAGAGCGCTAAGAAGTAGAGGCAAGCTGCCCAAGAAGAGCATTGTTGAGTTGCCCAAGAGAAAGAGGACCAAGAATTCTATCTAAGGCAAGGGGAAAGAAAAAGAGGAGAGTATTCATGAAAAGGAAAGGGAATTTGATATCATACAGATAGATAGTGATGATGGGGATAATGAAGCTAGAATTCTTGAGGCTCTTTTACAAAACAGAGAAGCCCAAGTTCATGACCTACAAGCTAATCTAGAAAGGTCCAAGGACCTCATACATGTTCTACAGATGCAAAACAAACAAATGAGTGGTCAAGTGGCAGTTTATGAGGCCCGAGCTTTCAAATACCAAAGGGAATCCTACAAAGCACAAGTCAAGCTTGAAGAGCTTATGGGAAAATTTGATGATACTGAAGAATAAGAGCAGCCAATGAGAAAGAGGCCTAGGACTATGGGTCTCAAGAAAGCTTTGGAGAAAAAGAAGGAAGAAGAGGCAGCCCTTGTTCGATCTTATCCTCTTACTCAATTGCTCACCCAAGAAATAGAAAATAATAGAGAACCATGTCTTGAAAGGGCCAACAAGAATTTGGAGGATAAGTTAGAGAAATCTAACAGAGACTTGAGTCTACAAAAGAAGATGACCGGGCACTACAAGAAGTTGAACCAATTTTCCCGAAGAAAGCTCAAACTTGCTCAAGAAAGGCTCAAGCCTGCCCGAAAGAGGCGGCCGGTAGAAAAAGTGGGGAAAGGCACATCAACACTTGAAATATTGGCCTCAGCTTCCTTACATGCTTCTAAAAACCCATGAGGGGCTTTCTCGCCAAAATTGAGCAAATTTTGACAAGATTTTGATTTTTGTGTTTTTTGGCCATAATTGCACATTTTTCAAGGCGCTGCCATGGGTTCTAGGAGCATCCTCAGCTCATGAAAGTAATTTTTTTGGATGGAATAAATTCATGGGCAGCTACTCACAAATTTTCAAATCCAAAGGAGATGTTTTGGTCCCCAAAGAGGCAAAAAACAATGATTTTTTGACTTTCTGCCTCACATATTAGCAAGGGCTATTTTTTGGTTTTTTCCACTCAGATCAGTTTTTGGAATACTTCCATGGATCCGTTTGGGAGAAATAAAATATTTTCCCAAACTAGACATCCAAGGCTGTCCAACGAGCCATCATGGGCCTTGTTTCGACATCGGGAGGTCCCTCAAAAGTGGTCTACAAGACAGGGATTTTTCTGCTGCTACATTCCTGTAGCATTTTGGCAAAAAATGCAGTTTTCTGAAGTGGCTTATCCAAATGTGCGTTAAGCCTTTTTTGATCATTGTCAGTTAGAAAAAGTCAATTTTATTTCCTTTTTTAGCATTTAAAGATATTTTTAAAGATATTTTGTGCCTTGGGCTTTGCAAAGCCTCAAGGACAAAATCAGATATTTGTAATAGGCCAATGGCCTTCTACTTACTCTTGGATTGTTTATTTCTCTTTAGCCTATATATTCCAAGAGATTTAATTGTATCAAGAGGCTGAACTTGATGATATAGAGCAATACATGAGATTACAAGCTTTGAAGAAACACTTTGTCTCATGATGTGGATGATTTCTTGTTTGTCTTGGATGGTGGAAGAAGACTGTTTGTTGGATTCCTTGGCTTGGTAAAATGGTATAGTGTTCCTATCTATATGTTTTCCTTAGTTTATCATACATGTTTCCATGTTTCTTGCTTGGTGTAGGTCAGTAAAGAATAGATTTGAGACATGCCCATGGAGGCACCTCAAGTTTCCTGATTTCATTACAACTTCTATGTTTCTCTTCTTTCTTAGTTATGTCAAAGGATTCTTAACTACTCTTTGATACGATAAGAACTTGTTTTTAATTTCATTAATGGTTATTATGTATGCTATCTAGTATGATTCAAGGTATGCCCTGCTTACTGATAGCTATCCAAAACCCCATCACTAAAACCTTTCTCTGAATGTTTGATTGTCCTAGTTGAACCAAAGAGGTCTTGTGTCGATCTTGCCCTTTGCCTATGCTTTGTAATCTTAGTTCAAAGTTCCTGATAGCTCAAAATACGATGTCTAAGAGTCCCCTCTTCATAGATTGAGTTATTTGTTTGTCTTGTTTGTTTTCCCCAAAGTCTGAAGGCGATTTTCCCAAAGTTAGAGGGTCTTATACTTCTATGTATCGCCTGAATGTTTATTTTATGCATATACCAGTTTGAAGTTTCATTTATCATGATTAATGGTTAACCCTACCACATGGATGTCTGTTGTAAAACTATTTATGCATTAAACCTCTTTGTCCTTTCACAAATTTAGTGTCCATCCCATTTCATTCCACCTAAAAGAATCCATTTTACCTCGACCAAATCAGCCCTGCAATATACCTTGTCCACCCCTTTGAGGCAGTCGTGACCTTATCAACACCATAGCCCAATTGATTTGACAAAATTTTGATCTAGTTATCCTTTGATCAGTTCTCCCTCAAAAAACCTAAAACAAACCAAAACATACTTAACAAATAGCCTAAAATCAGATACATAGAAAGCAAACAAGTTTACATCCTTTGCACAAATAGAGAGAGCCCTCTCTGAGTCCAGGAAGGCTAGGTCCTAGGGCTCCAAAGTTGGTTTGATGTTACCCTATCATTTGGCTTGCCAATCTGCCAAATCACGGGACACTAACACCCAGAGCATACTTCAAAAGGTGATGTATTTGTAGAAGAGTGCTTTGCCTGGTTGTAAGCGTGTTGAATGTAATGCAGTTTCTCATCCCACAACTTGGGATGTTTGTTGCAATATCCTCTCAATAGATGCACAACAGTTCTATTCACCACCTCGGTTTGAACATCATTTTGTGGATGAAAAGCAATACTCTTTTTCAACTTTGTGTCCATCATACTCCAAATATTGGACCAAAAATTCCCAATGAACCTGGAATCCCTATCACTAACAATAGAAGTAAGCAATCCATAATGAACCCATACATGTTGAAAATAAAGTTTAGCAGTAATGGTTTTCTTACATGGCATAAGTATACACATTATACTGAATCTATCCACAGCTACATTAAGATAATCATGTTGTTTTCTTGACATAGGTAGACCTCCAGCAAAGTCCATGGAGACACTCTCCCATGGACTTGATGGTACCGGTAATGGCGTGTACAACCCAAGCTTCCAATTTCTAGGCTTGCTTCTTTCACACATAGAACAACCTCTTATAAAATGAGACACACTATCTATCATGCGAGGCCAATAGAAATAACTTTGTTGATGTGCCATGGTTTTTCTTACCCCAAAGTTTCCAGCAATAAGAGATGAATGAGCCTCTCTCCTTGTGGTATACACAGTTTGCCCAAATGAAACAGCAATTTTTTATGCATGTGATATTCATTTTCTTCAACTTGATTCCCTTCACTCAAACTATCATACAGATATTGAAAATCAACATCATGTGCATATTGTTCTATGTAACTCACATGTAAAATAGAATCATTTTTAAGAAAATTAGAAGCACTTATAATCGGTCTTGAAAGCATATCAACAACTTTATTGAAAATGCATTTCTTGTACCTTATAACTAAGTGAAACTGTTGAAGAAATCCCATCCACCTGAAATGTCGTGATTGCTGCAATTTTGTTTGCGACTGCAAGTACTGTAATGGTTGGTGATCGGTATGTATAATCGTCTCTTTACCCATCAATTAGTGTTTCCACTTCTTGATGCTTCGTACAAATGCATACAACTCTTTTTCATCTGTAGGATAATTAGTTATAGCACCATTGAATGTTTCAGAATGAAAAGCGATAGGCTTACCATGTTGTAAAACAACTAAGCCCATGACATAATCACTAGCATCAGTTTGTATCTCAAATGGTTGTCTCAAATTCAGTAATGCTAGGACTGGAGCGGAACTGATCATGTATTTTAAAGCTTCGAAAGATTTCTATTGTTTACCTCCCCATTGGAAGCATTTCTTCACACTTGTCACTACATGCATAAGAGTTGCGATGGCATAAAAGTTAGAAATAAACTTTCTCTAATACTGAGTTGCACCTAAGAAACTTCTTACCTCTGTTATTGTTTTGGGTGTGGTCCAATTCACAATGGCGTCCACTTTAGAAGGATCAATTCACAACTCGCCTCCTCCTACAATGTGTCCCAAATAAACCAAAGAAGTCTTTCCAAACTCACACTTTGACATCTTAAGAAACAATTCCTCTTTTCTCAAAACATCAAGCACTCTATTCACATGCAAGACATGTTATTCTCTTGTTTCGTTGAAAATCAGTATGTCATCTAAATACACAATCACAAATTCATCAATAAATGGACGCAAAACACTATCCATAACATGCATGAAAGTTGTTGATTTATTACACAAACCAAATGGCATAACCAACCACTCAAAGAGTCCTTGTTTGGTTTTGAATGCAGTTTTCCATACATCACTTTCTGCAATTCTTGCTTGATGATATCCACTTCATAAATCTAACTCAGTGAAAAATTTTGCTTCTTTCAGCTGATCAAGCAAATCATCTATCCTTGGGAGTGGGTATCAAATTTTTACCATTATCTTGTTCAAAGCTCTGAAGTCCACACACATCGCCAAGTCCCATCTTTCTTCGAAATCAAGACTATGGGTGACCTGCATGGCGAAGTGCTTGGCCTTATGAGTCCTTCGTCCAACATCTCATTGATTTGCCTCTTTATTTCAACATTCTCCATTATCAACATGCGATACATTCCGATGTTTGGAAGAGGAAAATCTTGTTGCAACTGAATCTCATGTTGAACCTCCCTTTTTGGAGGCAATCCTGTTGGCTCTTCAAAAATCTCATGATGTGCATCAACTACATCATATAAATCTGATTTCAACTTAGGATCACAATCCTCAAATGATTCGTGATTATCATCAGCTTTAGGCTTAATCATTAGAAGAACAAAATTATTACTTGACTTTACCAGCCTCTTTACCTATCCAGCGTTTACCATAGCAATATTTATCTTCTTGCGATGTGCTCTAACAATGTACTCCTTGCCATCTTTGAATAAATGGTATTTGTTCTCATGGAAATGTAAGATCTCTTTCCTATCATACAAGTAAGGACTGACCAACAAAATACATGTTATATCAAGCGGAACCACATCTAATTCAACTATGTCAACAAAATGTGAAGTTATTGCAAACCACAATATACACTTCTTTGAAACCTGTAAATTTGCATCCTTACAAATCCAACCAAGTGGATATGGTTTTGGATGTGGAATGTTCTCAAGATTAAGTTTCTCTAGAAAGTCTTCAGAGATTAATTTTTCTTTGATCCACTATTAAAGTCAATCTTAGTATCTTTGGATATGACCCTCACATGAAACAGTTCAATTCTCTCTTCTTCATTTGGAGCATGTATGTGACAGTTTGATGTACTAATACTGGATTTAGTTTCAATTTATTTCCCCTTCATGTTCTTAGATCCCATGGCTGTAATTTTAGATTCATCACCTAAATCCTCTCCTAAATCATGTTGAGTTGTAGATGCAGTTTTCCGTTTCCCTTTGTTGTTGAGATATATAGGTCTCTTTTTAGGATGTAATTTCCAACATTGATTTTCACTATGGCCTTCTCTTGAAAAATGTTTACAAACCACTTTTTCTCCCTCTTTCTTGACAGATGGATTTTTTTTCTTATACCTTTTGAGATCTTCTCTTTGTTTTTACCCTTAAAAGGTTTGTTCCTATCCTTATCAGAAATGTGTTTCCCTCTAGCTTCTAGATGTGTGGCCTGGACACATACCTCATATAGACTTGTGGGATTAAACATGAGAATAGTATGTCTAAGGTAGATATGTAAGCCTCCTATGTAATTGAGAAAAGTATCTTGGCTCTGCAGATCTAATCCTAATAAGTGAGCTCTTCTCCTAAATTCTTGGGTGTAAACTTGCACATTCTGTCCTTTCAATTGTCTAAAGTTTTTCTAGTTCATTATGGCTTTCTGCATATGATCTAATGGATAAAACTGTCATTTTATTGCAGAAATGAAATTAGTCCATGATAGAATAATCTTACCATGCTTCTTGATCTCCTCCTTTATCTTGCCTTCCCACCAAACAAGTGTTGCACCTTCCATTCTCAATGAAGCTAATTGGATTTTGGTATCATCATATTGAAGGTTTTGAATTCTCAAATATACCTCCAATTTCCTAATCCAACTATCAAGCTTTTCTTTATTGACTTCACCATTAAACATTGGCAATTCAAACTTAACATCAAGCTTTAGAAAAGGACTTTTACCAGTGTTATTTGACTTGTGTGATTGATGTACTGAAAATTAAGTAGATGATGATGATGATGACGGTGAGGATGATGACTTTCCATTGCCTCCATTTCCTCCATTTCCCTTCTTTGACTTATCTTCATAATTGTGACCTCCTGATGATCCTTGTCCTTCCTTGTGAAGTTTGGATCCTTCTCCTTCTAGTTTCTCATTCCTTTCTTGATAAAGGATTCTAACCATCTCAGTCATGTCAAGGAATTCTTTCCTGAACACTCTTTCTTCCTCTTTGGGATCCACTTCTTCATGGATTTATTCTTCCTCTGAAGGCATGCTTAATACTACTTCTGATTCCTTAGGAGGTGAACTAGGTGATGGAGAATATGGAAATATTTCCCTCCTTTGTTGTGGCTCACTTTGAGACCCACTTTCTTCCACCAATTTCCCTTCTCCTCTCTTGAGCTTGAGCCTAGTAAGCATGTGAAACTTGAAAATAGTTAAACAAATATTTTGCACAAAACAACACCAGAGAATAAACTCTAGCTTTGATACCAACCTGATCTAAAAGTACTGTATTATTTTTTTGTGCTAAGTGAATTTTCAGTTAATAAACATGTGCATACTTGTCTCCATTTGTTTGCTTAAGTATTGAGTATTTAACCATGAAATATAAGTGATTTTAGTGAATTAGAAGAATTAAATAAGAGAAAATAACACTGAACAATAGTTTATAACAGAGAAATAAAACCACACATAACATTTACACAGTAGGCATGATGAAGCAGTTCACCCCTCCTGGGCTACATCTACTGGTCTAGCTCCCAACGACATGTCCATATTTCATTATGCTCAAAATTTTGCAAATACATGTGTTTATAGGCCTCTAATAGTTGTTTTCTCTGCACCAATGACTCCAAAATTCTCTAATTAGTCTAGGTAGACTCTTTTTTCACCCAAATTGGTCGAACATTGACCCTCCTAGCCTATTCCCCAATACCTCCTACAAATCCTCCACTAAATTTGGAGAACTGCACTTATTTGCAGTTAAATTTGGCACAATTCCACAATTTAGGGGCGCGTTACTCTAACCACCATTCCTTACCATAAAGGCTACGGTTAAGGGGAGGGGTGGCCACATGCCAACCCCCAAAACCCCGCAGTTACATTAAACCTTGGAGTGGAACCAATGTCGAAACTGTGGTTAATAGCTTTGCAACTGGAGTTGAGAGTGGAGTTTTGCAACTGCGTTATGTAACTGTCGGAGCAAACATCGCATGTGATAAGGATTGATAAATGTTGGAGTTATCAAGTCATCAGCGTGATAAAATGTAACCATTTGATATTGTGGCTAAAATGCATTAGCATGTGACTGCTCTATGGGGCCATTGACAGGTTGGGACCGCTGGTGGTCCCAACCTCCAAATGATAAAGTTTGAAACTTTAAATAGCACTTCCAACCCTTAGTAGTTAAGAAACAATTTCAGCACAATTAGTGGAATTCTTTTCACGCAAGCTAGAGGTCATGGCGTCGACCCCCATGGACTTCATAAAAAATTTATAACATTGTTCAGGGGATACATGGCAGCCTCAGGGTTGGCCACGTGTCACCCTCCAATTAGCCAGCAAATAAAATGTACAACCATCCACGAGTCAAAACGCGCCACTTGTCAGCTTCATACTGGCTTGGAGAAAAAGGGAATATTCTTAGGAATATTCCTATTTTTGTTGACTGTGCACCTCATGCTGATTGGGCATCCCAGTCAAACCTGTCGCAAAACTATCGCAAAATTTATATGTTTGAGAAATCGATCAGAACGCGATATCTCCCTCATACGACATCATTTTTTTGAACTATTCACGACACCAGAATCAGGAAGATGAGATATACCTGGTCGCTTAGGTTCGACACAGTTTTGAGCACTTTGAATTTTGAGAAAAAATTATGAACTCCTGATCAATGTGGGCCATTATCCCAGGTAAGATAGCCCTAAGATGTTGTATTATTCAATTGTATGAATATAACCAAGTTGGTTTATTGTACAAAATTGTGCATATTTTGTGCACTAGTAGATTTACTGTTGTATATTGTTCCATTATGAAAATTAGGTTTGTTGTGGTTCTTGGTTTGGTAGCTTCAGTGAGTTAAGATTCTATCCTAGACACTGAGATCATGGAAAACACAACATTAATCGTTAGATATACCATAAAACCAAAAGGTGCACTAGAAGATATCCTTGTATCCTTAGATTCTTGGGAATATGCAGTTGAATTTATGGAGAATTACACCAAAAACCAATCTAGATGATCATCCATTTATATTAGGGATGCCCATGTTAGCCATAACCGATACATTTATGTGTTGTAGATATAGCGATATAAAAATGTCTAATGGAAATACAACAAGGAATTTTACATTATATCCTCTAGTTAAAAAAATCACTTAATCCAAAGATATTGAATGGATTTATGATGAAAATGATCAAGAAAACATACGACATTTTTTATTAATTTCACAAGAAATTTCTTTTAAGCACGACGACGTAGAAAATCAAATAATACATCTTATAAATAATTATGATTTTCCTCTATGTCTTGTAGAATTTTTTTATCATGTGAATATGCTAGAAAACTCTTTTCAAGAAAATTTCAAAACATAATACTTTTCATCATATAATTCCATGACATCATTAAATTGTATGGATAAATTTGGTAATATTCACATAGAAATTAATCAATGCAAAACTTTAAACATGAATTATAATGTAGAAGAATTTCAAGAAGATAAATTAATAAGAATGCTACAAAAACATTTATATCCTTTTGCATGGGAATATACATATATGTGAGATATTAATACTACTAATTGTATGCATCACACACACACAAGAAAATGCTAAACCTATTTTACAACCTCAAAGAAGGATGAATCCTAATTTGAGGGAAATTGTAAAAGAAGAATTGCAAAAAATTTTAAATGTGAACTTGATTTATCCAATTTCTGACAAATAATGGGTTTAGCCATTGGTTATTATACCAAATAATAATAATAAGTGGAAAGTCAACATATATTATAGAGAATTAAATAAAACTAGTTTGAAATATCATTTTCCACATTCATCAAATTCTAGATACATTAGTAGGGAAGAAGTGCTTTTATTTTCATGATGGTTTTAGTGGTTACAATCAAATGCGAATAGCACTAGAAGACCAAAATAATACTACATGTACATGTTGATGGGGAACATATGTTTACATAGTACTACCTTTTGTATTATCTAATGTCCCTGCTACATTCCAGAGAACAATACTATTTATTTTCTTTGACTTTATCCATGATTGCTTTGAAGTTTACATGGATTATTTCATAGTATATATAAATTATTTTGCAGAAGATTTAGAAAATATTGAAAAGGTTCTCATAATATGCCAGGAAAATAACCTTTATTTAATCCATGAAAAGTGTTTCATGATGTTTAATGAAGGTGGGCATTAGACACTGCCAACAATGTAGGAGAAGTTTTGTTTGCCATGTTGTGTTAGGAGGGTTCGGAAACATTTGAATTGTATTGAATGGTTACAGCCTAGGTGTCAATACCTCAATTTAATTATTTAGATTAGTTAGAGTTGTAGAAGTTGAAGATTTCAGCTATTCGAATAAGTTTTAATTAAACCTTGATTTCTATAATGGTCTCACAGGAACCAAAGAGTCATATAATATTTATATAAATTGTATTCCTTAAGGTATTGAGAGGGAGAGGGAGGAAGGAGGGAAGAGAATATAACATCACAAGCCTGTGTTAAATAACACGTTGGGGTTACTATGCCGCTAAAATGATTTCAAAGCCTATTTTCCATTGGATTGACTCAAAACTTTATCTGTGAAGAGATTGTTTAATTGCGAAACGATTGAATTCTGTGCATATATAATTACTGAGTTGAACTATCATGTAGATTCCGCATTCCCTTGTCTATTGATTCCCTCAAATTTGTTCGAGCAGGCTCTGTCGAATAAATCTCCACTCATAGAAGAAGTCTGCATAAACCCTGGTCATTGAACTCTGTTTAATGGTAAAATAAATCCTGCTTAATAAAGAAAATTATGTTTGTTCGTTGTTAATTGGAAATTCCTAACCGGGGTCAAAACCTGAGTTAACAAACGGAGAGTATACGAAGGAGAACGCAACCCCGACGTGAACCTTGGTTAGTCACTGTTCAAAACCCACGAGTGGATTTACGAAGGTGGATTGCCCATATCGCACCGCTTTTGGTGAGTAAGCAGTATTTCCTGGTTGGGGAGCGATTCCATAGGGAATGCGACACGTGGCGAGGTGGACCCACGAAAAACCGCTGTCATAGCACGCCATCGCACGTTAACGTTCGACCCAGGGAGCCGAGCGATATCGTGGTATGCCGTCGATCTGGAGGGGAGACATCGGACGATAGTCGCATGAGGAAGATGCGCGGAAGATAACCAGGTACGGTGCATGAATTTGATTGGACCATTGATATATATGTGGGGCTGGGCCGAAGGCCTATTGGAACGTCGGTTGGTTATAAAGTGTTGGGATATTAATATAAAGTTCGGAGATACATTATCAAAGGTTGTTGAACATGTTTATTTATGAAATTACTCGAATTTGATAAATAAAACCAAAGAAAAGGAAAGTAGACCACGTGGAGTAAAAGAACGAGGTTTCAGAGAAAGAAATGCTGACAGAGCCATGACTACAGTGACCATCTCTCCTTAGGGGTCCGAAATTCAATTTTGTTGCGTCATTTGTGGTATCAGAGCCATTGTTTTTAAGGTTGTTTTGCAGAAAACTGACATGGCAATCTGAGTTGGTAAAGGTGCTGGAAGAAGGAGACCTGTTGCCAACGCAAAGGTGTTGGGGATGTTGCAGAGGGTCGAGGCCAGAATGGATGCCATGGAGCGAAGACAACCCAGAGATCCTGAAGACATCAGCGAACCTGAAACAGAGGAAGCTGAAGAAAATGTTGAGATTCCTCCTGACATGAGGCTCCTTAGAACTGTTCTGGGGTCTACAGTTAAGCCCAGAATTGAAGTGTCGAGTTATGCAGGGGGATTGAATCTAGAGGGGCTGGTGGACTGGATAAACGAAATGAATAAGTGATTCGATTGTAGCGAATAAGGAATATGCAAAAAGGTCAAGTTTTACAAGACAAAGCTAAAATAGACATGTTGCACTTTGTGATGGGAGGCAAAAGTAGTTAGAGGAGAGTTGGCAAGCAACCTATCAAGAGCTAGACCAGAATGATGGCTAAATTAAAAGGTAAATTATTGCCTAGTGAATACCAGCTGACATTGTATAAGCAAATGCAGAACCTGAGACAGAGGTTGCTGAGAGTAAAAGAATACACAGAGGAATTATACAGAGTAAGCATAAGGGCTGGGCAATTCCAAGACACACCAGAGAAGACTGCCAGATATGTGAATGGTCTCAAGCTGGAGATCCAAGATGAGATTGGTCTCTTGTCTCCTAAGACAGTGGAAGAGGCCTACCAGATGGCCTTGAAAGCAGAGAAGAAACTCCCGAGGAAACAATCTGCCAAGAAGAGAGGTACTTTCCGTGGGAAGGGAAGTCAGGGTGGTAGAGGAAAGCCTACTACACCCAGGGATGGAGCTAACAGTAGCTCACCTCAGAATGCATCTACAGAGGAGGATGCAAGGGGCAGAAGGGGTTCTTACAGAGGAAAAGGAAGAGGAGGCAGAGACAGAGGCAGAGGTAGAGAGTTGAGGTGTTATAGATGTCAGCAAGTGGGACATAAGCACTATGAGTGTCCAGAGAATGTGGGTGTTGGACCAAGAAATGCTGTTGTTTCCCAGGCTGGAGAAGAGGCATAAATTGAAGAATAAATTCTTCCAGAGATGGGAGAGTCCTTGGTGGTTAATAAGGTCCTGTTGAAGCAAGCTAAAGAGGTCACTAAACCTGCACAAAGGAAGACTTTGTTTAGGAGCATATGCAAAGTCCAAGGGAAATGCTGCCGGCTAGTCATTGATAGTGGCAACACAGACAATCTGGTTTCCACTGAGGTGATAGAGAAGTTGAAGTTGAAGACAAGGGAGCATCCAAATCCCTACAGGGTGTCCTGGCTGCACAAAGGGCACCAGCTGGTTGTAAAAGAACAGTGTGAGATAGAGCTGCAAATGGGAAAATATAAAGATAAGGTCCTGTGTGATGTAATGCCCATGGATGTGTGTCATATACTGCTGGGTAGGCCTTGGCAGTTTGACAGAGCAGCAGTGCATGATGGCAAGAAGAACACTTACAAGTTCTTCAAAGATGGGGTACACCATACATTGATACCCATGGAAGAAGGAGAGCCATCCAGCAGAGTGATTGATCCAAAGACCTTGTTATTGAGCGGGAAGGAATATCTGTAGTAGATATAAGAAGAAGAGGTAATTTTTTCTTTAGTTTGCAAACCTAAAGTAGTTCTTACTTCTACAAATATTTCTGATTTGCCAGTAGAAATCCAAGAGATGTTAGATGATTATTGTGACATTATTGTGGATGATTTACCTGATGAGCTGCCACCTGTGAGAAAGATCAGCCATCAGATAGATTTTATCCCTGGTTCAAATCTTCCAAATAAGGCAGCCTACAGAATGACTCCCACAGAAAATGAGGAAATCAGGAGACAAGTACAGGAATTGGTGGACAAGGGACTGATCAGAGAAAGTTTGAGTCCATGTGCAGTACCAGAAGTATTGAGCCCAAAGAAAGATGGAGGCTAGAGGATGTGTACTGATTCCAGAGCAATCAATAAGATCACAATCAGGTACAGATTCCCTTTGCCCAGAGTGGAGGACTTAATGGACTGTTTGAGTGGTGCTAAATATTTCTCAAAGATAGATTTAAAGAGTGGATACCATCAGATTAGAATAAGAGAGGGTGATGAGTGGAAAACTGCCTTTAAAACAAATGAAGGACTATATGAATGGATGGTAATGCCTTTTGGGTTGTCAAATGCACCTAGCACTTTTATGAGACTTATGAATGAAGTATTGAAATAATTCATTGGAAAATTTGTGATAGTGTATCTGGATGATATATTAGTTTTCAGCAGAACTAAAGAAGAAAATTTAAGGCATATTAATCATGTCTTGAAGAAGCTACACCAAGAGAAACTGCTGATAAATTTGAAGAAATGCTCATTCATGAAGGAAGAGTTGATGTATTTGGGGTTTGTTGTTTCTGCAGAAGGATTGAAGATGGACCCAGAAAAGGTTAAGGAAATTGTGGAGTGGCCTTCACCCAGGAATGTTTTTGAGGTAAGAAGTTTCCATGGACTTGCCAGTTTTTACAGAAAGTTTATAAGAAAATTTAGTAACATAAATGCACCCATAATTGAGACAATAAAAAAGGAAAAACATCCATTTAAGTGGACTGCTAAAGCAGAAAGAAACTTTAAAGTTTTGAAGCAAAAGATAACAGAGAAGCTTGTTTTGATTCTGCCTGATTTTACTAAACCATTTCAAGTAAAGTGTGATGCCAGTGGAGAGGCCATTGGAGCTGTGTTGAGTCGGGATGATAGGCCTGTAGCCTATTACAGTGAAAATATAAATTACACCAGAATAAATTATTCCTCTTATGAGAAGGAATTCTATGCAATTGTTCAGGCACTGAAGAAGTGGAGACATTATTTGATGTTCAGGGAATTTGTATTGTATTCTGACAATCATGCTTTGCAGTATATTGTACAGCAGCCCAAGTTGAAACATAAGCATGCTAAATGGGTTGAGTATCTCCAAGGTTTTAATTTTGTTTTGAAACATATAAGTGGTCAAGCCAATAAAGTAGCTGATGCCTTGAGTAGGAGGCACATGCTTGTTCAAGAAACAAATTTTGAAGTTGTAGGATTTGATTTTCTCAAAGAATTATATAAAACAGATCCAGATTTTAAGGAAGCATTTGAGGCATGTAGTAACCCTGTTTTAACAGATAGAAGCCAGTGGCTGGATTATTTCCTGTAGGAGGACTTGTTATTCAGAAGAAGCCAACTGTGTGTACCAAGATGTTCCATGAGAGAAAATTTGATCAAAGAGAAGCATAGTGGTGGACTTGCTGGACACTTTGGTACCAATAAGACATATGAGCAGCTGAGTCATTTCTATTACTGGCCCAAGATGAGAGCAGAAGTAGATAAGTTTGTGAATAATTGCAAAATCTGTCAATATGTTAAAGGAAGGAGCCAGAATGCAGGATTGTACACTCCCTTGCCTATTCCAGACAGGCCTTGGGACATGGTGAGTATGGATTTTGTTCTAGGATTGCCCAAGACTCAGAGAGGGAATGATGCAGTCTTTGTTGTAGTGGACAGATTTTCCAAAATGGCACATTTTATTCCATGTTATAAAACCAGTGATGCCACCCATGTTGCTAACTTGTTTTTCAAAGAAGTTGTTAGGTTGCATGGGTTGCCCAAGAGTATTGTTTCAGACAGAGACACCAGATTTGTGGGTCACTTTTGGAGGACATTGTGGAAGAAACTTGGTACCAAACTGAGTTTCAGCTCAGCTTATCATCCTCAGACTGATGGACAAACTGAGGTAGTGAATAGGAGTCTAGGAAATTTGTTGAGAAGTCTTGCAGGAGAGCATCCCAAGCAGTGGGATCATATTTTGCCTCAGGCAGAATATGCATATAATGACTCACCAAACAGAAGCACAGGGCAGAGTCCATTTCATATTGTTTATGGAATGCACCCCAGAGGAATATCAGAGTTGAGAAATCTGGGAAAGGCAGAGCTAAGGAGTGCAGATGGTGAGGAATTTGCTTCAGAGATCCAGGCCATACATGAACAAGTGAAACAGCAACTACAAGGCAGCAGCATCAGATACAAAAGCAGAGCAGACTTGAGCAGAAAAGAAGTTCATTTTGAAGTAGGAGATTTGGTTTTGGCACACTTGAGAAAGGAGAGATTCCCAAGGAAGCAGTATAACAAACTGAAGTTCAAAAAGATTGGGCCATGCAAGATACTTAGAAAGTTTTCTGCAAATGCTTATGAGATTGAATTACCTCCTGATGTTGGAATATCTCCTATTTTTAATGTTGCAGATTTGTACAAGTATGAAGATGATGGTGCAGAAGAAAGAGACGCAGACAAGGAAAAGATTGATTGGAGAGAGCAGCTACCACCAGCACAACCATTGCAACCAGAGAAGATATTGGACAAAAGAGTGTTCAGAAGGACAAGAGGACAACAGTACTTTCAGTACTTGGTCAAATGGAAGGGTAAGCCAGAGGAAGATGCCACTTGGATGACTAAAGAAATGTTGCAGAAGATAGGCAGATCAGTGGAAGAGCTCATGGACAGGAGCCCATGAAGAAGATTTCCCTCTGGAGTCTGATGCAGGGGCATTAGACACTAGCCAACAATGTAGGAGTTTTGTCCACATGTTGTGGCTAGGAGGGTTTGAAAACATTTGAATTGTTACAGCTAGGTGTCAATACCTTAGCTAATTGTATTATTAGATTAGTTAGAGTTGTATAAGTCGAATAGTTCAGTTATTCGAATAAGTTGTAATTAAACCTTTGATTTCTAGAACGGTCCTCACAGAGGAACCAAAGAGTCATATGTTGATGTATATAAATTGTATTCCTCGGATGTATTGAGAGAGAGAGGGAGGAAGAGGAAGAGATATTTCTGCAATAAACTCTGTGTGTTAACAATTGTTTCCAGTTAAATGATTTCAAAGCCTATTTGCCATTGGATTGACTCGAACCTTTATCTGTGAAGAGATTGTTTAATTGTGAAGTGATTGAATTCTGTGCATATATAATTACTGAGTTGAACTATCGTGTAGATTCTGCATTCCCCTGTCTATTGATTCCCTCAAATTTGTTCGAACAGGCTCTGTCGAATAAATATCCACTCATAGAAGAAGTCTGCATCAACCCTGGTCGTTGAACTCTGTTTAACGGTAATAGAAAATCCCGCTTAATAAATAAAATTACGTTTGTTCGTTGTTAATTGAAAATTCCTAACCGGGGTCAGAACCTGAGTTAACAAACGAAGAGTATACGAAGGAGAACGCAACCCCGATGTGAACCTTGGTTAGTCATTGTTCAAAACCCACGAGTGGATTTACGAAGGCGGATTGCCCATATCGCACCGCTTTTGGTGAGTAACCGGTATTTCCTAGTTGGGGAGTGATTCCATAGAGTGTTCAACACGTGGCGAGGTGGACCCACGGAAAACCGATGTTCAAAGTGCGCCATCGCATGTTAACGTTCGACCCAGGGAGCCGAGCGATATCGTGGTACGCCGTCGATCTATAGGGGAGCCATCGGACGTTAGTCACATGAGGAAGATGCGTGGAAGATAACCAGGTACGGTGCGTGAATTTGATTGGACCACTGATATATATGTGGGGCCAGGTTGAAGGCCTATTGGAACGTCGATTGGTTATAAAGTGTTGGGCTATTAATATAAATTTCAGAGATATATTATCAAATTTTGTTGAACATGTTTATTTATCAAATTCCTTGAATTTGAAAAATAAAGCCAAAGAAAAGGAAAGTAGACCACGTGGAGTAAAAGAACGAGGTTTCAGAGAAAGAAATGCTGACAAAGCCACGGCTACAATGACCATCTCTCCAGGGTCTGCCAAGTTCGCTTTAAGGCGCTTGTCATTTGAAGGTATTGTTTTCAGACATTATAGTTCAGGTAATGGAATTAAAGTTGATCCAACAAAGATTGAGGTCATTTTCAAGGTTTCAGTACTTGAGTCCCAAAAGGATGTAAAGAGTTCCCTTGGATATCCATGCTACTTTAGAAGATTCATTGAAAATTTTACAAAAGTAGCTTCACCAATTTTCAAATTTCTTACTAAAAATTGTGAATTTTATTGGTATTCTTCATCTCAATTAGATTTTGATTCTTTAAAATAGAATTTTTTTGAATCACCTATTATAAGATGGCCAAATTGGTCCCTCCCATTTCATATCTCTAAAGATGCTTTAGATATAACTCTATGGATTGTACTTGGACAAAAGGATTAACAAAATCCTAATGCCATTTACTATATAATTAAAAATCCAATTTTTATTGGTATTCTTCATCTCAATTAGATTTCGATTCTTTAAAATAGAAATTTTTTGAATCACCTATTATAAGATGGCCAAATTGGCCCCTCCCATTTCATATCTCTAGAGATGTGTTAGATATAACTCTATGGACTGTACTTGGGCAAAAGGATTAACAAAATCCCTATGCCATTCACTATATAATTAAAAATAAAACTCTTGCATATTTAAATTATATAGTTACTGAAAATGGTTTTTTAGCACTAGTCCATGCCATCAATAATTTCAGACATTATATCACTAGGTACGAAACCTTTATGCATATTGATAATTCTGCATTACATATTTAATGAAAAAACTAGCAACTAATGGCATAATTACTAGATGTCATTTCATATTACAAGAATTTAACATCACTATATTGGATAAACCTAGTAAGGGGACATAGATGCTGACTTTCTTTCTAGAATCCAAAATGATAATACAACAATTCCCATAGAAGATGATTTTTCTTATGAACATATTTTTTACAATTTCTACTAAGGCTCTTTCATTTATAGATATTGCTAATTATTTGGCAATGGGAAATTACCACCATAATTATGAACTAAAGAGAAACAAATGGTTATCAAATTTAGTGCACCTTTCTCTTGGGTAGAAGGAGAATTTTTCCCAACTGGACTTGAATTTATCTTTAGTAGATGTGTAATATAAAATGAAATACCAAACATATTAAAATCATTCCATGATGAGCCATGTGGATGATTTCATACAAATCTTTTAGATGTGTAATAGAATATGAAATACCAAACATATTAAAATGATTCCATGATGAGCCATGTAGACAATTGCATAAAAATTCCTTATTTTTGGATATTATTGGCCCACCCTTTTTAAGGATTCAAAAAAATATGTCTAAAGATGTGATAGTTTCTAGAGAATGGGAAGACAAATTCAAATAGATGACATTACTTTGCAACCTTAAGTACTTGCAAAGCCATATGAAAAATGGGCTCTAGATTTTGCAGGTCCAATTAATCCAATGCCCAAGAAGAAAAAATATATTCTTGTATTTACTAATTATGCAATAAAATATGTAGAAGCTAAACCATTAAATTTTTCTACTGCAACTGATGTTGTAACATTTATTTTTGAGGATATATTCACTCATTTGGTATCCAAGAGAAATTTTTATATATCATGGTGCACAATTTACATAAAAAATCGTCCAAAGGATTGTGGAACAGTATAAAATAAAGCATCAAACATATACTCCATATAACCCACAAGTGAATGGACAAGTCGATTCAACAAACAAATTTCTTGAATCTATTCTCATCAAAATAGTTCATCTCATTGAAAATATTGGGAAGATAGGCTTCTAGAAGCACTCTGGGCATACCATACCACATGGACGAACGCCAATGAACATACACCATGTCAATTTTTTTTACAAAAATACATTTTTTCTTCCCATGGAGTTCCAAATGGAGACCATCATAAAAACAACAAGGTTGGGGCTGAATCTCTCAGAAGTACAAAATAAAATATTTGCAGAATTATATGAACTGGATGAAATAAGAAAAGATGTCATTCAAAGAAATAATATAATATATCAACAAAGAACAAAGTGGCATAATAAGTTCATCAAGATGAATAAGTTTAAACCAGGTGATTGGGCTCTCTTATTTGATTCAAAGTTTAAATATTTTCAAGGAAAGTTTCAAACACACTGATTAGGAACATTTAAAATAGAAGCATTACGAGAATGGATTGTTTAGAATCAAAACTATTAATGAAGAGGGTGTTATTTTTTTTTAATGGGAATATATTAAAATTATATCATAACCCTTGACAAGAGAAGAGATTATTCAAAATTTGCATCAAAATTCAAGAAAGGAGTTGGTGAAAAAGGGATATCATTCTCCTTCTCCACCAAACTTATTTTATTTTTTCCTCTTCAAAATTTAAATTAAAAAATAAAATAAAATAATAAAGTATAATTATAAAAACCAAGGTACTCAGATAACTATTCAAGGTACTAGGTACGATTCTCCTCTTTAAATTTCTTTAAAATTGAATTTTTGAAGTCTACATTTTCAACATGTAGAATTTTATTTCTCTTTAGAAGATCAAAATAATCAACAAAAACAACATCTAAACACTACTCTTTCAAATATAATCAACAAAAACAACATCAAAACACTACTCTTTCAAATATCTTCATCATATTTCAATTCAGAATAAACACAAAATGCTTTATCAAAAAATTTATTAGTTTGCCAACTTTCCATAGCTAAAGTGGAGACGACGAGAATATATTGACATCATTAAATTTAAACCATTCCATCTAAAAAAATTAATTAAGAAAATCATTAGTGTACCCAATTACAATAAGGGGTTTGAAAATTATCTAGTAGAGTGTCATTTCAGAATGGATAAATTCTATATTTAAATTCAATAAAAATGACAAATGCCAACTAATAAGATTCCATTAATGTTTTGAATAATGAATATTAACATTATATAATAATTGATATTGATATTAATATTAACAATAACAATATTTAATGTTAAAATATTACCGATAATATGATAATGATTTTATTAATCATTATGTCATTATAAACATTAAACCTATTAAACTTAATATAAATTTTACTGTTCTTATTAAACTTCACATAAACTTTAACATAAATCTAATAATATTAAATTTGAAATTTAAAATATAAAATTTAACATAAAATTTAATATTATTATTAAACTTTATTATAAAATTTAATGTAAATTTAAAATGTAATGAGAAAATTTAAAAATTGCTATTAAAGCCTCAACCTAAAAACTATTGTTAAAATTGAATAACATTCTAAACAAAAATGTTAAGGTTTAGGTATTATTGGCGAGTATACGGGTGAATAATGAAATATTAATGCATGGTGAGGAGAATATCTTAAAAAGTCTTTCTGATTGCCAGAATCATTGGAACTTTATACCCTGGTAATGATGGTAGAGAAGAGGAGCAGAGACAAAGGGGTAAAAATTTTCTCGAAGGAAGCCACAACCAACACTCGGAAGGAGACAAGGGTGGGAATGAGCAAGAATATGACAATGTGTCAAACCACCAGAAAAATAAGAAGTAGAAAACTAAGTTGAAAGGAGAGTTTAAAAATATTAAGCCCCCAACTTTTGAGGGGGAAATGAAAGAAGTTGTTGGGGATTAGTTGATCAATATTAATAAATATTTCCAAATTTATGAATATGATTACAACTTAAAAGAGAGATTAGCCATTTATCAACTTAAACACTATGCTGTGGTGGGAAGAGGTTAAGGTTATTCATGCAATTAGTGAATGGGGGGTGACTTGGGGATACTTTCAAAAATATTTCAAGGATAAGTATTTAACTGAATGATTTTATGATGATAAGGCAAATGAATTTCATGACCTCCTGTCGGGAAAACTCACCATGGATGAGTTTGTAAACAAATTCAAATCCCTGTTAAGGTATGTACCTTATATTCAGGAGGAAAAGGCCAAAGTTCAAAGTTTCATAAGTAGTCTACCCTCATTCATGAAAGAATGGATGGAATTTGACAATCCCAAAACCATGGATGAGGCCATTTGAAAAGCGCGAATATTTTATCAACAAATGAAATCAAAAGGGGAAGGCAGTAAGAGTTGGGCTAATAAAAAGTCTCAGAAAAAATTTCAGAATATGAAAACTCAAAATACCAAACTTTTGCATAGGAATTTGTACAGCAAACCTACTTGGAGAAATCAACAGAAAACTAAATCACAAGGGGAGTCAAGAAAAATAGAATTCTTCAATAAACCTGAGTACAAGCAACAACGGAAGCCCCCGCTAGAGTTTTGGGGTTGCGAGGAGCCTCATTATTACAAAAACTTCCCACATCGCACTAGGGATGAGCATACTACCAACATTCAAGAGGCCTCCATAGTTGGTGAAGTGACATGCAACATACCAAAGGTTAATGCATCTCTCAACGATCATTAAGCGAAATGCCATCCCTCTATGATCGAGCTTGAAGTTAAGATAAATAACCATTGTGTATCCATTTTGATAGACCTAAGAGCTAGTTTATGTTATGTAAGTTGTAAGGTCATTGAAAAGTGTCAATTACAAACTTGTAAATTTAGGAACCCTTGGTTAGTGCAACTAGCTACCAGGGCAGAAAGAAGGGTGATAGCTAAAATAGATGATTGTCCTGTTGAAAAAGAAGATCAACAATTTAATGAAAATTTGAATTTGTTATCTTTGGGGTCTTATGATGTTTTAATCAGAATGGATTGGTTGGAAAAACATTGGTCGTTAGTAAATTGTAAGGAAAAAACTATCAGTTATATAGATCAAAGGGGTGTAAGACAGGAGATCCCAGGGGTAAAAAGACCCATAAAACTACGACCAATTACCACCTCTCAGTTAGGAAAGTGAATTAGGAAGGGATGTCAAATCTATGCAGTGAAAGTGGGTTTTACTAATCCTAAAAATAAGACAACCTCTTTAGAAATCCTACCAATCATTCAAGATTTTTTTGATGTGTTTTGAGAAGAAATTACAGGGTTACCTCCTAAGCGAGACATCGATTTCACTATAGAATTGATTCTGGGAGCTAAACCTATGTCAAAAACCCCTTACCGAATGAGTATTCCTGAGCTAATTGAGTTCAAAATGCAGTTGCAATAATTACTCGACAAGGGATATATTCACCCAAGTGTGTCCCCCTAGGGAGCACACGTTCTATTTTTCAGAAAAAAGGATGGTACCCTACAACTATGCATTGATTACTGACAACTTAAGAAGCTAGCAATTAAGAATAAGTATCTATTGCCCAGAATCGAAGATCTATTTGATCAGGTCAAAGGAGCTACGATGTTTTCTAAGATAGACCTACTATTAGGGTATCATCATATAAGAGTAAGGGAGGAGAAAATTCCTAAAACTTATTTTCAATCTCGTTATGGCCATTACGAATTTATGGTTCTACCTTTTAGCCTAACTAATTCTCCAGCAACTTTTACGACTCTCATGATTAGTGTATTCCATCTTTATCTTGATAAGTATGTTTTAATATTTATTGATGATATTATTATATACTCAAGACATTTAGAGGAGCATAAGAAGAATTGAAAATAGTTTTACAAATATTATGGGAAAATAAATTATATGCTAAATATATTAAGTGTGATTTCTATAGAGATCATATTCAATAATTAGGACATATTATCTCTGCAGAAGGGATAGATGTTGATCTGAAAAAAGATCAAAACCATTATGCAATGACTTTTTCATGCTAATTTTACTGGCATCTAATATTTCATGGGTCTAGCAGGATATTACAATCATTTTATTGAAGGATTTTCTAAAATAGCCTATCCTATCACCTCCTTGCAAAAGAAAGTAAAAACTTTTTAAGTGGACTGTTGATTGTGAGCATAGTTTTGAATTACTGAAGCATTTGTTAACCACAACTCTAGTACTAAAAATAACACACCCAGAAAAGGAGTTCATTTTTTGCACTGATGCATGTCAAGAAGGAAACATTATTTCATATGAATCCTAGAAAATAAAGGAGCATGAGAAAATATATTATGCTTATGAATTGGAACTATCTGCACTTGTACACGCTTTAAAGGTATGGAGACATTATCTTTTAGGGAAAATATTTCTGTTAATGAAAAATCATAATAATCTAACTATTTTCTTTAAGCAACCTAACCTTAATGCTCATCAAGCTAGGTGGACCACCTTTTGAGTGAATTTGATTTTGATATTAAACATCTAAAAGGAAAATAAATTTAAGTAGTAGATGCATTGAGTAGGAGCTTGCATCATGTGTATGAGATTTTGTACAGTCAAGTTGAGTTTACTTTTTCATACTTGATTAAAGAGGTTACGGATAAAGATCCAGAATACTTATTCATATGGAAGAAAATTAAACAAGTAGGAAATTTAATACGAAAAACTGATTATGGCATAAATAATGATAATTTACTGATTTTTAAAGGAATAATATATGTTCCAAATCAGGTAGCTGTTAGACAATTAATACTGGATGAATTTCATAAAATTCCCTATGCTACCCACCCCATATATCAAAAGGTATTTTTATGCTATTAAGAAAAATTTCTTTTGGCTTGGAATGAGAAAATACATCACAGAATATTTGGACAAATGTTTAAGGCTGAACACCAACACCCAACTCGATTGCTTCACCTGCTACCCATTATAGGATGCAAATGAGAGGTAATTACTGGCTTGCCTAAAACTAAGAGGAAGAGCGATTCCATCATGGTGGTAGTAGAAAAGTTAAGTAAAGTAGCCCATTTTATCCATTTTAAGTCAACATACAAAACTGTGCAAATTGGAGACATATTTATGGGGGAAATTTTCAGATTCCATGGAATGCCCAAAGTTACGATATCTGACAGAGATGTGAAATTCACATTAGCCTTTTGGAGATTCCATGGAATGCCCAAAGTTATGATATCTTAGACACAGATGTAAAATTCACATTAGCCTTTGGAGATTCCATGGAATGCCCAAAGTTATGAAATTCCCTATGCTACCCACCCCATATATCAAAAGGTATTTTTATGCTATTAAGAAAAATTTCTTTTGGCTTGGAATGAGAAAATACATCACAGAATATTTGGACAAATGTTTAAGGCTGAACACCAACACCCAACTCGATTGCTTCACCTGCTACCCATTATAGGATGCAAATGAGAGGTAATTACTGGCTTGCCTAAAACTAAGAGGAAGAGCGATTCCATCATGGTGGTAGTAGAAAAGTTAAGTAAAGTAGCCCATTTTATCCATTTTAAGTCAACATACAAAACTGTGCAAATTGGAGACATATTTATGGGGGAAATTTTCAGATTCCATGGAATGCCCAAAGTTACGATATCTGACAGAGATGTGAAATTCACATTAGCCTTTTGGAGATTCCATGGAATGCCCAAAGTTATGATATCTGACAGAGATGTGAAATTCACATTAGCCTTTTGGAGATTCCATGGAATGCCCAAAGTTATGATATCTGACAGAGATGTGAAATTCACATTAGCCTTTTGGAAAACCATTTTTACTAGCCTCAGAACTAAATTTCAATTCATCACAACATATCATCCGCAAACCGACGAGAAAACAAAGAGTAAATCAAGTGCTAGAAGATATTCTACGAATGCATTGTAATGCAACAACCAAATAATTGAGAAGAGTACCTTCATCTAGTAGAATTTTCATATAATAACAATTACCATGAATCATTGAAAATGAGCCCCTTTGTGGTGTTATACGATAGAAGGTGCAAAACCCCCATTAACTAGAATAGCCTACAAGATAAATTAATGTTGGGGCCTCACATGTTGGCAAAAATAAAAATGGAAGATACTGTAAAAAAGGTTTGATATAATCTTAAAGTGACCTACGATAAACAGAAGGTGTATGTAGACAAGAAAAGAACTTTCAAAGAATTTCATATAGGGACCACATGTATGTTCGAGTGGAGCCCAAAAAGAGCACTTTGCAGTAGAAAGGATTGGAGCCATTGCATACTGTTGGTACCCAACTATTAAGGTGCCCCAAGATACTTTGGACCTTTATAAATTTTAGAAAGGATTGGAGCCATTGCATACTGTGTTATTACCCAACTATTAAAGGTGTTGTTTTTTTTTTTTTTTTTTTTTTTGAAGAGAGCTTTGGCCACTCTATAATATAAACTCATAGCAGATTTCTTGTAAAAAAAAAAAAAACTGTTAAAGGTGTTGTTAAGTAATGTGTTACGTTTTTTTTATGAAATTGAATATTATTTTAAAATATTTACAATTTTTTTTAATATTTTGTGATGTTGGAACAAGTAGAACCAGTAGGTCGAAGAGAAACAACACTACTGAAGCAAGATATCACCTAGTTTAACATCGAATGATGTTTTGCGTAAGAGGAAGAAGAGAAGATCTAACACCCGTGATGTAAAATTTGGTAAAAATTTAATGTGTAGTTATTTAAAATATTTGACTTGGTAAAAAAAAAATAGAGGAAAGACTTAAAAAAAAAATATTTTGCTTCACACACATAGACACTTAAACAATTATTTCCCCTCCCAAAGAGATTAAAGAGGAGATCTCATATGGGAAAGGCACAAGTAGCCTAGGGAGGAAATAAGAGAGAAAATAATTGACATGATGTTATCAAGAAGAAGTTATTTTTTTTAGGGTTTTTTTGAACTGGTGGTAACTAGTGGAAACTCTTGTAAAGGAAGAATTTGAGGTTGGACGGGTGGTCTTGAGGTTGGACTAGTGTTGGACTAGTGGTTTGAGTATGTTATGGAAATTGAGAAGATCGGGGTGAGGTCTAAATGTTTTTTCTAGCCTCATAAGTCAGGAGGTATGAAATAAGTCTCTTCTAGTCTTATTCTCTAGCAAATTTAATCAAACAGGTAAGTATTATGATATAAGGTTTTATTTAGAAAATGTCATTTAAAAGGAATCAGTAAACTCTGAATTACCCAAGCAGACCTTGGTTGGTTTTCTTTCTAAGACAGAAATTTTTATGGTAGCCTTATGTGTTAAAAACAAAACCAATTATTATGGAAAGAAATACTAAAAATAAATTTCGAACATTGAATATAATTTATCAAGTTTATACATGTTTTTATAAAGAAAATTACGGAACTAACCCTTGTTGTGTAAACATTTGAGCAAATGTGAGGGTCGAAGAAGAATCAATACATACCTTGGTTGGGTATTAAAGGAGGAATTTATCACCCAATACTAACATGGGTGGAAATGTCTCTAATAGTTAATGTGTGAGTGAATGAGCCCTGGAAGTCTCGAAGTAAAAGAATCGCGTAGTCTAAAAAGGTTGTGTTTTAGCTTAGAATTCAGCAATGATTTTCAGAAAATCTGGCAAATATTTGTTCAGAATCTTGTTTACAGTTGTTAAATGTTAAATTATTTTAATATTTTGAGTGCTCTAAAGATTTTTGATAGTGCTGAATCCATTTCCAACATGGATTCCAAACACTCCAAGCACCTGATTTTTTGAGTTTTAATTGACCAAATTCAGATAATTTTCTGCAGACAACTCCTAAAAGAATTGGTGGTACAATGCAGACAAGTTAGTTATCCCTGCAACTCGAAGGCTGCTAGGAAATAGTCCTTCTCCCTGTAGAGGGATGAGTGAGATTATGTAGTCAGAATTCGTACCCATACGCCACCAGAATACCTGTAATATAAATCTTTAATAATAAAATATACCAGATCCAGTAACTTTGTTCCATAAAGAAGATTATAAATCCATCTGGATGCATAAATCTATAGCAATATAACTACTAACTGTGAAAAATGCCATGCATGAAGCCATAAGGCGCATCAGGAATTTTATTGAATTTGGAAGAAGATATAAAAAGAGAGAGCTATTAGACAACTAGAATAATAACACATACAATAGTCACGAAAAGATTTATGAGTTTGACCCCATGAAAGGGATAACCACATGCCAGGAGTATGAACTATAACTGGAACTACCCAGTTGAAAATCTTAAAAAATAATAATAACATAACTACATTCCACCAGAGCGGCAGAATCACTCGCTAAGTCACTTCGGATCAAATATATACCGTGCAGTAAACCCTAGCTCCTAAAACAATCTTCCAAATGAATATGAACCTAAGGGAAAATTCCGAGTATACAATTTCAGAATTGGGAACAAAAACAGCTACAAATTTAAATAAAAGATCAATAAGCACGTGGATTCGACTACAGTTGCGACTTATCATAAATAAGTTTTCAAGAGCGGAACAGTTGCCATTAACTGCTCTACCGTGATCAAAGTCATCCGATGTAAACTCTAACTCATGGACGGTGTGGATCAACCCACCTGTAGCGCACCAGAGCTCTTAAAGCTTCTAAGGTTAACCGATAACTGAAGGAAGGTTACCTAGGTGTCAGTTGAAGGTTACCGTGCGAGTTACACCGGGGAAAGAAAACTTGCGGAAGGCTCATATCAAATCATGTGCCATAGGCGGATTATATATCATTCAATATTTAAACCATAGCATTATACAAATCCCAAAGTCATAATTCGATTTAATTCAATGTACAAACACTTTATAACATGTTAACAATTGCATCTTGTTCATGGAAAGTGTATTGTTTACAATTGTTTTTTACAAATCACTTGGCATGTACTCATCACCCGACTTTTGATTTATAAATACAACCTAAGGATCCACATGTTGAATGTAATCATTGTAATTTTTTTTTAATATGGTAAATTGCATATGCCAACTTCCTCTGGTATGGTAAATAACTTCTTGTACTTTTTCAATTCTAAATTTTTGAAGAAAATCCTTATTATTATAAATAATTTCCTTCTAGTTTGGAATATAAAAAACAAAACATAATGACACCTTTTATAGGCAATTGGAATACTTTTTATAATTGTAAAGGGAAACGAGGCAACAATTAAAAATGAATCATTATTTATTAGAATAGACAGCCCACTCTATTTGGAAGACACATTCTTATAGGGCTCTCTTCATTGTCACTAAGAGGTGAGATATTTCAATTTGCATCTTGTACATATGGAATAAAGGGAATTAACAAAAAAAAACAATGAATTAAAGGGAATTATAAAAATGATTAACTAATTAATGAAACATCCACATTTGCGCAAACATCTCTAAAATCCTTCAATATTTCATTGGAAACGACAGGGAAGAAAATGGAAATCTCACCCACTGAACCCATGTGAGATTTGGTGAGTGCATGATCTAAGTTACAACACTTTGATTTTGCAGCAAGAAATTGATTTGTATTCATCATCGAGGGCCTCCTAGCGTCCTATTGGAATTTCGATAATTTCAAAATAATAAAATGGAGAATAAAACTCCCCTCTTCAACACGAAGAAAATATTAAAATTTCTTGGCCGGAAACGGAAGTTTCAACTACGAAAACAAACTTCTATTTCTTCAAAAAATGTTACAAATTATTCCTCTAACAAAGGGATAACAAAATAGTATTTCTTGCTACAACATAGTGCACACCCCAAGACTTCACGCTCTCATATACACAAAACACTACTGTCTCTATACTCTACAACTGCTTTGTGTTTTCACTATTACGCAACAACATGCAAAACAAAACGAACATTTCAATGCGAGGCTCAGAACCTTTTGGCTTTTATATGCGACTCATAAAAGAACATTACAAACTATATAAAAGGACCTTTTAATCTTAAAACCGTCTGTAATAAAATGAAACCTTAGGGCCCACTACGATAGCGCTTTGAACGTGCGATTTAAATCTATTTAAAACATTCATCGAGATTCATTTTCAATAAAACAAATGCCCAAACAAAAGTTAAGTTAAATTTGCAAGTCGGATGCAATGGACCAAAATTTAAATCCGGTTAATAAACCAATCGAGTCAAGACTTTAAACAACGTGCGATCGGGACCACGTACAAAAGAGGTTACGATTAGGTTGAGGATCGAACGTGATCGGCAAATAAAATCCATCACATAATTCCATCGGGTCCGCCCTTTGGTTAATGCAATCGGGACATAAGACGGAAAATGCTCCCGATTCAAACTTTGCGATTGAATATTGAACTGCCGTGTGGTCTGTGGACCCACGAGCCTCGGATGTAGTGGAGGGCGATTATTATATAAGGTTTGATTGTGTATTATATGAGAATGTTCCGCTTGTGGAAATCTACCATATCAACAAGACACTCGGACTTTGAAATATATATTTGCTGCGATTTGCGATTGTGATTGTGATCGCATCGCATCGCGATTCTTCACATCAACAAGACACTGCAAGATAAAATTGTGATTGCGATTAGCGCTTAAGTGGTGGGGACCACTTGTCATGCCTTTTCAAAAACTAAATAACTTCATCGTTTAAACACAATTTCTTCATTTCTGGTTGTTGAGGGCTTTAAAGCCCGAAAGGACTGATTTTAAATAAACTCTGTTCTTCCGTAGTTCAGAACCACGAAAGTCTTCGTCCCTCTGCAAAAATGGCTACACCCATAAAAAAATTAATTCTCCTCTATAATAGTGGCTGCGGCCCATCAACATTGATTTCATCCTTATGGTTCTTCCCATTCTTCTTTAATACACGGTGTTGTGCACTCAATCTCTACTCTTGCTGCCTCTGTACTCTTTTTCTTCCTGCTCAAAGGCTAGCAGGTGACTTTAATATTTTCAACACTCCCCCTTAAAGTCAGCTGTTGGGTTATCAATCATACCCAAGCATTTTCTTAAAAATTCAAATGTCTTCTGCCCCAATGGTTTTGTCAAAATATCTTCATTTTGCTCCTCTGTTCTACAATGCTGTAAAACAATTTCTCCATTGTTCACCAATTCTCTGATATAGTGAAACTTTGTATCTATGTGTTTTGTTCTCTTATGAAACACTGAATTCTTTGACAATGCAATAGCTGAGCTATTGTCACAATAAATCACTGTCCCTTTTACTTTTTCTTGGCATAAAATTCTCAACATCCTTCTCATCCAAATTGCTTGACACGCTGCTACTGTAGCTGCGACATACTCTACCTCTGTTGTAGATAATGCTACAATCGGTTGTTTCTTAGAAGCCCATGAAATGGCTCCTAAACCCATATGAAAAACATAACCGGGAGTGCTCTTCTGATCATCTACACTTCCAGCCCAATCACTGTCAGTGTAACCAACTAACTCTGAATTTTCTGAAGCAGTATATAAAATACCAAATTTTTTAGTTCCTTTAACATACCTCAGAATTCTATTTGCTGCCTGCCAATGTGTTTCTTTTGGCTTCTCCATAAATCTGGAAATCAAGCTAACAACATGCATTATGTCCGGCCTAGTTGCAGTCAAATACATGAGGCTTCCAACTATTCTTTTATACAAACTTGGATCAAAATCCTTGCTGTTGAGTTTTAATCCCATCACTGCGGGAGTAATTGCAGCTTTGCACTCCTGCATATTAAATCTTTCTAGAACTTCATTCACATACTTTGCCTGTGAAATAAAAATCCCATTTTCATCTTGTTCTACTTCTATTCCTAAGAAGTATCTCAACAAACCCATGTCAGTCATTTCAAATTCTTCTTTCATGACTGTTTTAAAATTTTCAATAAGGTAGTCATCATTACCTGTGAAAATAACATCATCAACATATAAAACTACAATCAACATTTTACCATCTTTTTCTTTGATGTAGAGGGTGGGTTCTCCCTCACACTTTTCAAATCCATTTTCCAGTAGATAGGAGTCTATTCTACTATACCACGCTCTTGGCGCTTGCTTCAGCCCATAAAGAGCTTTCTTCAACTTGCATACTTTGTGCTCTTGGCCTTTCTTTTCATAGCCAAGAGGTTGTTCAATGTAAACCTCTTCCATTAACACTCCATTTAGGAATGCTGACTTCACGTCCATTTGGTAAACTTTCCACTTGTTTTGTGCTGCTATGGACAACACTGCTCTCACGGTTTCCATTCTTACAACTGGTGTGAAAGTTTCCTCATAATCTATCTCATGCTTTTGCTTATATCCCTTGACAACAAGTCTTGCTTTGTGTCTCTCTATCTTTCCTTCAACATTAATTTTGGTCTTATAGACCCATTTAACTCCAATGACTTCTTTACCTTCTGGGAGATCAACCAACTCCCATGTTTTGTTCTTTTCTATGGCATTAATTTCATCATCCATAGCTTCTATCCATTTTCTATCTTTAATAGCATCTTCAAAATGAATAGGATCATCAACTTGACAATACAAAGCAAATAAGGAATTCATACCTTCATTTGCTGCTCCCTGCTCATAGATTTCTCTAATACTTCTGAACTTTGTTCCTCTTTCACTTGGTGTAGACGTGCTTGATGAAGCACTCAATTCTGCTCCATGTGGTGTGCTTGGTGATGCACTCCCGCTTCTTCTCAAGGGTGTTCTCGCTGCTGCTTGAGGTGTCCCTTGCTGTCCTTGTGTTGGTGGAGGTTGTGCTGCCGATGAGTTGTTAATTTCAACTACATATTCCTCATCTTCATCATGAGACAAACAACTTTTAACATTGACTGTTTTCTCAATGCTTCCATCCCATGCTTCCTCTTCAATAAATTGCACATCTCTGCTTATTACAAACTTCTTTGTGGATGGGTTATACAATCTGTATCCTTTGGAATCTTCACAATATCCAAGGAAAATGCACTTCTCCCCCTTACTATCCAATTTCTTCCTCAACTTGTCTGGAATGTGTGCATATGCCACACATCCAAAAACTCTCATGTGGGTGACTCCCTGTTTTCTGCCACTCCACGCTTCTTCTGGAACTTTGTTCATCACAACTTTTGTGGGGCATATATTTAAAATATACACAGCACAGTTTGTTGCTTCTGCCCAATACTCATTCGACAAGTTCTTTGCCTTTAGCATGCTTCTCACCATTTCCATTATGGTTCGATTCTTCCTTTCAGCAACTCCATTCTGTTGCGGTGTGTACCTTGTGGTAAATTGCTTGTGAATGCCGTTCTCTCTGCAAAAACGCAGAAATTCCTTTGATATATATTCTCCTCCTCTATCAGTTCTGAGTACTTTAATGTGCAGCCCGCTCTGTTTCTCTACAAGAGCTTTAAAGTGGAAATTTTTTTGAAAAACTTCACTCTTATATTTCAGAAAATAAACCCACACTTTTCTTGTGAAATCATCTATGAAGGTCAGCATGTAATTGCTGCCTGAAACTGATGTTGTTTGCATCGGCCCACATAAATCTGAGTGAATGATCTCTAAGGGTGCTTTCGCCCTTATGCTTTTCCCTGATGGAAAATTTTCTCTGTGTTGCTTTCCCAAGATGCAGCCTTCACATAGGCTGTCAGGCTTCTCAATCAATGGAAAACCTCTTACCATTCCTTTTCTGTGCAACAAATTTAATCCTCCGAAATTGAGATGTCCAAATCTCAGGTGCCATAACCAATTTTCATCTTTTGCTTCCTTCTGAAAGGCTTCTTGTGTTACAACTGCTATGCTCTTTCCTTTTCCTTTCAAGTCAGTGTTGAGCTTGAGCGGAAACATTCTATTGCTGGTCATATGTATTTCAGCAATGATTTTCTTGCTTGGAGGTATATCTTTTATTGTGCACACATCATCCTTGAAAATTACATTGTAACCTTTTTTTATGAGCTGCCCAACGCTCAAAAGATTACACTTCAAACCAAGAACATAATACACATCTGGAACAAATTTTTTCTCACCATTTCTTGCTTGAATACTCACTCTGCCTTTTCCTTTTACAGAGATCTTAGTATCAGTCCCTGTGGTTACTTTTGATTTAACCTCTTCATCTAAATTGGCAAACATTGCTCTGTTTCCGGTCATGTGATTACTACATCCTGAATCTAAGAACCAAACATCATCTTCTCTATCCTGTGCTACATTACATGTTAACAGCAAAATACTTGGGTTCTTTTATTCTTTTTCTACATTAGGATTCTGCCTATTTTTCATGTCATTTTTCTTCTTTCTACATTCATTGGCATAGTGCCCATATTTCTTGCAATAATGACATTGGACATTGTATGCACATGTTGGTGTTGGTGTCCACCTTGTTGGCTGTTGCATTGGCCGTGGCTCTAATTCTGACTGTTGCTCCTTCCATGTGAATGTGAAGGGCTGTTCCTTCCACCTCTGTTTTGGCTTCTGCCTTGACCTTTTCCTCTTCCTGAAGGCATCTAGTTCTTAAAGGCGTGCTCAAGAGATGAGTTTTCATCTCTACTCAATCTCTGTTCATGAGTTATCAGTGAGGCATGAAGTTCATCTACTGTGAACTTTGAGAGATCTTTGTTCTCTTCTATGGTGGTAACTATAACATCAAACTTTGAGGGTAATCTCCTCAAAAGTTTCTCCACAATCCTTCTTTCTTCAAGAGTTTCTCCATGGGGCCTTATCTGATTTACAATCCCAATCACATGAGTGAAGAATAAGTCAATAGTATCTGACTCTTTCATGCAGAGAGTTTCAAAGTCTCTCCTCAGCAACTGAAGTTTTGATGTCTTCACTTTTTCCATACCTTGATAGGCTACTTTCAAAGTTTCCCATGCATCCTTGGATCTCTTAGCTGTTGCTATCCTTGGAAACACACTCTCATTTACTACTTGATACAAATATTAGAGGGCTTTAGAGTCCTTCTTTCTATTGCTCTTCAATATATCCTTCTCTTCTTGAGTTAAGGCATTAAAAGCCTGCTCATCAGCTGGTTCAACAAAACCATCTTCTACAAATTCCCATAAGTCTTGTGAGACAAATAAGGCTCTCATGGTAATGGCCCAATAATTATAATTCTTTCCATTAAATTGTGGAAGCTGAACATTTCCAATAATCATACCTGTACTTGGTCCAGCCATTAATTTTAAACTTAACTTTGAACTTAAACAAACTGTATTTCCTTCTCTGAAAGAAAAAACTTCTTTTAAACAAAATAACAACTCTGTTTTCTTTTGAGAAATACCTGAACTTTGTCTTCTGTTGAGCTTTCACTCTGCTGGAGAAATGCTGCAACAAGTATTCTTCTTATTTCAGCTTCTTTGAAACCTTTAAAGAGCCTGAACTAGCTCCGATACCATGTTGGAATTTCTGATAATTCCAGAACAATAAAATGGAGAATAAAACTCCCCTCTTCAACAAAGAGAAAATATTAAAATTTCTTGACAAGAGACAGAGTTTCAACTCTGAAAACAAACTTCTATTTCTTCAAACACTGTTACAAATTCTTCCTCTAACAGAGGGAATACAAAATAGTGACTACTGCTACAACATAGTGCACACCCAAGACTTCACTGTCTCTCATACAAACAACACTCTGTCTCTATAAAACAACACTGCTGTGTTTTCACTATTCCGCATTGCTGTGCAAAACAAAACAAGAACATTTCAATAAAAAAAAAAATACACAGGCTCTCAGGCCTTTTGGCTTTTATATGCCGCGTATATTAAAATAAAAACATTACAAACTATATTAAAAGACCTTTTAATCTTAAAACTAAATCTGTAATAAACTAAAACCTTCGGGCCCACTACAAATAGTGCTTTGAACGCACGATTTAAATCTATTTAAAACATTCATCGGGTCCGCATTTTCAATAAAACAAATGCACCAAACAAAATTTATGATTGCGATTGCAAGTCGGATCCGATGGACCAAAAATTAAATCCGGTTAATAAACCAATCGGGTCCGAGCTTTAAACACTGTGCGATCGGGACCTCATACAAAAGAGTTCCGATTCCGATTGAGGATCAGATGCGATCGGCAAATAAAATCCGTCACATAATTCCATCGGGTCCACCCTTTGGTTAATGTGATTGGGGCATACAACAGAATACTCCTGATTCATAACTTGCGATTGAATAAAACAATGCCGCGTGGTCTGTGGACCCATGGTCCTCGGGGCGTAATTAAGGAGGTGAAAGTTATAATATAAGGTTTGGTTGTATTTTATATGAAAACGTTAACGCGAGGAACTGCCATATCAACAAGACACTTGGATTTTAAAATATATATTTGTTGCAATTTGTAATTGTGATTGTGATCACATACGCATCGCAAATCTTCACATCGACTAGACAACGAGATAAACTTGCGATTGCAATTAGCGCTTAAGTGGTGGGGACCCTTGTAAATGCCTTTTCAAAAATTAAAGAACTTGATGTTTAAACACATTTTCTTCATTACGGATTGTTGAGGGGCTTTAAAGCCCAAAGAATCGATTTTAAATAAACTATGTTCTTCCGTAGTTCAGAACCACGAAAGTCTTCATCCCTCTGCACAAATGGCTACGCCCATAACAAAAATTAATTATCCTCTGCAATAGTGGGTGCGGCCCATCAACATTGATTTCATCCTTACGGTTCTTCCCATTCTTCTTTAATACGCAGTGTTGTGCACTCAAAATCTGCTGCTGCCTCTATACTCCTTTCTTCCTGCTCAAAGACTAGCAGGTGACTTTAATATTTTCAACAACGTCTATTTCCCCGAACTTCGGTTACAACTTTGTTCATACAAAAAAAACAAACAAAATTTGAAAAGTTTTACAAATATTTCTTTTGAATAATCTATACAACGATAAAAAAAGCCCGAAGGATTAATTATATACATATGATCGTTGCAACAAATTATTAATGCTCTCTCGCAAGCTAGAAATGGCGCCGCCTCGACATCATTAGCAAAGAGTTTTTCCCATGTATTTCAGGATCATCCATTCTGTCAATCAAATCTACGCAACTATATCAATTTGTACATTACACCCATAGTTTGAGACATACACCACCATGCATAGTTTCGGACATACACTATCTTAACATCCCTCAAGTGAAGCTTCATCTATGGTTATCTGCATGGAGAAGGTCAATTGAAATGGTAAGTGATGGCTAGATGATATTGAATCTGTTGGTGATTTCCACGCTAAATCGATGTCTTACATCCTTCTGGGGACTTTTAATGTAGACCAATTGAAACGGTAAGTGATGGCTACATGAAATTGAAAGTGGTGGTAATTGCTAAGCTAAAATTGAAACCAATGGGGATGACACCTGAGATTGTGACATCACAAGGTGGAAATTAACAAATGACAGTTTAAATTTTTAATTTAAACATGTTTTAATTACAATATTTGAATTTCATTAATTGATGTAAGGACTATCACGAGAATATATGATCATTTAATTAAAAAAACTAATTAAAAACAAATTAAAGTGACCAATTCCAATAAAGAAAAAGCTATAAACTTAAATATATTTAATTAATTATTTTTATTTTATATTAATAATTTAAAAATATAATTATTTTTTTATAATAAAATAAAAATTAGTTTTCCTCTCATTTCAAAATTTGAGTATTAATTTATTGAATTTTTATTGATCATTCCAAATATTAATTTCAATAAAAATAAATGATATAAATTCTTTAAAATCTTGTCATATCGTAGTGATAAATGTATCATGTTAAAACACGACTTTCATTGACTCCACAGAAATAACTCAGACGCAAAAGTTGTCTCTCGAAATCATTACTGACGGGAAACATCACACCACGCCCAAAGTTGTAATTGTTTGTTTCTTTATTGCAAAGAGCCAGATCTACCCGCAATATGCTGAAAAATAAAAATAAGCTTAGTCTAAAATAGTATTGAAAATAGTATTGAAATGGTAAAGATTTTGAAAAAATTTAGCAAAGATTTTATTAGAATCTTGTTTACAGTTGTTAAACTTTAATATTTTGAATGTTCTAAGGATTTTTGATAGTGCCCAAGCCATTTCCATTATCAAAAATAGATTCCAAACACTCAATTATTTAATTTTTTGAATTTTATTTTACCAGATTCCAGCAAAAAAAACTGCCATCCAAAATTATTCCACATACTAAATACAAACTATTCCATGCTGAATACCAGCTATTCCACATGCAAGATTCTAACAACAACAGCATAACCTTTTACTTTGATTTAAAAATATTATAAAATTATAACAATAAAGTATTGTTTTGCCGTAGCTTGAGAGTGAACGAGCTGCTTTGAGAGCTACTTCACTTGACAATTGCATGTTAAGTCACTAGTACTGTGACAAAAATAAAATTCTTTGGCACCCGAAACTATTTTTCCCTTAAATTTCGTGTTGGCTGAGACAGATTGACGATTGATCAAGTCAAGTAAAACCTGGAACATATGGAACTCCAGTAGAAGGTAACCATGAATCTCCTCCAATGAATCTTGACACTGTGAATTGTATGGCCTCGCTCGCTGTCTTAATCACTCGATATCCCGGCCATTTGACCCGGCCGGCAGTGCTTGCGCCAGGGCCGCGGTTCATGTATTCGCCATAATAGAGGGTGCTCAGTGCGAAGCTTCCATTCCATTCGAGCCAACCGACTGGCTGAATCGAGTCGCCAAGAAACGATTGCATGAACACAGTGCGAGAGTACTTTTTCCATGGCCTCCCAAGGTATACCTTGAAGGAGCTCCTCACTGGAATGAGGTCGGAGGCCGCGGTCACAACACAGTTCTGAATAGAAATCCCCGTATTTTGATTGGGGTCCTGCCTGCCCTGAGCAGTGTAAACTATCATCTGATTTTGGAGGGGTCTCCGGCCCAGGAGATTGCAATTCTGCAGAACCACGACTGCGTTGCCAAAGATAAAATCGACGGTGCCGTAGATGTTGCATTCTCTGTAGAACTGACGAAGAGAATGTACGTAAAGGGTGTCCTGGTACCCCTTGAAATTGCAGCGATAGAAAACGGATAGGTCTGATCCCACGCGCAGGGCCACCGCCTGGTGCTTTGCCGGTCCCGCCGTGTTCTGGAACGTCATGTCGCGTGCGATAAAGCCCTTTCCAGTCACAGCTGCAATATTACATACCAACCAACTGTGTTATTCATTACTTGTTCAAATAGGGATTATTTTGAAAACTATCGTCTCCATTATGCTAGGCTTTGGGGCCACATTTATTTCCGACTTGCTGTTCCAGGGAACTCTTCAGAGAAGTGTTTTTAAAGATAATTTTTGGGAAAACTATTGGTTTTTACATTATTTTTCCAATATTAATATTGTAGCAAACTTTCAAATAAAAAAATAAAAGTTGATTTTCTCTATTTATAATAATAAACTGATTTATTGCAAGATTTTTTTTAAGAAAATCAAATTTTATAATCCATTAGTGTTATTCATTTCATCATTAAAACAAGATGGAAAATTAGCATGATTCATCATCAACGCAAAATGAAGATTTAGATGGAAAATTAGATCATCGTCGCATCAGATTAAATCAGCCCAACAATTAATAAATATTGTCTATATAATTAATTATAAGTTGATTTATATTATCTATTAATTATAAAGCTGATTTATATTATCTATATATTTACTCACCATTTCAATCAATGTTAAGGAACTCTTAAAAAAAAATTGGGGAAATATTGTATTTTGACACTCCTTTTCCAATGTTAACTGCAAAAGACCTCCACGTAAACACACAAAACAATAAATAAATAAATAAATAAAAACACAATTATCTATATATATTATAATTAATTGATATATATTATTTATTTATTTTAATTTATTTTAGATGTGTCAAACATAAAAGATATTAAATTTCTCTCAACTCAAAAAAAAATTAATACTTTTTTTCACCTTGTCCTAATAATATGATTAATAGGAAAGACATTTATCTAAATAATGTATTACAAAAATTTTAAATCTATTTATTAATTTTACTAATTTATTTTATTTTTATTCATATGTAATTTGATAGATTACATAACTAAACAATAACATAACAATACATAATATTATAAGATTTATAAGCCTTTCCACACAATATATTTATAATGATTAATTGATTTATATTGAATTTCAATATTCAATAATTAATTAGATTTTAAGAATTAGTATAATCAAAATACATGTAATTCTCTAAAATGCTTTAAATAAAAATTTCTTATTTTTTTAATTTAGAAATCATTCTATTATAAAAAAATAAATAGATTACATAGGAAAGTTAGCTAGCCAAAAACAACTCACAGTAGGAGTACCATCTGCCCTTATAATTTCTTGAATTTCTTAAACCTGAGTTAATCTAACAAAATTAAAAAAAAAATTACCAATAAACGACTCAATTAATTTATAAATAATCAAAATATAACAGAAATATTTCCAGCTCTATAATAATTAATCTATTTACAAAATTACATAGTATAATTTGATTTAAATATCGTTACATATATAATAAATAAATAAGTAATATTTCTAAATTTAATATAAAATTATAAATTATAAATTTTTATTAAATAAATAAATCAATTTTAGAAACTTAATATAAATTTTAAATTATATTTTTTATATTTTTTAATAATAAAAATCATTACAAATAAATAAAATAGAAGATTCAATTATTACAAAAGATAATTAATTTTACCTATTTATCAGGTCACTCCTATCATCATTGGTTTAAATTATTAATAATGAAAAAAAAAATTCAAACAAATCAACGAAATAGAAGAACCAATTACTCCCATCCACGTTCATCACTTTTCCATGAAAACAACGGTCAAATCAGAAAACAAAACAGCCAAATAAATAATTATCAATCATTAAACACAACAGCCAAATAAAATAACCAGTTTCTCTGTTCATTAGATCCATTATATATCAAAATGATTTTATAAAACAACCACGTTGATTTTCAGCAAATTCTTGAAAAATGAAATATGATGGTTAAATCATTAAAAAAAAAAATACAGCCAAATAAAATAACCAGTTACTTAGTTCATGAGATTTATTGTATCAAAAACCACTTTGTAACATTAACCCAAAAAGAGTGAATACAAAACATAAAAAAAAATGTGTCTATTTTCATGGCCATTGGCGTTGCAACACCGTAGCAAATTCCTGATCACTATAAGTTAAAACGTGCGTTTCATTCTTATTTTCTTGGATCTACTAAATATTGGGCATTATTACTTGCTTCCATGCGTTAAATTTGTGTGAAGAAATCAGAGGACTTACCAACAGTTGCAGAGCGAAAAGTAGTGAAGTTATCTTTCACGTTCCGGTTCCCTGTAACCACTGTGACATCCCTGCCATCTCCAATGAACATGAGATTCGTCGTCTTCTTCCGCAATTCCACATTCTCTGCATAAACTCCTGCTTTTATATAAATTACGTATCTGGTATTGCTCTTCTCCGGAGCCGCATTAACGGCCTCTGTAATGGTTTTGAAATTTCCACTCCCGTCATTGGCAACCACACAGTTCGGTTTCACTGCGGCTCCAGAAGTTTCTAGAAGGTTCCGGTCTCCCGCCGACATCCAAGACGGAAATTTGTCGGCGTCCATGGGCGGCATGAAATGCGCGTCAGATTGATACGATAGCAAGCGCCGAGTCTGATTCGAAACAGATTGTCGCCGCTTGGTCCGTCTTGAAGCCTCGGCCGAAATATCTTTTACCATAGCCAGCGATTTGCTGATCAGATGAGAGATATTCCGCAGCTCGAGCACCAAGTTCTGTTTGAAATCTCTGTTGCAGTGCGAGAGACTATCAAAACACGTGTACTGATTCGTGATGGCGGCGCTCAGCAATGTCTCGAGATCACTGACACGCCGTGGAATTGACATGAGGGTCGCTTTCTGCAAATCGAAAAGCGTGGCGTACAGTTGATCCAGCGTTTCGTCGAATAACTCGAAACAATCTTGCAGGGCAGCGCGTTGTCTTTGCTCGAGAATGGGCCGAGACATGCTGCGGGCAACGGTGGTTGCCTTCTCGACCGCAATTATGCTCAGATTGACTACGGCCTTCACAACCTCCATCGAGCGGCGCCATGAAGCTAATCCAGGAGCGACTGAAACGCTGGATGCGCATATTTCTGGATAGAGTGTGCTGTTGCAGGCGTGGCGCTGGACTACCTTGGACGTCGATTTCCAACTTATATGATCCATTTTCTGATCTTCATTCTTGTCTTTATTGAATCTACTGGTAAACCCTACTGTTAAACATATAACAGAAGTGACAAACAATGTGGATGCCAAGGCAAGGACGAAGATTCTCTTAGGAGATTTGCAGCTTGCAGCTCTCATGGTGGATTCTTCTGATCCAACGTTGAAGCTGGAATAGTTTACACTCATACTATTCATTTTAAAGCGATACAGAGCTTTTACTGTCCACCCAACTAAGCAATATGAGTATTAGAATTGTTCCATTCCAATCCCCGATGAACACTGCAATGGGCAAAGGCTTAAGGTTTATAATTTGATGCTAGAGCAGCTTGATATATATGAGCTACAATGGACTCCACCATCGCAGTGGCGATCCATCTCCACAAAATGCAGTGGGGATGCTTGCAGTGGGGATGCTTTCACACCAAGAGAGGTATTTTTGATATTTTTATTGGAAAAATTCGTAGAGCATGAAATTTATGTATACATATGGTACATTCTAACGTAGATTTCATCCTCTTTGATTATATCACTCAATTAATTTGGTATCGCTCAATTCATATTTCCTTTTTAATGCATAATTTCACAAATATAGATATTTCCTTTTTAATGCATAATTTCACAAATATAGATGTACATAAATTTGAATATACAGTGATATATCATTAAACATAACGTTTTCATAATTTTTAATATAATCATATAGATATCATTATTTTATTGCTTAACCTTTTGCCAAAAGATGGTAGTTGTTATAATGAGTAGTGCATCTCTAAAATTGCTTAACGTGGACATTTTATGTAAAATGGTTATAGAATTTCGATTGGTCCCAATGCTCATAATGAATCCATTATTAACAAATGTAGCTTGTAATTCTGGATCTATTATGAATAAATGTAGGATATAATGATGAAACTTCTAAGGCTGGAAAAACAAAATGGCAAATCATCAACCTTTGACTTAGCCTCAACGAAATTAGAAAAGACAGGCAAATCATTAACCTTTCTCCTACTTATTTTCAAGTACATATCTATAATAAAATCATCGAGTTGGAACCAATGCTGTTTTATCACCGGGCAAGTAAGAATCACCGCTCATATTAAGTAGCGAGATCCAGTTCCAACCTACTTCTGAGGTGAATATTCAAACGTTTTAGAAATTCTGCGTCAAAAAGTGAGGTTTCAAGTTTTCAGTTGAAATTTTCGTAAATTTACATTTCCCAACAGAAAAACCTGTCACTCTCTTGCTCACTTCACTATATCTTTGCAAACCTATCACTTTACAGCTCCTAAAAGTTGCATAATTTTTGCAAGTCCGGCTCAACACACACGTATAAGACTCTCTATGGCCAAGGACAATGCAATCAATGACAGTAAATCGCTTCATTACGGGTTAGTGTTTCTGACGTTTGTCTTTGACTTATTCTGATAACCAATCCCAAATGGCTACCAGTATCCACCAGACAGCAATTTCAGTTAAAGCTTCCAATTGAAATTATGCGTCACGAGTTTTCAGCTTCTTAAATTTACTTAAGAACAAAAATTTGTTAAAATAGCCAATTACTCTAGCATGAAGACTTGGTTAAATTTAGAGAGTCATAGTGGAAAATTAATTTCAACCACTTCAATTCAATCTACACTTAATGCATAAAGTAAAAGTCAAATGGACATTTAATACAGGGTTGGTAAAAGTGGTGGTCCAACATTAATTCTTCAGCAATATATGTACTCCCTAACATAGAAAATCATTTTAACACAATACCCTATCTAATGTATTAATTTTTTACTGTCATGAATTAATATGTAGAAAATCATTTTAACACAATACCCTATCTAATGTATTAATTTTTTACTGTCATGAATTAATATGTTGAAAATGTATGTTTTGTGGTGTTTGTACTCGGTGAAGGAACTTCAACGTCCATATTTCATGTTTTAGAAACTATTCCACGAAGATTCTTATGATTTAATCTCGTTATATTTCATGTTTTAGAAACTATTCAACAAAGACTTTTATGATTTTATCTTGCCAGTGTATTGTCTTTAGTAATGCTTCTTTTCTGTGTGTTGAGGAAGAATCATTTGTATTCAATTTTTAACATGGTATCAGGGCAGGTTTAAAACATTTTTTTTTGTAAGTTTGGTAGTATTTTTCATTTTTCTTATTTTTCTCTTTTGTTTTTTGGAATTGAATCTGTGATGATGACTGCTATAACAATCGGCCTCATCACTGTTTAACTATAAGAGCAAGTGTTTTTACAGGTTGTTAAAAGTTGTTTTGAAGGAGTTTTTTTTTCTACAAGGAGAAAAAAATTTTAAACAATAAAAATGAGAGCAAATCTACAAATACCTCAATTTAATGGGAAATTTTTTTCTTCTCAAGATATTTGGGAATTTGTGGAGAATGGTTTCCAAGAACTAGCAAATGCAACATCATACAATGCTTTAACACAAGCAAAAAATAATTTGTTTAGGGACAAAAAAAGCAGTTCATGAAAGTATCTTCCCAAGGATTGCAGCAGCAAAAAAGTCCAAGCAAGCATGGGATACCCTCGAGACAACCTACCAAGGCATGGCAAAGGTGAACACAGAAAACTATAAATGTTGAGGAGTTTTTTAGAAATTTGTATGAAAGAGTCTAAGAATGTAGAGGCATTTTTTACATATGTCATTGCACTGGTTACTCAATAAGGTCTCATGGTGAAACACTTGAGGAAAGGAGAATTGTTGAGAAATTTTTGAGAAGTCTGCCAGCAAGATTTGATGCCATAGTTGTGGCCATAGAAGAGACAAAGGAGCTCTCATAGTTTTCAGTGGATGAGCTTCATGAACATAGACTGAGGCAGAGGAATATCAAATTCTAGAGGAAGAGGAAGAATCTCACACAGAGGTGGAAGAGGAAACCCTTCAAGTTCAAGTGGAAGAGGTAGCAATCAAAATCCAAGTCAAGGCCCAAGGAAAAATCAAGCACAAGGTCATAGGTATGATAAATCTCAAGTTCAATGTCATTATTGTAAGAAGTATGGTCATTATGCAAATGAATGTAGAAAGAAGCAACATGACATAAGTAACAAACCAAGTGCAAATTTCACAAAGGAAAATCAAAACCATGATGGCATGTTTGTAGCTGGTAATGTAGCACAAGAAAAACAAGGGGATGTATGGTTTTTGGATTCAAGGTGTAGCAACCACATGACAGGGAATCAGGGATAATTTTAAGGATGGAAAATTATCTTGAAGTTTAAAAAATTGGCGAATCTCACTAGTCCCTAATATGCAAACTATAAAATGTTTATTGATGTATTTATAAAATTATTCAAATTTATAATAATATTATATATATTGTCTATATAATGTTGGCGATTTTTAACGTAAAATAAATTTATATTGTAAAATTTGGGCAAATAATTTTTATAAAAAAATGGAAATTGACGAATCTTTTTTTTGTAAAAACCATGGAAAATTAGCCCACCTGCAAATATTAGCCCCTAAAATTTTCCATGCAGGGAATGTAGAAATGTTTTCCAATCTAGATGAAAGTGTGAAATCGAAGGTGACATTAGGGACTAATAGCATAGTCTCTGTCATGGGAAATGGAAGAGTCAATATTGTAACAAAGAAGGGGGAGAATAAGTACATTTCAGATGTTTATTTTGTCCCTGGTTTGAAGCATAACCTCATAAGCATTGGAATCCTCATGCAAAAGGGCTAGAATGTATTTTTTAAGAATGATGAGTGCACAATTTTGGATAAATCTCCAAAGAGGCAGGTGATTGCAAAAGTTCAGATGACAAACAATAGAATGTTTCCCCTAAAGATAAAACCAAATTCGAAGGAAGAAGGTGCTCAAACACAACTATCAACGAATTCACAAGAGAATGAAAGAAATGTCCCAACTGTCACAAAAGTAAACTTTCAAGAAAAAGTTAAAGATGAAATTGGTTATGGCATTTGAGATTTGGTCATCTCAATTTTGTAGGTTTGAATTTGTTGCATAGGAAATGCATGGTGAAGGGATTACCACTTACAGAAAAACTGAACAACCTATGTGAAGGATGCATCTTGGGCAAGCAACATAGAGAATTATTTCCAGCAGGAAAGTCAATAAGGGCAAAGGCACCTTTGGAGATTGTTCATTCAAATTTATGTGGATCAATGCATACACCATCAATTGGGGGTAGTTATTATATTTTGACTTTCATAGATGATTATACAAGGACGATATGGGTCTAAACAGAAAAGTGAAGTGTTCGAGAACTTCAGCTGATACAAAGTTCTTTTTGAGAAGAAAAGTGGACACTACATCAAAGTCTTGAAGACTGAGAGAGGTGGCGAATACATCTCAAATGACTTCCTACATTTTTTCAGGGAGCATGAAATTCATAGGCAATTTACAACAAGATATACACCTTAGAAAAATGGTGTTGTGGAAAGAAATAATAGTACCATTATGGAAATGGAAAGGAGTATGTTGAAGGCAAAGCATTTTCCAAATGGTTATTGGGCTGAATTTGTCACTTGTGCAACATATATTATTAATAGGTGTCCAACCAAAAGTCTTAAGAATATGGTTCCTAAAGAGGCATGGAGTGGAAGAAAGCATGGTGTCACTCACATGAGAGTGTTTGGATGTGTGGAGTATGCACATGTCCCTGATGAGTTAAGGAAGAATTTAGACAACACGGGGGATAAATTCATATTTGTTAGATATAGTGATGAATCCAAGGCATACAAGCTCTGCAATCCATCAACCAAGAAGGTCATAATCAACATAGATGTTCAATTCATAGAAGAGGAAGCATGGGATGGAATTTTAGAGAAGACAATCAATGTGAAAATACATATACCACGTGAAGATAAAGAGGAATTGACCGCAACAAGTGATTCCTCAATGGTGACTCCCCCTACACCTATTCAAGCTCAACAAAACAGTCAACATGTGACATTGTCAAAAAATAATAGGGTAGTGTCGCGCAACCAAGAAAGTGCTTCTCCAAGCACACCACAAAGATCCACAACACCATCTACTTCAAGCACAACACCAAGTGACATGCCAAGCCCATGTTCCGCAAGCATAGGAGGACAAAAATTCAGAAATTTAAGTGAAATATATGAGCAAAATGAAGTTGATAGTAGTGTTGGTTTGAATTATTTGTTTGCATTATTTTGTCATGTAGATGACCTAGTCCTTTTGGAGGATGCAGTAAAAGAAGAAAAATGGGTTGCAACAATGAATGGAGAAATAGAAGCAAAGAAAATAATGACACATGGGGGTTAGTGGACCTTCCGCAAGGAAAATAAGACATTGGAATGAAGTGGGTCTATAAGACCAAGAGAAACTTTGAAGGAAATATTGAAAGGCATAAATAAAGGATAGTTTTCAAAGGATACAAGTAGCAACATGGAAGATATTATGCAGAGACATTTGTGTCAGTCGTGAGAATGGATATAGTGCATAGAATGCAATCAGTTGTAGCACAACATAAATGGAAGGTGTATCAAATGGACATAAAATCAACGTTCTTGACTGGAGTGCTGAAAGAGGAGGTATATGTTGCACAACCGCTTGTTTATGTGGTATAATACCAAGAAGAAAAGGTGTATAGGTTGAGGAAAGCTCTGTATGGGCTGAAGCAAACACCACATGCATGGTATGGTAGGATATATACTTACTTGATGGAAAATAGGTTCGACAAATGTGACAGTGAGCCTACTCTCTACATTAAAGAGAGTGATGGTAAGTTTCTAATTTTTTTTTTATATGTAGATGATTTTAGTTTTACAGGGAGTGATGATTTTTCCATCATTGATTTCAAAGAAGTCATGAAAAGTAAGTTTGAAATGAATGACTTGGGGTTGTTAAGGTATTTATTGGGCATAGAAGTGAAACAAATAGAAAATGGTATTTTTACTTCCTAAGAAAAGTATGTAGCAAAAATTTTGGAGAGGTTTAACATGCAAAACAACAATCCCACACCAACACCAACTGCCATGCGGTTGAAGTTGAGAAAATAATGTTGCAGCAGTGATGTCAATCCAACATTATACAAAAGTGCGGTGGGAAGCTTAATGTATTTGACCGCAACTAGGCCTGATATAATGTGTTGAGTGACTGGTGTCAAGGTTCATGGAGACATCCAAGGAGACACATTGGCAAATATCCAAAAAGATTTTAAAGTATGTCAATGGGACAAAGGAGTATGGTATTTTGTACACTGCTATAAATGATTTTAGGCTGGTTGGTTACAAAAACAGTGACTGGGAAGGAAGTGTTGATGACAGAAAGAGCATGTCAGGATATGTTTTTCATTTAGGTTCGGGAGCCATCTCATGGGCCTCCAAGAATAATTCGATAGTGTCAATGTCAACAAAAGAAGTTGAATATGTTTCTGAAACAACAACAGTCTGTCAAGCAATTTAGATGAGAAGAATGTTGAGGGATTTATGCCATGAAGAAGAGGGAACAACAACTATTTTTTGTGAAAATAGTTCAATAATTGCGCTATCAAAGAATTCTTTTTTTTCACAAGAGGACCAAGCACATTGACACTAAATATCATTTTATAAGAGAATTGGTTAACAATGGTGAGATTATGTCGCAACATTGCAGGTGAGAAGAACAATTTGCACACATCTTCACAAAGGCATTGACATGTGATTTTTTTTTTTTTTAATCTCAGAGATTGTTTGAGAATTGTCAATGGTGAAAATTGTAATTAAGGGGGAGTGTTGGAAAATTAAACTCAACGACTGCACTAAATTTACTCACAATAGGCAGAGCTCAAGTAGATATTTTGTAGGTTGTGGATTTAGTTTGCAGGCTAAAGGACATGACATAAATGAAGTTATGTGCAGGAGTACAAACTCTCCATTCCGCAACGCACTAGATAATTAAAGTCAAATGGAAATTTAAAGCAGGGTTTGTAAAAGCATATGGTAAAACACTAATTTCACAAAAAATATATGTACTCCGCAACATAGAAAATCATTTTAGTACAATCACACATCTTGTGTATTAATTTGGACTCTGTCATGAATTAATGTGTTGAAAATATATGTTTTGATATAATAAGTTCGTATAAGTCTAAGTTATTGTGGAAAATGTAAGTCTGATAAGTATAGGAGAGAAAATCGTGGAGAATTTTGTGGTGGGCACATAAAAACATTTTGTTATAGTTTTACAGTGAGTTACTCAATAAATCCTTATAAAATTTCAGTTTTTAGTTGGTGAAGGAGCTCCATCCTCCATTTGGGAATGTATTTCATGTTTTATAAACTATAATCCAAAGTTTTATTTTGTTGGGCACGTTACTATGTTTTACTATGCATAAAATATCTGAGTTCTTAACCCTGTCTTGGTTACGCAGCTCAACTGTGATTTAATCTCCGCCATTTTTTTTTCAAGGAAGACTCCTATGATTTAATCTTTGCGATTGTGTTGTCTTGATTATTACCTCCTCGTGATTTTGTGTGTGTTGAGGAAGAATCCTCTGTCTTAAATTTGTAACAAGTCAGACAAGTTGAGTCAATTTGAGTTAAGTCGTATTTTGGGTGAAGTCGAATTTAGTCATATTTTGGGTAAAGTTGAATTTAGTGTCGGGTTGCATGTTAAGTTATTTTAGTCGAGTCACTAGTTGAAAAAGTTTAAATACCCCTCGCATGGTTCATTGTAATTATCAAGTTTGTGTGATCAATAGAAGAGCCACAACTCGTGTTATTTTGTGTGTTAAATTTTTGTTTTATTTCCTCTTCCTTTCCAAAAAATTGGTATCAGAGCCGAGGAAGGAACATAAGATTCAGGGTGTTTTCAAAGGCAGTTAGAAAAGGGCCAAGTGAATAAGGATGACAATTTCTTTTTATAATTGCATTACAAAATTGTCGTATTGTTAAAGAGTGAAAAGTTCGCAAGTTGGGTGTGAAATTCACACTTTGTTAGTGCAAAAAGTGGGACAATTAAAATTAAATATTCTGCTCACATTAGAAAAGTCTTGGATTAATTCAAAAAAATTGAAAATCCCTTGTTTGAAAACGCTGTGTGTGTTGTTAAAAGGTCATCTCGAAATTAGTGAGTGGATTTTTGACTTAAGATTTTATTTGTGAGTGATGACATAAAGTTTACGCAAAAAGGTTTTTCTTATAAGTTTTTAAAAGTGGGATTTGTAAAATAATTTTTTTATAAAGTTTTATAAAAGAGTCTTTTTATAGCAAAAAAGGGGTCTTATTATTTAAAGAGTATTTTTTTGAAGAAATATTCCTTTATCAAATTTCCATCTTTAGTTTCCACTGTTTACATGGAATGATTATGATGTGTGGTCCATTAAGATGGAGACCACATTAAAGGCTCATGATGTGTGGGATCATGTCCAGTTTTCGTTTCCAAAAGCTAAGAATGAAGCAAAAGAATGAGCCCTCGCTAACGCTAAGAGAGAACAATGGAATAAATTGAAAAAGAAAAATGCACAAGCGTTGCATCTTATCTAGAAAGCAGTGGACCAAGAAATGTTCCATAAACTTATGATCATGTCTTTAGCAAAGATAGGCTGGGAGAACTTGTCGACAAGCTATAAAGGTATGGCCAAATTCAATATTTTTAAGTTGCAAAATACTATAAGAGATTTTGAAAGTTTACGGATTGTTATAGCATCATTCAACACTCCTGTAGTTGTGATGCTTTTTTACTACCTTGCGCAACCTTTTCCCATTCAAACTTAAAAAAATATTTTGAATTCCATATGCGGATCTTCCCTAAAAAAAAGCGCACAAACATGTGGGTACCTCTAGATAGAACTCGCGTATATAATTTAAAATATGAAAAAAATATAAAATATCCTATTTTTCGGCGGGGTTTATGGGCTTCACCAAAATCCCACCTAAAGGATCCTGTGGCCTAATTGAATCAACCAATTTCTCGTGATATTTTTATACACCTCATGGGAAGGACTAATTAGACCAAGGAGATAGGATATGGAAATTATAGTCATTTCAGTCCCCAGATCAAGTTTGGTTTCCCCTGTGCCTCCTGCACTCCCAACCATAGGAATGTAGGTTTTAACCCTGTACAGAAATTATCTATGAACGAATCTTTAAAACAAAAAATAAACAATAGCGAGAGCATAAAACACAAAATAGATAAACACAAAGATAGTCCCCTAGATCCCAAATCAGGACGACCAGCTTGATTTTTCATTATATTCCTTTTAGTGTTACAACACATATATACATGCCGAAGCATACATAAACCCCAATCCATTAACCCTGGATTAGAACATAACCGTAGTTCCTTTGACTAGATCTACAAAATACCAGGGGCCGAAAACCATCATGCCCCAAAACCATGTGCAAACCCATGCACAAAACCATGGGTGGGTCCGCGTGACTAGTCGTGGAAAGAATATAACACAAACCCAACATTATCCCACTTGTTGTTTTCTTTCCACAGGGGGCCACAGGAGAGCTGAGTCATTAGCCCATCTTTGCAACACCCATTGTTTCTCTACACCAAGAGAACTTCTAAGTGCTCACAGACTTTGTCAATGCATCTGCAACATTCTTCAAAGTGTCCACCTTTACCAGCAACACCCTTTAGCTTCAACCATATATCTACAAAGTGATATTGAACATTAATGTGCTTTGTCTTTGAAAGTTAAACAAGATTCTTAGCCAAGAATATTGCACTTTGGCTATCACAGTCTATCCTTATAGCTTGCTGCACCAACCCTATACTTGAACACAATCTCTGCAACCAAATTGCTTCCTTTCTCGCACGAGTGGCTACCATGTATTCTACCTCTGTAGTTGAAAGAGCCACTATAGACTGTCTTTTACTCATCCAACTGACTGCACCTCCAAATAGGCTAAACACATACCCACTTGTAGATCTTCTTTGGTCCAGATCTCCAACCCAATCTGCATCAACAAAACCATGAATGTCCAACACTCTTTCCAATCCTAGTCTTCCCTGGTAGCAGAAGCCATAATCACTAGTGCCACACAAATATCTGAAAAACCACTTCACTGTTGTCCAATGCTCCTTCCCTGGGTTTGACATAAACCTGCTCAATACTCCCACTACATGTGCAATGTCTAGTCTAATACAGACCATTGCATACATTAGGCTACCCATTGCACTTGCATATGTAACACGAGACATATCCTCCTCTTCTTCTTGTGTCTTGGGACACTGTTCAATAGACAGCTTTGTACCTACAGGAATTGAAACATTCATCGGTTTACTATCCTGCATATTGAACCTCTGCAATATAGTCTCGACATACTTCCTCTGGTTCAACCAGAGCTTCCTCTTTGCCAGATCTCTCTTAATTTCCATGCCCAAAATATAGTTTGCAGCACTAATATCCTTCATGTCGAATTTGGAGAACAGTTAGGTCTTCAAATCTTGGATAATTTCTTTGTCATTTCCAATCAACAACATATCATCTACATACAAGACCAAATAAATAACACGGTCACCAATTAATTTAAAATAAACACAGTGATCCTCCTTACTTCTGGTGAAGCCAAATCCCCATATATTGGTATCAAATTTCTGATACCACATCCTTGGTGATTGTTGTTTGGTCAATTTAGTGTGTCCTAAATTGCTACATTTAATTTGTCAATCCGGGATTCGTAAGCTGACGAAGTGTGGCGCACTATATGTGCAAGATAACCTATCTCTTACTTTTTTGTCGTTTTGGGATTTTTGTGAAATTCTAAAAGACAAGTATGGAGACAAATATTCAAGACAACAATGTCTTTCTAATGATTTTCCAAACTTCAAAAGAATTTTAAAAAAACACAATGACAAAATTAATTCTTCAAAGAAAATGAAATTGCATCACTACTTTAGTCAAACAAACAATGAACTACTGATCATGAAACTCATTATTCTTGCTGCTGTTCAAACACAAAAGAAACTATGCTGAAAGAAATCCAAAATTTGCAACAAAGTAAATCTAAATCAAATTACATCAACTTATCTTCTGATCCCTCATCATTAGTCCAGCTATGATTTTTGGAGGTAACCATAAACAACTTGAGTAACCTGATATCTAACTTGCAGAAAGTAAACTAATATCAAACTACACATTCATAATTCAATCCCTCACCATCAGTCCAGTTGTGGCTTTCGAAGGTAACTGAAGATGTCATGAGAAATTTAATATTTCTAACTTGCAGAAAGTAAACTAATACCAAACTACACATTCATAATTCAATCCCTCACCATCAGTCCAGCTGTGGCTTTCGGAGGTAACTGAAGATGTCATGAGAAATTTAATATATCTAACTTGCAGAAAGTAAAATAATATCAAACTATACATTCATACTTCAATCCCTCACCATCAGTCCAGCTGTGGCTTTCGGAGGTAACTGAAAATGACATGAACAATTTGATATATCTAAGTCTAACTACTGAAACAAATGTGCAAGACTGAAATAAACAAAGCAGTACTGAAATTAAATAGAAACTAAGAAAAGTAAATTAGCAGCAGAACAATATTAATTCCATGTCATTAGTCAAAAAGTTATGCAAATGCCCGGGCTGCCTATTTATAACCTGAAACAAGAACACTGATCAGTTAACAATAACATAAAACATGAAAGACAAAAGTAAAATGTAAAGCATGAAAGATTATAAACAATGATGAAACATAAATATCATGAAAGATGCAATGTATAAACACATGAATGATTATGGCACAATGAGCTTAAAGAAATAAAACAAGAACTATACAATAATGCACAAAACCTCAGCGTGTGCAGGGGCCCTCTACACCAGCCTTGGCAACAATCTTCAAGTACGAATTACGCTTGGAAACAGAGTCTTCTTATATATTAAAATGCAATCATAACAGAAAGGTGATATTACGGCACAGTGGCAACATAATTACATTACAGAGCAGACTAATAAAAACTAACAGAGACTAATCTAATATGCGTATGCAAACACATTATTTATAACAAAGGAAATGTAACTAATTCCCTAAAGTTTATGCTGATAGAGAACACGTAAACCATTACGTCCAGAGATCTAGGATCATGGCCGCGTTGAGGAGTAAATCTATGAAGAGTGGATGTTTGAATTCGGCTTATGGAGCCATGTACAGGTGTTGATTTGTCTCCCGCAATTTAGAAACGGTCATATAAATCTCCACGTGACGAGAAACAGAGTTCTGTCACCGTGGGACTCTAAGGTTGACTTCCACTTGGCCACCTTTGACCGTAGCCTCCTTAGGTGAATTTTCTCGAGCCAATAGGACACGATCCATGTCCACATCATTTCTAACTTGCCCATGTGGCTCGTTTTACCTGAAGACACCTGTAACATAGAGTTTCACAAAATGGTTGCGGAAAGTTGCAGCAGCTGCGGAAAGTGGCAAGATTCCGTAGCTAAATGAGCAAAATCTAAATCAAACAGCAGACACAAAAATATAGTTAAAAACCATTTTAGATTCTCTTTTGCAATTAATATACAATGATATTGACAACTGGGAAGGTTCAGGTGAATGAAAAAGGTCTAGGAAGATGTATAAGATCAATGCAGATTTGAGACTCAACATACCCCCACTGTGAAGGTGTTTCATGTCCTCATGCAACCAAAATTTTGATAATCCTTCTTCAGTTCATATGCCTTGACACTTCAACCAGTACATCCAATCCTCTCCTCTTCTTCCTTGGTGCTGCCAACATCCTGGGCTTCTTCATTAAGCATCTAAATTTGATATTAACCAGTGCTCTGCTTAACTTCTGGCATTTCTTTTTCAATTTCTTGTTCTTCTTCTGCCATATTCCCAGATGTAGCATGGTATTATCATGAATGATTTTTTCCAATTTGCTTTGTTCCTTCAATGTCTCATTTTCATTTTTAATGTATTTATTTAAAAGCTCTAGCTCAAAGACTTCCCGTTTCAGTGATTGGACTAAATCATCCTGTACTGTGTGAGGCTGAATGGACGAAGTACTGGGACCTGTAGCTACTTTTTCTAAAGATTCTATATAATCATATACTTCTTGCTGCTTGGGGTCTATATCAGGTGTCATTTTTATTGGGCTGTCCCCAAAATGCCATGAAGGAGAGTTGTCTTCAAAATCTGGCTGAGAAGGGCTCACATCAACATCTGGCTGAGAATGGGATGGACTATGTTCAATGTCTGACTGAGAATGAAATGAACCAGGTTCACTAACTGACTGAGAGTGAGATGGACTATGGTCAGTTGGGGATTGTTCAGATGTTTCTTCTCCCAAATCAATGAAATGGGGTCCTTTCATTTGTGTTTTCCTCAATTTCCCCTTAAGTCTGGAACTTCTTCTCACACGCTGTGGACCACTGTCCTTTTGCTTTTGTTTTCCTTTCTCTGTCTTCTTGGCCATAGATGACTATTTTTGAAGATAAACTGATCTTTCAGATAACACTTGATGATCTTCTTCTTCGGAAGAAGGGGTTTGATGTATAGCCTCAATACTTTTTCTCTCTTTTGGTGTTATTGGCTTTTTACCCTTAGTTTATTTCTTCTTCCTTTTTGACAACCTCTCTTCCCTATTAGTTCTTTCAATTGTAGTAGTAGGAGTATTTTGAATTTCATCATTTGTTCACTTTCTCCTACTCCTTCTTGATGTGTTACCTTCAGGAATTTCTTGAGTAGGAGTACTTTGAGTTTCATCATTTATTATTTTTCTCCTACTCCTTCTTGATGTGCTACCTTCAGGAATTTCCTGAGGTTCCTCAAAGAAATTTCTAATCAAAAATTGTTCCCATGTGTCCTTCTTCTCCTTTAACTCTTTTTCAATCAAAATTTTTACAAGACCGTGGTGATATAGATGTGGTTCTACATCTCCTAAATGTTTCTGAACAGTCACAGACATCTTCTTCAAACTGTTTAATAGAAAATATGGGAGATTGAGAGTTTGATTTTCTAGAAAATTCATCAGCAATCTGGTATGGTACATATACATGGACCCAAAACGGCCTTCACAGGTAATGAATTTTTGAACAACCAGCAGCAAAGTAGCCCATTCCTCTTTCAAAGCATGAACAGGAATTCCTCTTTTAAAAATGGTTATGTCCATACCTTGGTTTCGTAAGATTATTCTCCAAGCTTCATCACTAATGCTTTTATTCTTAAACCAACGCTCACCCTCTTGAGGAAGTTCCGTGGCAGTTGCTATAGATGCCTCGTTCACCGCAAACTTAAGGTCTCCAATCTCTACTTCCAGGCCATTGAACGACCTTGCAAATGCTTTTGTCACTTCTTTATGATAGCCTCCGAACTTTTGGATAAACCGCAGCCACTTTGCTTTCTTCAATATATCCCTTACTTGCGCATATCCCTCCATGAATTTAGGTCCTTCTGGTTCTGCTCTTAGCAATTTACCCATCCTTCTTTCTACTCTTCAAAAATTTGCCTGCACGAGTGTTGGGCAATTTATTTGAACAAATTGCTGCATTAAATTATCGACCAGGGAAACTCGTGAGCTTGTGATGGTGCCAGCAATATATATGCAGGAGTAGGCAACTAACTCTATGTCTAACTAAATTGTTTATGATTCAATATAATATGCAAGGGGAGTTCTCAGATAAGCAGGCTCCTAACTTAGGAGGTCCTGGTTGTCCTTCCCTACAGTATCATAGAGAAATCATTCATAAAACCAGAAACTTGAAATAAAGTCAAGGCTATTCAAAAGCTGAAAGTAATATATTCTATAACTCTAACTCAATTAGTTTAAAAAGAGGAATAATATTGAAATGGTTCTTGACTCAAGAAATCCACTTTCACCTCAATTACCACTTAATAAATCAGAGATTAAAACCAAGAACTTAAGATGGATAAATTATTAATGAAAGAAGCTCTTAACTTAAGAGACATGTAAAGTATTCCATTATAATTCATTCATCAATCACACACAAATCCTTAAACATCTAAGCAATGAAATGAAACAAAATCTAATATGAAATAAAATGTTTCTCTCATCCTTTTAGATTGAGCTCAATTCTCTTAAGAACAAGACAAATTATTCCATATACTACATTAAGGAAACTTATATCTAAAACTACAGAAATTCCATAAACACAATTTACATCTAAAACTACATAATGGAAATATATGAAAAATGAAGCTTTATTCTATTCCATTATCAATTGGATACAATGCTCTAAGAGTCCTCCTCTTGGAATGGAGGAGGTACTCCTATTTATACAATGAGAGGAGTAACAAACTCATAATGATCATCCACTAATATCTCTAACCATCTAGACACATAACCCTATCCTCCATGATTTCCTCCATGATCTTTTCCATGAGGTTTATCTTCTTAACTTCGAATTTGATCATCCAAGGCCACATAAAGGTGTCTTGGAAGCTTCCTGTGTGCCTACACATGTCAACAAACTCATGCTAATTGTTAGGTATAAGTATAAGCATATTATTTTCTAAGTTTTAGCCATAAATTCACTTTAAAATGTTAAGAATTAATAAACTTTGGAAAAACATAGTTATGACCCAATAATGAAGTGAATGTAATGATATGGAGGTGGAATGGAGGTGACATGAAGGTAAAATGTGAAGATATTGATGAATAATGGAGTGAAATAGGGACTATTTTGAGGCCCAACATACCCCCAAACTGAAGGTATTGCATGTCCTCATGCAATCTATTACATTACTTTTTGGTACTTGAGCTTTGGCTTAAACTCTGCATGAGATCATTTACTTAACTTTTGCAAAGCGTTATTTTGATGAACTACAACTTGGTTGGTTCTCGTGTTTCAACCATATTTTGTTTGTTGCGTTCATTGTATGATCTTTGCATAATGATAATGTGCTTTTTATGGCAGAGTATTTTTGTTGGAATGCATCATGGTTGGTTCTTGTGTAACAACCATGATTCTATTGGCATCCAATTAACTTTTAAATACTTTAGACAAAGCCATTTGTATGCAAAGCCATTTGTATGCTCATGTAATAGTAAATATATTTTGAAGGTAAGTGGGTTTAGAATATGATATATAACTGTGGATATGAATGTGACAAAGCATGTATGTAAATGTATCCTTCCCATTAAACGGATGGCTTTGGCAATGAAAGGAAAGGAAGTGAAGTTTTTTTTTTTTTTCCCAAAAATTATTATTCTAACATTTCAAGGAATTTAATGGTTAAAAGTTAGAAAATAGCATACCTTAACTTACCCTTCCAAAAATAAGTGAGATTCGTGCATGTGTGACTGCAAACTGTTGTGAAAATGGTGGATGAAAGATGGATCTGTATTGTCGTATCAGCTGCTGGATCCGCTGCTACTAGATGAAAAATCTGAGGAGTCTGCTGAACATGACTAAAAGTTGTATCTGCTGCTGGATGATGAATCCGATGAGTTTGCTAAATATGGCTGAAAATCTATAAGGCTTGGAAGGTATACAAAATATAGAAGTTACATTTTCCTCCCAGCCTTCACCAGGGTTCACAAATTATTTTGTCTAAAGAAAAATGCTAGTACTAAATTAAATTTCTAATGCCTAATCCCTTAGCACGATCCCCGGCAACGGCGCCAAAATGTTGGGCAATTTATTTGAACAAATTGCTGCATTAAATTATCGACCAGGGAAACTCGTGAGCTTGTGATGGTGCCAGCAATATATATGCAGGAGTAGGCAACTAACTCTATGTCTAACTAAATTGTTTATGATTCAATATAATATGCAAGGGAAGTTCTCAGATAAGCAGACTCCTAACTTAGGAGGTCCTGGTTGTCCTTCCCTACAGTATCATAGAGAAATCATTCATAAAACCAGAAACTTGAAATAAAGACAAGGCTATTCAAAAGCCGAAAGTAATATATTCTATAACTCTAACTCAATTAGTTTAAAAAGAGGAATAATATTGAAATGGTTCTTGACTCAAGAAATCCACTTTCACCTCAATTACCACTTAATGAATCAGAGTTTAAAACCAAGAACTTAAGATGGATAAATTATTAATGAAAGAAGCTCTTAACTTAAGAGACATGTAAAGTATTCCATTATAATTCATTCATCAATCACACACAACTCCTTAAACATCTAAGCAATGAAATGAAACAAAATCTAATATGAAATAAAATGTTTCTCTCATCCTTTTAGAGTGAGCTCAATTCTCTTAAGAACAAGACAAATTATTCCATATACTACATTAAGGAAACTTATATCTAAAACTACATAAATTCCTTAAATTCATATTCTACATTAGCACAATTTACATCTAAAACTACATAATGGAAATATATGAAAAATGAAGCTTTATTCTATTCCATCATCAATTGGATACAATGCTCTAAGAGTCCTCCCCTTGGAATGGAGGATGTACTCCTATTTATACAATGAGAGGAGTAACAAACTCATAATGATCATCCACTAATATCTCTAACCATCTAGACACATAACCCTATCCTCCATGATCTTTTCCATGAGGTTTATCTTCTTAACTTCGAATTTGATCATCCAAGGCCACACAAAGGTGTCTTGGAAGCTTCCTTTGAGCCTACACATGTCAACAAACTCATGCTAATTGTTAGGCATAAGTATAAGCATATTATTTTCTAAGTTTTAGCCATAAATTCACTTTAAAATGTTAGGAATTAATAAACTTTGGAAAAACATAGTTATGACCCAATAATGAAGTGAATGTAATGATATGGAGGTGGAATGGAGGTGACATGAAGGTAAAATGTGAAGATATTGATGAATAATGGAGTGAAATAGGGACTATTTTGAGGCCCAACAACGAGGGTTCAAATGGAAGTAGAACGGCTGAATGCACAGAAATGAGCACAATGACTGTAGGTAGATATCAGAGAGTGGGTATACAGGCTGTAGCGTAACAGAGAACGAAATGGAGTGAGGCAGAACAGAGAGGGGTTTCGTGAGCACGACAGAGATACAGCTGTGAGATTAACAAAACAATAGGAGGAGTATAACACATCCGGCAGTGTTTTGAAATTTGGTGGCTGCAAAATAAATGTAAGCACGTTTAAACAACGGCTATGGATTTTATGCAGCTGAAAGAGCCCGTGGTCAAATCAACTACGTCTCATTGTCACTAGTGGAATATCGGAGTATGAGTGAAGATCGGGGGTTTAATTATGGAACCGTTTGAGAATGAATGCGGGAGGATCATATGGAGATCGTGAAAGGGTTACGGAATTTGTCAATATAATCATTGCACATAATGGATGGAGCTTATGGTTTAGAACTTTATAAAAATGTGTTTTCAATGCTATTTGAAATGAATTTTTACTCATACCTTGGAATCTTTGCCTTTTTCCTTGGTCTTCAATTAGTTGCTCTTCATTGGTATCTTGAATGCTCCATGTCTTCATTTTTGGTCCTCATACCTGCATTTTATTTCATGATTATGGAAATAACATATGGTTATACATTCTTTTGAAAACAGAGTGGTAGCTGCAGAATCTACTTCTCGCTGCGGAAACTGGTGTCAACTGCGGAAACAGATGCCAACTGCGGAAACTGACACAGCTATTATTTTGGTGAATGGAAATGAACAGATGACAAATGACTAGATGGAAATGGTCATGAAAAAGAATTTTATTGGTGAAAATGGAATGAAATAGATAAAATGGAGTGGAATGGAGTGAAATGAAGTGAAATGAAGTGGAATGAAGTGGAATGGAATGGAGTGGGTGGTCACAAAACTTGTGAAATGAAAGAGAGATTTTTTGGAAAATATAGAGTGTCAGGTGTTCCTGATTTTCACCCTATATTTTCTGTATAAGACTGCCAATCAGTGATTGGTTTTCAGGCTTATACAATTCAGGCTTATACAAATTTTTTTTTTTTTAATTAATTAATTTATTTTTTATTTATTCTATTTTTTTTAACTGAAAAAGAACAAAAGCTAGGCTGGTGGAGAAGAAGAATTCTTCTGTACCAGCCTGATTGCAGAATTCTCTTGAAACACTTTGACAAAATCCTCTTTTGACAGTGGCTTATGATAAAATTTCAATCTATGGCCATTCACAATAAGAGGAGTTTGAAACTCATCAATGGTCTTGATTCTTACCACTCCATTGCTAAAGATCTTGTCAATCTCATATGGCCCAAGCCAATGAGTCTGAAATTTTCCTTGAAAATATTTAAACTTGGAATCAAATAACAATGCCCAATCTCCTTCTTGAAACTTCTTCTCTTTGATGTACTTGTCATACCATTTAGCTCTTTGATATTGAACTAGATCAGTTCTTAGAATTGCCTCTTGTCTGATCTCATCTAGCTCATTCAATTGCTCCATTCTATGCTTTTGGGCTTCTGATAAATTCATCCCCAATTGAACTGCTTCTCAATAATAAATTGGCCCTCGAGCCTCATTGTAACTCAGTTCAGAGGCCTGTAGCTACCACATCTCTTCTCAGAGATAGCTACCAGTGCCCTAGCTAGTTTTATTTCCATTCTGTCTATAAGCAAATTTCAGTTCTTTGATATTAATGAAATGAAGTGTTAATTTTGCTGCATCTCTGTATTTATGGTTATATGTTTATTCTGTTGCGTTCCTACATAAATCTGGATCAAATCTCCTTCTTGAAATTTCTTCTCTTTGATGTACTTGTCATGTCATTTAGCTCTTTCATATTGAACTAGATCAGTTCTTAGAATTGCCTCTTGTCTGATCTCATCTAGCTCATTTAATTGCTCCATTCTATGCTTTTGGGCTTCTGATAAATCCATCCCCAACTGAACTGCTATCTTGAAGGTCTTGACTTGGAACTCAATGGGGAGCAAGACTTATTTCCCATAAACAAGTTCATAGGGAGAATGTCCTGTTGTATTTCTCCATGTAGTTCTGTAGGCCCACAAGGCTTCAGGAAGCCTTTCTACCCAATCTCTTCTATGTAGATGAACAGTTTTGGTGATGATACTTTCAAGAACTTTGTTTGTGGACTCCACTTGACCATTTGCTTGTGGATGGTAAGGAGTATATCTTCTGTGCTTGATTTTGTATTCTTCCATCAACTTCTCCACCAAATTTGATGTGAATTAGCTCCCCTGATCTGTTACAATTTCTCTTGGAACACCAAAGCGAGTAAAAATATCCTCATAAAGAAAATGAACAACTGAATTTTCAGTAGCAGATACTAATGCTTTGGCTTCTACCCATTTAGTAACATAATCAATACAAACCAATATATACTTATTTTGCTTAGATGGTGGATTAATAGGTCCAATGAAATCTAAAGCCCATTTTTCAAAGGGTTCGATGAGTACCTGTGGTTGCAATGGCATTTCATTTGAAAGGGTGGGTTTCCCTACTCTTTGGCAGCTGTCACACCTTTTGACATATTGTTTTGCATCTTTGAAGAGGGAAGGCCAATAATATCCTAAAGAGAGGATTTTATAGGCCGTCCTTTTGTCTGCAAAGTGTCCGCCGCATGGTTCATCATGACATGCCTTAAGGATATCAGGCATCTCATCTTCCCCGACACATCTTCTGATCACAAGATCTGGCCCTGTTTTAAACAATTCGTTAGAAATCCATGAA